>JARBWK010000004.1:164952215-165380749 GCA_030556195.1 Anolis apletophallus
GCTCACAACTGCGATTCAGGTTGTGAGTACGGTTTTGTGTGAGCGTTGGTAGGCCGCTCAATAATCACACTCACTCGGGTATTGAGGGAAATGCTTTATGAGTCCTTAATCCAAGGCAGTAAAACCGTACTGAAGCCTTCCCTCCAAAATCCCTGCTCAAAACTCCCCGAGCCCCTCCCCCCTCTGGCGAAGAGCCAATCCTTGAACAGATAACCCCGGAACCCCACCCTCTTGTCCTTTTTCGGCGGGAACTCCAACAGCTCAGAAACAACAGGGAACAAGGAGAACCAAAATGGCGGCCGCGCCTCCGATCGCTCGATCCTCTTCCAAGATGGCAGCCGCGTCTTTGTCCATTGCGCTATCCCGCATTGGACTAGGCGCCGCTGACACAAACTCTTTCTCCTCCTTATCAGCCAAACTTTCTTCTTCTTCAATTCCCCCCCACATTTAGCACAGCAGAGAGATTTTATAGCAACCAGGAAACCACTCCCCAAACACAGCTCAGCACACAGCTGATTAATTGACTACTCCACAGTGGAAATCTACTCAGATACTACAACAGGTATAAACTGTTCACTTAACTCTTTATTTCCAACACCCCTCCTAAAGAGTTAAATTAAACATAACGAATCGACAAATCTAACGAAAGCAGCACCACTTAGTGGTTTGGTGAACACATCTGCAACATTTTCTTCACTGGGAACATAATACAAACAAATCCTTTTATTCCGGACTAATTCTTGCATATTTGCATATCTTGCACCCAGATATCTAGTTCGCTCTTAAGTCCCTCTGACTTTGCTATATTGCCAAGCAAGACTGTGAATCCACAAACACATTTGCAGGTTCGTTTTGTTCCATTCTCATATCTCGGATCACTCCTTGTATAAATTCCATATCATTACAGGCCTCATTCAGAGCTGATAATTATGATTCAGTCGTACCCTGCGACACAAATGATTGCTTCCGAGACTTCCAACAAATTGGAACTCCAGCAAACTTAATCAAAAACCTGACACAGACATTTTGTCAACCATATTTGCAAAACTACTATCAGAAAAAACTTCAATACTTTCCGATGAGTTTGGACAAATCTCCAACACTTTTGATAGAGTACCTTTTAAATACCGCAACACTCTTTTACTCCAGCCCAATCCGTTTCAGTGGGATTTCTCAACTTTCCTACTAAGCACCCCACAGCGAAACTTATGTCAGGCCTAGTAGCATTTGATAGATACAACAAACTACCCACTACTGATCTATAGACATAATTATTTAGAAAAGGTTTCCTCTCCACGCTAGAAAGAAATTCTACTGCCATAGGGGTATTGGCTACTTTAGCATCAGACATCCTGGTTCTCTTTAACAATTCAACAATTTTGTCAGACTGATTCAGTCTCAGGCCATTTTCAATTTTTTCAAAATTTATTCCAAGGTATTTTTTACCAAACCTAAATCTTTAATTTTTAATTTCTCTGCCAGTTTCTTAAAAACTAGACCCACTACTTTGGAATTTTTACCCATGCACAAAATATCGTCAACAAAAACAACAACACACATCTGTTGATCTCCGATCCTCTCAAATACAAACAAGGATCCACCTTACTACGCTGGAAATTTAAATCAAACAATACTTTGTCCAGATGCATGTTCCAATTTCGGGCACTTTGCTTCAGCCCGTACAACGATTTTCGTAATTTGTAAACACCTGAGCGCAGGTGATCTTCAAAACCAGGAATAGCAGTCATATATACACTATCATCAAGATCAGCATGTAAATATGCTGTTTCCACATCAAAATGATGGATCACCCATTTACTCCGACAAGCTACAGATAAAGCTAGTCTTAAAGTTTCTGTTTTCACAGTGGGGCTAAACACATCATCATAGCTCTCCAAATATCGTTGTTCGAAACCGCGAGCGACTAGTCTCGCCTTGAACACAAAACCATCCTGCTCTGATACCTCCGCTTATATACCCATCTACAACTGACAGGCTTAACTTCTGATGGAACCTCAGAAACCTCCATAACTCCTAGATCCATTAAAGAGTTAAACTCTTTTTCCATAGCTTTCCTCCAATTATCTTGTTCAGATATTGGCCTTTTTAACATGTCTTTGTAGCCCACAGGCTCTGTCCAGTTTGCATCCTCCATAACCAGACCAACTTGCAAACGATCCGGTGGAACACCAATATTAGACCTGGAAGACCTTCGAGGAACTACGTCAACCTGCTCGTCTTTGCTTTCAGTTTCCCCCTCCAGAAGTCACACTTTCTTCATTCTGAAGAGAACCCTCTTCCTTTACTTCCATAGAATCCACAACTAACTTGTTCTCAAAAGGCATGAAAATCTCATGATTAGCATGGATCTTCTCCCAACGGGTGTTTTCTTCAAATTTAGCATTCCTGGAAATAGTTACTCGACTACCACTACTCCAGAACCGATAACCTTTTGATTCAGAAGAGTATCCCAAAAGACCATTTGTTTCCATGCTTGTTCATTTTTCCTCCTCTGTTCAGAAGGAACTAAAACATAAGCAGTACTTCCAAATATTCTTAAAAAACTCAAATCTGGATTCTTTCCATAAAACAGAAAATAAGGAACTTGTCCAACACTTCTGGACCATAATCTATTGGTTACAAAACTGGCGTTTGCTACCGCCTCTGCCCAAAACCTATTAGGCATCTCTGCGTCTGCCAGCATACTTCTTCCCATGCTGCGCAACGTACCAATCCATCTTTCTGCAATCCCATTTTCCTGGTGGACATATGCATTTGATAATCTGTGCTTTATCCCATATTTCTTAAATAAAGCATTCATCTTTTTGTTAACAAATTCTCCACCTCTATCTGACTGAACAGATTTTACACAGTGTTCTGGGAATTGAGTTCGCATAAGCCTTAACCATTCGTCAACTTTTTGTACTACTTGAGATTTTTCTCGAAGAAAAAAACACAAAATTATAACGAGAAAAGTCATCCACCAAAATGAGAAAATAACGAGAACCCACTAAAGAATTTGTAAATGGACCACATAAATCCATATGTACCAAAGAGAGAATTTCACTAGTCTCTCTGAACTTGTCTTAGCCACCGGGGTGGCTTTTAACTTTGTCTTCATGCATATAGTACAGTCCAAGTACTTATTGCATTTACATATATCCAAACCTGTTTTGTTCACAGTTTGGTGATTCTATCCCATCCACAATGACCTAGCCTTCTATGCCATAGATGAACACATTTGTTATGAATCGGCTGTCCATTACCTGGGCAATTCTCAACACATCCTACAGATACATTTACATTTTTGAGTAGAAAAAGACCATTTTCTTCCTTGATTACAATCCTGACTCCATAAGAATTTCTGATTAAACATTCACCATTTTCAAAGATAACAGCATAACCCATTTTCATCAATTCTTTAACACTTAAGATGTTATATGCCAGATTATTAACATGCAAGACCTCATTTAACTTTAAAACAAGTTTTTCAATAAACAGCCCCAGCCCTATTTTACACTTGCTCTCTGACCATTTGCCAAAGTGATAGAGGTCACTGGAGCTTCGTGCAAATCATGAAGCAAAGATAAATCTTTAGTTAAACTTCGAGTGGCTCCAGAATCAATCACCCAAGAACTAGCTAAACAGCTATCATCCACAACATGGGCAATTAAAGAAAAATCAGAGCTTCTATCTCTGGGCTTTGTAAAACTACGTTTCACATTTTTCTTTTGAGTATTCATTGGGGCTTTTTACAATCTCTTTCAAAATGACCTTTTTCTGTACAACGCCAGCAACTTAAATTTTTATGAGCTTTAGCTATGCAAGCTGCCTCAGACTCATAAACAGACTTAGTTTGTCGGTCTATTTTGTTGTGATAATTAGAAACAGAAGTTCTAACTTGTTTCTGAGCCATCCACTCATAGAGTTTTGAGGAAATATAATCAACATTCAAATCTTTATCCTGAATATTTACAAGACAGTCAACAAAAATATCAAAACCTTTTCCCAAACTCCCCAACAAAATAAGAGCTCTCAAGTCTTCTTCAAACTGCAATCCGCGTGTGCTCAAATCAGAAAAGATAGACAGCATAGCATTCACATGATCTTCTATGCATCCACTCTCAAATCGAAGAGAAAACAGTTTCCTGCAAAGAACAATTTTCGAGCCAGCACTAGGTCTCTGATAAAGAGTTTTATAGCAATCCCAAACTTCCTTGGCATGCTCTAATCTTCTCACATGGACAAGTTGCTGGTCTTCGACCCCAAGCAGAATAAAGGCTCTGGCTTTTTGGTCCATTTCCAGTTCCTCATTGTCATCATCAGCTGGGAGGGCATTCACAGCTTTCCACAAACTTTGTGTGATGAGATAGCATTTCATCTTCTCAGCCCATGTAAGATAATTTCGACCATTTAGTTTCTGAAACGCCAACTTAAACATTCCAGCCATCTCTAAACTTCAGGACTGTAAAAAATTACAAAAAAGTGTCCAAATACTTTACTCCAGAAGACAAACCTCCTACTCCCGAGTAGAAAAAAAATTTACTCCCGAGTAGAACTTCCACACTTTGTCCTCTTACTCTCGAGTAGAAAGAAAAATTTACTCCCGAGTAGAACTTCCACACTTTGTCCTCTTACTCTTGAGTAGAAAGAAAAATTTACTCCCGAGTAGAACTTCCAGAAACAACATCGTTCATAGAGGTACTGGGCCCATAACCTTTTGAAATATGTAGGAAGCTGGGAATGATGGAAATAAAATTCCCAACTCCACCTTAAAAGGAAAAACACAGCGGCAAGCGGAAGAACTTAGGACACTTGAAGTTTCTTGTTGCAAAGGTTGACTTCAGTTCTTTAATGTTGTAAAATTCATAAAGTATAGTCCAGTCAGCAAATATATCCACTACAAGATAAATTCTCTTGCATGGCAGTGCAAAAACACAAACATAGATACAGGAGGTTTTGTTTGCTCACGCTCCGTGACTCACAGATCCTTCTGCTCCAGTAGTTTGCATCCATGAAGTGGTTCTCCAGAGAAAAACAAAACTACCACAAAACAGTAACAGGATAAACAGAGTCTTCAGTTTTCTTTGTCATTAGCCTTGGCAAAGATATCAGCGTGTCTTTTCAAACAAACTCTTTCTCCTCCTTATCAGCCAAACTTTCTTCTTCTTCAATTCCCTCCCACATTTAGCACAGCAGAGAGATTTTTTAAAAACCAGGAAACCACTCCCCAAACACAGCTCAGCACACAGCTGATTAATTGACTACTCCACAGTGGAAATCTACTCAGATACTACAACAGGTATAAACTGTTCACTTAACTCTTTATTTCCAACAAGGCTAGCGTTTGGCTAAACCCAAATGTAATTGGCTCGCCATGCCTCAGTCAAAGAATTGTAGACCCGTTCCACCTTGGTTATGTACCGTGTTTTACTATATGTTTTTATTGTATGTTTTATTATATGCTTGTAATTGTGATCCGCCCCGAGCCTGCAAGGAGGAGCGGAATATAAAACCGAAGAAATAAATACATAAATAAATAAATAATGTAGCAGTAAGGCCTTTTCGCAGACCACCCTGATAATTTGGGGGGCTGAAGCCTGTTTTGAGTTGATGGTTAGAGGTGTCTCAGAGTTTTGTGGCCATATTTAGTACCAATAGGGACAAAACAGTCCCGATCTGTCCCCTTTTATTATGGTGGTAAGTGCAGGGTAAAAGGGACACCAGCCCATGCTGGGTTTGTTTCCAACACAGCTGTTCTGCTGCACACAGTCTACCCAAAGTGGAGTTTTGCTCTAACTCTGAATCATTTTCCAAATTTCCTTATTGCAGGAAGAAATCAGTTCAATCCTTCTCTAAGGGCTGGGCATCACTAGATGCCATGAATACAACCAGAGGTGACTTCTGAGCCACCTCTGGCTCAGAATACATAACGCCAATTAAAAACACTTATTTAAAAGGCATTAACATAGTTTTTTAAAGCATGCATATAAAAAACAATTAATTCATAATTTAAAACTCATAATTTAAAAACCACCTGGAGAGGTCTGCTAGAAAAGTTTGGGCTTTAATGCTGTTTTGAACTCAGACAGCATATCCAACTATCTGGCAGGTCATTCTATGATTCAGGGGCAGCTGAAGAAAAATACCACTGGTTAACAGTTGCCAGCCTAGCCTGGTCCTGGCTGACTTCAATTACAGGATAAAATTTCAATTCTTCTTGTGGAGGTAAATTTCAGATACTTCTACAACCTTCTTTTTTAAGTGTTATTTTTCCTTTTCAATAATTTTCCCCCCCTCCCATTCATCATCAAAATGACTTTGTTTCCATCTTACTTTTTTTAAAACTTTTTAATTTTTTTCTCCATACATGTCAGCATGTCAGCTTATAATTTATTGCCAGTTTCCATATTTCCTTGTACCACTCCTCTATTTGTATATTTATTTCTCTTTTCCAGTTCCTTGTTATAAGCAGTCTTGCTATTGTTAATAAGTTTGTTATCGCATTGTTATCCTCTTTTTTCAATTGTTCATTATTATATAATGATAATAAAGCTATACTAGGACTCCTTTCTGTATTAATATTCATTATATCTTCTATTTCTCTAAATACTTTTCCCCAAAAATATTTACATATTTACATTGCCACCACATATGTATATATGTTCCTGATTCTTGGCATCCTCTCCAGCAATTTTTTTAAGTAGTTTTTAGTTATATTTGCTATACTTGGTACCATTTCCATATTAACTTATAATAATTTTCTTTTTCCCATATTGATAATTTTTAAAATGTCTTTGTCTCCATAATTGTTGCCACTCTATTTCATTTTTTTATCCCTAAATATTCTTCCCAGACTTCCTTGAGGATGTTATTTTTGTTTTTTCTTTCTAGTCAATACAAATAGGCTGCATGATGTATCGAAAATGGTGGTGCAGTGTATCCACTAAATAAATATAAATCTATATTCACTTTGTAAGTATAGATGTACTTACTTAGGTGATCCCTTGTTGTCCGAGTATGATGGCCTTCCAAGTGTGGTCTCTTGGCAGTGGATCCATAGGTGACCATGTAGGTCAGTGTTTCCCAACCAGTGTGCCGTGGCACACTAGTGTGCTGTAAGCGATCATCAGGTGTGCCGTGGGAAATTGAAACCTCCAATATCCTTTCTTCTCCCTCCTGCCGAACACTATTTTTTCTCCACTCGGGCTCCCTTCTTCCCAGCCTCGCTCTGCCCGCTTTGCCTCGCTTTGCTCTGGGGCAAGTCTGCGCAGTAGCGCCCGCACGGGTCACATCTTCCTCCCTCCCCCCTCCCCTCCTGAACACGCTCACACTGCCCCCTCGGATCAAAATGGTGGCAGAAGTGTCAGTGTAGAAGAAAAAGTAAGTGTTCAGCAGGAGGGGGAAGAAAGGGTGCGAAGGGGGAGGAAGAGGTCTCTGCCGAAAGCTGGCATGGGCAAACTTGGACCTTCCAGGTGTTTTGGACTCCAACTTGCACCATTCCTAGCAGCCTCAGGCCCTTTTCCTCCCCCCCCCCTTCAGCCACTTAAGCAGGAAAGGGCCTCAGGTTGTTCGGAATGGTGGGAGTTGAAGTCCAAAGCATCCAGAGGGCCAAAGTTTTCCCATGCCTGTTTTAGGGACCTTAAAGTGGTGAGCCTCCTTCCAACATTGTGATTCTGGATAGAAAACAAACAACAACATAACATAACATTGTTTGAGTCCACAGTGCTCTCTGGGTGTAGGTGAACTACAACTTCCAAACTCAAGGTCAATTCCCAAGCAAACCCTTTCACTACTTTCTGTTGGTAATGTGAGTTCAATATGCCAAGTTTCATTCAATTCCATTGTTGCAAGAGTTCAGGATGCTCTCTGATTGTGTGTTAACTATAAATCCCAGAAACTGTCACTCCCAAATGTCAAGGTCTATTTTCCCCAAACTCCATCTGTGTTCACATTTGGGCATAATGAGTATTCATGCCAAGTTTGGTCCTGATCCAACATTGTTTCAGTCCACAGTGCTCTCTGGATATAGATGAACTACAACTCCAGAACCCAATGTCAATGCTCACCAAACTCTTATAGTATTTTCTCTTGGTTATGGGAGTTCTGTGTGGGAAGTTTGTGTCTTTCTGCCATTCCTGCCAGGATATCTATGTTGTGTTCATCAAAACAGGCTCAGATTTCACACTGAGTGTATAAATACATTTTAAAACATATTAATTATAGTAAGTTAGAGTGTCATTTTGTGTCATTTTGGTTGGTGGTGTGCCCCAGGATTTTGTAAATGTAAAAAGTGTGCTGCGACTCAAAAAAAGGTTGGGAAACACTGGTGTAGGTGACTGTATAGATGTATATAGGACAAGCAAGATGTTCAGTCGGAATGAAAGTCTACTCTGGGTACATCTACATGATAGAATTAATGTAGTTTGACACCACTTTAACTGCCATGGCTCAATGCCATGGAATCACTGGAGTTGTAGTTTGGGGAGGTACGAGCAGTCTTTGGCAGAGAAGGCTAAAAAGCATGGAAAATACATTCCATGGTTTCGTAGCATTGAGCCATGACAGTTAAAGTGATGTCAAACTGCATTTATTCCACAGTGTGGCTGCATCCTCTGATTGACTAGGGAACATTAGAGTGATGGGTGAAGAACACCAATTAACATATTTCCTAAATTATCCAGCAGTGCTGGGGAGAAAAGAAATCTGTGACCCAAATCAGCTTTGACATTTTCTCCTGGTCTCCCATTCTGTTTCAGTTAACACAAGCTTGTCTGTATGACATAACAAAAATAATACATTTTTTAAAAAATAAGAAAACAACCTATTTCATATTTCAAAGCAGGCCTGGAATAGGACAGAATTGGAACACTGCCTAAACTGTATTGGAGAAAGAGGGCTATTTATTTATTTTTAAAAAAATTAGTAGATTTCCAGCTTTCTATGTTGAAGATCCCTCAAACACTGCTTAGCTCTTGATAGGATCCCAGGAGAATTGGAACTAATCAATCAAACACATGTATAATTCAAGTACCTTGAATGTAAGTCATATCTCCTCACACATCAAGCAATTTCTGCACCATTTTTAATAACTGATTGGCCTTTGATCAATTTCAAGGTTATTTCACATGAATAAATAGAGGAATGATAGGCAAAGTTGGCTTGAAGCCACTGTACTTTGAGAGGGAGAAGAAAGGAGGAGGTGTAAAATGCTTACTTGAACATAGAGCAAAGTATTTTTAAAATATTGAATGGATTGTAACTCAATTTAATGGGCCCCCTGGTGGTGCAGCAGGTTAAACCGCTGAGCTGCTGTACTTCCTGACTGAAAGGTTGGCGGTTTGAATCTGGGGAGTGGGGTGAGTTCCCGCTGTTAGCCCGGCTCCTGCCAATTTAGCAGTTCAAAAACACAAATATAGGTAGATCAATAGGTACTGTGTCTGTGGGAAGGTAATGGCGCTCCATGCAGTCATGCTGGCCACATGACCTAGGAGGTGTCGATGGACAACGGCGCCTCTTTGGCTTAGAAATGGAGATGAGCACCAACCCCCAGAATTGGACATGACTAGACTAACAATGGTTTCAAACTACAAGAAAGGAGATTCCATCTGAACATTAGAAAGAACTTCCTGACTGTGAGAGCTGTTCGGCAGCGGAACTCTCTGCCCCGGAGTGTGGTGGAGGCTGGATGGCCACCTATCAGGGGTGCTTTGAATGTAATTTTCCTGCTTCTTGACAGGGGATTGGACTGGATGGCCCATGTGGTCTCTTCCAACTCTATGATTCTATGATTCTATGAAACCTTTACCTACCTCAAAAGTAATCTATTTCAGTGTCCAGGCACTTTATTAGAATTGTTAAGAAAAGTTAGGTCTTTTTAGGAAAATACTTTTTTCATACTTTGGTTTGAAACTCATATGTTCTTCCTTTCAGAATGGTTGAAATCACTACGCAGAACTTTCAGAATACCGGAAGAGACCAGTCCAAACCCACTCAGCCATGCAGGAATACACAATCAAAGCACTTCTAACAGATGGCTATCCGACCTCTGTTTAAAAACCTCCAAAGAAGGAGACGCCACCATAGTCAGGGGCAGCATATTCCACCCTCAAAGAGCTCTTACTGTCAGAAAAATCTTCCTAATGTTTAGGTGGAATCTCTTTTCCTCTAGTTTGAATTCATTACACCATATCCTAGGGACCATCTACATGAGCACGCATACCGGCATCAGATTCTTTATAGGTGTTTTCACGTCTTCACTCCCAAACCTGACCATTATTTTTTATTTATTTATTTCGTACATTTCTCCCCACAAGGAGACTCAGGGCGGGCTCACATAGGCATCAAATGATGCTAAAAACATCATTGTTTGATCCATAAAAAATTGTTTCTAAACTCGTGGGGGGGGGGAGCAGCTGTTGTTTCGAAATAAAAAGGCTTCCGAAAATGTTTGGGAAAATTTTGAAATTGATTTGTTTTTATTTACAAAATTCATTATTATTTCATTATTGGTGCCACACATGCACAGTGCGCAGGGGATGCCTGCCTCCATGCCCTCTCGCCAGCTCAGAATCAACCCGCAATATCTCTAACGTGGGTTGATTTTCATCTGAAGAGGAGGGATGGAGTGCATGCCCTCCATGCCCCCTCGCCAGCTGAGAACCAACACGGGTTAAAGGTAACCCGCGTTGCTTGTCAGCTGTCGAGGGAACGTGGAGGGCAGCACCTCCACTCTCTCTCACCAGCTGAGAACCAATGCGGGTTAAAGGTAACCCATGTTGCTTGTCAGCTGTTGAGGGAACATGGAGGGCAGCACCTCCACTCCCTCTCGCCAGCTGAGAACCAACGCGGGTTAAAGGTAACATAGAGCTTGTCAGCTCGTGAGAGAGAGTGGAGGTGCTGCCCTCCACGTTCCCTCGACAGCTGGCAAGCAACGCGAATTACCTTTAACCCGCGTTGGTTCTCAGCTGGCGAGAGAGAGTGGAGGTGCTGCCCTCCACGTTCCCTCGCCAGCTGAGAACCAATGCGGGTTAAAGGTAAGAAAGGATGGAAATAGAAATGACATAATAACGTGCCCTTTACGGAAATGGCGGACCTGGTTTCGATTTAGAAACATCACTTCCAGGTTGCTGGCTGCAGGTTGAATTAGGATCTAAATTGATTTTCATACAAAATAATAACGGTTTTCTAAGGATAACGACCGGAGATATCCACCCTTAATATATACCATAAAAACTATAGTTAAAACAGTAAAAACATTTTAAAACATTATACGAATCATCGGTAAATTCATTTAACAATAAATTAACATGTCAGTAAAACCAAAAACCAAACCAGGAAAATCCAATGTTGCAAAAAGCCAAAATTCCACCATTCAGTCAGGCTGAATTCAATTCAATTGTCACCCCTACCTTTTCTGTTGTTTGTCACTGTGACAATGGCCACGGAGCTCTGGAAAACTCTGCAAAGCTCTGGAAGTCATGCTACCCCTTTCTTCTGCCTTGGTCAGACCACACCTGGAATCACACTATGTCCGATTCTGGACACGCAATTGACGGGAGATGTTGACAAGCTGGAACGTGTCCAGAGGAGGGTGAATAAAATAATCAAGGGTCTGGAAAACAAGCCCTATGAGGAGTGTCTTAAAGAGAAGGCTGAGAGGAATATGTGAGGGGAAGTCATAGGGAGGAGGGAGCAGGTTTGTTTTCTGCTGCCCTGGAGATGAGGATGCAGAGCAATGCCTTCAAACTACAGGTAAGTAGATTCCACCTGAAACAGGCTAGATGACCATCTGTTGAGGGTGCTTTGAATGCAATTTTCCTGTTTCTTGTCAGAATGGAGTTGGATTGGATAGCGCATGAGGGCTCTTCCAACTCTATGATTCCATGAACTCCTGGTCAGTGAATATGAGTTATTATACTCAGCCAGGTCTGTAGTCAAATACCTGGCTGAGTATAAAAATGAGATTTAGAATCAAATGCATGCAAAAAAAAATCCAGATCAAAAATAGACTGGCATGTCCATCCCTCATCATATATATTTGGGCTCCCTGTGCTTATTTTAAGAAGGGAAGGAGATTAAATGTTCTTTGCAGAGGTTTAGAAACATGGCCCTGTAGCATTTTAGTCTCAAATATCTCTGCGGATTTTGTGTGCAAATGCCTTCGCGCATATGCATTATACATCAAAGGCAGAGACATGTTAAATTAATGCACTGTCATGATGTCCAGAAACTGCTTTGCCCATTAATTAGGTGTACTGACAAATTAAATACCTTTCCTAGCAAGTCTGCTGTACAAACTTTAAAAACATATGTACAAAGAGTTTTCTCCTCATCCATGCTGATGAACTGCTGTATTGACTTTAAAAAGTTGCTGTCCAAAAAGTGAAAATGTTTTCTTAAGGCTACAAAGTCTTGGCAAACAGAATGAGCCAATTAATTCCTCATTTTGAACTGAATCTTGCACTTGGGGCTTAGTTTGGTTCTCAGGGTGACATTTGGAATCCTTTTTGGCGTACATCTCTTTTACTGGCACTTGAATTTAACCTAGAACAGTGATTTTCAACCTTTTTTGAGCCGCAGCACATTTTTTACATTTACAAAATCTTGGGGCACACCACCAACCAAAATGACACAAAATGACACTCTAACACAGTAATACATATAATTAATATGTTTTAAAATGTATTTATACACTCAGTGTGAAATCTGGGCCTGTTTCGATGAACACAAAATAGATATCCTGGCAGGAATGGTAGAAAGACACCGTCGCATCCCTGGTGAAAGTGAATCCAAATGAAAGATAGTTTCATCTGTGTCATAATTTTGTCCAGGGTCCTGTTTGGCATTTGCATTTTCCCTTCTCAAAAACTTCTCCATCACTGTCACTTGCTTGTTTTGCTGTGATCCCAAATTGCCACTGCCACTTGACGCACAGCTGCAGCACTAACTCTAACTTCATTTACTTAGCTGAGTCTGAGCGAATCCAAGATGTTGCGACCATAGCACTCTCGCGTCACTTCTTAGGTGACGCGAGAGTACTATGGTTCCATTTCTTAAAGGGACAGATGCGCCTTATAGTTTATATATGAATGAAGTTCGAAAATAATTTCCCACAGCACACCTGATGATTCCTCACGGCACAGTAGTGTTCCGCGGCACACTGGTTGAAAATCACTGACCTAGAAGACTACTGATCCAGAGCATTCAGGAAAATTCATCAATAATTTTGTGTCCCGTTCAACCCCCCCCCCCCCCCGATTTAATTCCCCCAAATTGGGGTGTTATGTGTAAATTTGAAAACCAGTATGATATATCGGTGAGAGTGTTTGGACTATGACTCTGTAGAATAGGATTCAAATCCCTGGTCAGCTGTGGGAACCCATTTGATGACCTTGTGCAAGTCACATTCTCTCAACTTCAAAGGAAGGACAAATGTATTTATTTATTTATTTATTTATTTATTTATTTAGAAACATTTTTATCCCGTCCTATTCTCAACCTCCAAAGAGGGACTCAGGGTGGCTTTCAATAATATAAAAACACCAATAAAATACACAATTCCATAAAACGATTATAAATATACTTTTAAAAACAGTTTGCCAAATTTAAAACATGCTCCAAATCAGTCCAAAAATCTTATCTAAGCCAAAAAAATCAGTCCATACAATCTTATCTAAGCCAATAAAAACCACTTGCTCCCACAGCCAAGTCTTAAGTGTCTTGCAAAAAGTCAGGAGGGAAAGGGCAGATCTAACCTCTTGAGGGAGAGAGTTCCACTGCTGAGGGGGCACCATTAAGAAGGCCCTGTCTCTAGTCCCCACCAAACGCGACTCCGATGGTGGCGGGACCAAGAGCAGGGCCTCCCCAGATGATCTTAAAGTCCTTGATGGCTTCTCTGGCTTGAGCCAGTAGCAGAGAAAACCGGAGGAAATTCATCCTTCTCTGGTTTAAAACTGGCTTCTCTGGCTTGAGCCGAGGCCAGGGCCCAGAAGCGGGGGAAAAGCTGAATAATTTCCGACTCACTTCCTGATTCGTTTAAAAAAATGATGGAAAAGGGGCAAAGAGACTTCCGGTTTCCTTAAACACTTCAAAATCGTTTCAAAAAGATAATTTTTTTGACTTTATTCCAAATTATGAGGATTCCGACGGTACCTAGCCATGCCTAGTGTTTACATGTTCAACCGGACTGTCACCTTGGCTGTCCCCATTGCCAGTGACAGAAGGCCCATTGCCATGGCAGATGGCCAAAAAGCTCTAAGAGACTTCCTCACCCTCAGCAAAGGTACTCACATGACCAAAGAGAAAGAGGGAGGCCATCTGCCATAGCAATGGGAGTCCGGATTCATCATCTTTCTCCTATAAGGCTCCTTCAGTCATAGCCTAGCAGACATCGGCTGCTGCAAGTGATGGAGGTCTGTTGTCCTCTTGGTCAGGATGCAGCAGAAAGATGCCTGCACTCCTAGTGATCTCCAGTGCAACAATCAGCTGCAAGACCCTGTCTCAATTTATCCTCACACCAGAGATCGGTGGCAGAAGGCAGGTGGAAATATCATTCTGCTGCATCCTGATTGACAGGTAACATATATCTCTGTCACTTGCAGCAAATGTAGTCATTAAGATAGGATGGAGGAACAACCAAGCAACACTACAGTCAGCTTCCACATTTCCTAGGGTTAGAGGCACTGGAAAAAGTAAAATTTAAAACCTAACATTTGTTTTACTTACAAGAAGACGTCTTTCTGGGAACTACAAATGTGGGCAATGAACAATACTTAGTTACACATTATAGCAATATCACTAATAGTAGTAGTAGTAGTAGTAGTAATATAGATATGGTCACAGAGAAGAAACATTGGTCCCATCACATTGATTTAAATGTTTAGAAAAGTATTGAAAGTGTGGAAGACAAGGAAATGGGGAAAGCATGAATGTTGAAATCTTACAAGTTCTCCAAATGTAATGCCTGCTATTTATTTTCCAGTTTTATCATTCTAAAAGCTAAATTTGTGTTGACACTGTGAATCCGTGTGTGCTGGGATGCTGGCCCTTTATTCCATTGATCTTTTTGTCTATTCTGGAATTATAAATTTAGTAAATTAATTATCATTGCTGATCCATGTCCAATCAGCTACATCTAGCCAATACAATCAATGGGAAAATGGATGTTGTGATTAAAGCAACAAACAACACAATAGAAACATGATGAAGCAGGTTGATAACAGTTTGAAATGATCCTGTCACTACAAGCTTTGGTGACTGTAATTAGTATGGTTCGCAGTCCCATTATAATTACATCAACTTAAAATATGTTTTAATCTGTTGTGATGTGAATAATTCATCATATTTATGTTTTATTTCTCTGTGTTTTTGCTTCTTTTGCTCTGCCGAAGTTAATAAATAAATAAAATAAATAAACTTTGCTTATAGCTCAAGAATAATTCATCATATTTATAATTGTGCCTTTTTAGAAGCCACTCTGAGTCCCCCCCCCCCCGGGGGGGTTGAGAAGAGCGGGGTAAAATGCCAAAAATAAATAAATAATAAATAAATCAACTAAAGATTTTGCTGATTATTGGGTGGAGGTCGGTGTTAATGGATACATGAGCAAGGCTATCAGCTTGCATTCTAGATTAGCACCGAGAATGTGGAGCAGCTGGCTGCGTATCAGCTGCATAAGATCTCTACTGACCAGAAGGTCATGAGTTCAAGGCCTGCCCGGGTCGAAGTGGGCTCTCGACCTATTGTGTAGCCTGTTGTCAACCTTTGCAACCCAAAAGACAGTTGCATCTGCCAAGTAGGAAATTAAAGTACCACTTAGTGGGGAGGCTAAATTTAACTGATTTACGAGGCCATAAAAAAAGATTTCCAGATAGCACACTGAGGAATGAAGGAGTGTGACAGCTCCCTCTGGTGGCCAGATATTAAATAGCCTCTGTCTGTCTTGTGTGTTTGTGTGTCTAAATGTAATGTGTACATTGTAATCTGCCCTGAGTCCCCTGCCGGGTGAGAAGGGCAGAATATAAATGAGAAAATAAATAATAAATAAATTGCTTGACTATGTAGCATAAATCTACTCTGCCATAGTTAGATAGTAGGCCTGGGTAAATTCGTCATAATGGTCCGAAATTCGGAATAAATTCGTATTTACATCACTTTACAAATGGTTTTGAAGTGATGTAAGCAACCCGGAAATGAAGTTGGTAATTCGAAGCCATGGCCTGCTGTTTTTGGAAAAAGAAATTGTTAAACAAAAAAAAACAGACTCACTGCCAGCTAGCTCCCTCTCTGACAGCTGGTTCCATCTCTCGGGGGCTGGGGAGCAGAGTCAGGGAAAGCACGCCAGATCGAGACCTGGGAGAGCCGAAGGATGGGGAGCTGTGGGAGGATAAATAACAGCAGAACAGTATGATAATAATAATCACAATGCAAATAGTAATAACAAGCGTGTGGACTTTATCCAACATATATAAATATCATGGTATCATCAATGTGAAAGGTAAAAGCTATTTGGATCAACTCCTGCTACAACTGCATTCAGAGACAGAACTTATGAAAAGAAGTGGACTGGCTTAGCATGTTTGATGGGAAAGATTGTATACCGCCAGCCGACTTTAAATGTGTATTGTACACTACATGTTCCTGATTACCTCGTGGCCTTGAGAAAGACCGGAAGGTCGAAACGAGATGTGGCCAAGGCAAATGCCTCCTCGTCGGCCCGTCCCCTGTGGTGTTACCCCCTAACGCGACTGCTCTCCGTCTGGATCTCCAGGAGCAGTTCGTGATTTGGCAGCGGCTTCTCGCCCGGGCAGCCGGCGCCGCTTTTGTTTACATTTGCGGAGGCGCCGTTTGAGCTGCTCCGGCTTCTCCGACCACTCTCTTCCTTTGGAGGCTTCTCCGACCACTCTTCCTTTGGAGGCTTCTCCTCTGTGAGTTTTGACCCGACAGTGAGCATTTCCACTGGGTTGTATCGACCTCTGCTGACATTGTTACTTTGGGAACTTTCCCTTTTGATTTGTCTACGTCCAGGGCTTGAACTTCAACCGACGGGTTGTAGAGACTTTTGCTCTCTCTCCTCCTGAGATTGTGTTGATCGTGCTGTGACTTGTATGCTCACATGTATGTATGTTACCTTTCACATTGATGATACCATGATATTTATATATGTTGGATAAAGTCCACACGCTTGTTATTACTATTTGCATTGTGATTATTATTATCATACTGTTCTGCTGTTATTTATCCAGTCTTGCATAGACACGGTCCCCACCTGTTTCTTAGAGAGAGCTGTGGGAGGAGCCATGACACTGGTCTGAGGAGCTTCTTCTCCTCCTTCTCCAATGCCTTGAGCCTCTCTGATGCGGAAAGGAAGAAAAGCGCTTCCAACCCGGGTTTAACAGGGCTCCTAGCCCAAGTCCCTCACTCCCACAAGCGAGAGGGACCTGGGCCAGGAGCCTTGTTGAACAAACGCGGCTTGGAAGCGTTTTTCTCCCTCCCCTGCACCAGAAGCAGTTCTGGCGCAGGGGAAGGCATCTGCCTCTAAACAGGCTCTTTATGTGCAGCAAATTACATAATGTCCTTTTATAAGAGATTTAAAATGGTATTTCATTGTCCATGTGGATAAACTCCTTCAGCAATGTGACAAGAGCACACACCAAAATCTGTCTCTCTCTGCTTCTCTCTTCATCTCTCTCTGCACCTGCATAACTCAGGTGAACAATGCATAATTGAACAAAAATGTAACAGTATCCAAAAGTCCCAAGCTCTGCCATCTCCCCGGGCATTGCCTGACCAATCAGCTTCATGCATCTTATTTTACAGTTGACACACACACATTAACTGATTCCTTTTATGCTCCAACACACACCATCTAAGAACATGCAAACTGACAGCTAGAATCCTATTGGTTAGTCCCAACAGAACCATCGCACTGAATTAATATAGTAAACCCCACTTATCCATGGGAATATATTTCCAGACATTGTGTGGCTATGTACTGTAGATAAAAGCAAAACTGCCTTGAGTCGCCTTCGGGCTGAGAGAGGTGGTATAGAAGCATAGCAAATAAATAAATAAATAAATAAACCTGTATTGGGTTGATGTGAGTTTTCTAGGCTGCATGGCTATGTTCCAGAAGCATTTTCTCCTGATGTTTCACCCACATCTATGGCAGGCCTCCTCGGAGGTTGTGAGGTCTGTTGGAAACTAGGACAAGTGAGATTTATATATCTGTGGAATTTCTAGGGTGGGAGAAAGAATTTAAAAAAAAATCACACCTGACTGGCTCATTAATAATATTGGATCTAATAAAATAAGTTCTGAACAAAGTGAATAGTTCAGCAGAAAAGGGAGGAGAGAACTACACTCATTTCCAAACTGGCTGGTTATCATGCCTTAAGATCATAAAGATGGAGTAGTGCCAAGTCATAATCTACCCAAAAACATTAACTCACCTGTGATGTTTTTTCATGTTCAAAGGCAGACATTGCTAGTGAAATTTGCTCATTTTATCTGAGGTCACTTTTTCTTTCTGTTCTGTCGCTCCCTGGAGTAACCTGTCTTTAGCCATGAATAAATCAACAATAGATTAATCTCTCTAGGCCACTGCCAAACAAAGCAAAAAAAATAGCAAAGAATAACAACACAAGAAAATGAACGCCTCACCGGAGAAAAGTAAACCATAAATAAAAGAAAAATGTGAACACAAAGGATAAGGGGTGGGGAATACAACTAGCAAAAACTCATTAAAATACATTTCTATTAAGGGAAGAAAGACTACTTGTACACAAAGCAATCTGGTGAAGTTTAAGCAATGCAGATATGACATTCACGGTATTGATCAAAGAGCTTATTTTGTCAGGGAAGTGTCTGATAAATGTTATTTTTACATAAATCCTACCACTGACAGGACATTGGGTTGCTTGTTTTTCTTGGAACGCTACAAGGAATTGTTTAAGATACAGGCGTTTTGCAGTATCTTTGAATTCTTCAACCACCAATTAAACCACCCCATTATTTGATATTTCTTTAAAATACTCAAAGCAAATCTTCATTTTGTCAAAGCAAAAAAAAACCCAAAGCAAACCTAGGTTTTATATAAGGGACACCAAAAGGTTGGTCAAAGGTTTTCATGGCCGGAATCACTGAGTTTTTCAGATTGTATGGCCATGATCCAGAAGCATTATCTTCTGATGTTTCGCCTGCATCTATGGCAGGCATCTTCAGGGGTTGCAAAGTCTGTTGTAAACTATACAGTTGGGGTTTATACATCTGTGGAATGTTCAGAGTGGGAGAAAGAATTCTTGTCTGTTGTAATTGGCCACCTTGATTAGCATTGAATGGCTTTGCAACTTCAAAACCTGGCTGCTTCCTGCCTGGGGAAACCCAATTTTCCTAGTTTCTATTAGACCTCACAATCTCTGAGGATGCCTGCCATAGATGGAGGCAAAACATCAGGAGAGAATGCTTCTAGAGCATGGCCATACAGCCCAGAAAACTCACAACCCACTGACACCATTTTACCACTGTATATAATGGGAATTGAGCATCCATGGATTCCAGGATCCATAGAGCAGGGGTGCTCACACTTTTTCAGCATGCGAGCTACTTATAAAACAACCAAGTCAATATGATCTACCTACCCACTACTCAGAGAGCCATAAAAGCAAAATATTTGGAAATGTATTTCAGTGAGAGCCATATAATATATTTTAAGACTGAATTCAACTAAATGTGAGTATAACTTCTTGGAGGTACCTTCGGTGAGGTTGGCACGGTTGACATCCACTCGCCGGAGGGCATTCTCGGTCATAGCCCCCACGCTATGAAATGCCCTTCCGGCTGACACTCGGGCAATGAAAGACCTGCTCCCGTTTAGGCGGACTTGTAAGACCCACTTGTTTAGGCAGGCTTTCGACAGGTAGGCCCATGTTCCTGGTGTACCACCGCCGCTGTGATGTTATTGTTTTTATTGTATTGATCTGTTTTAACTGTTTTATTAATTGTATTTTACTGTATTTGGCTGTTGTAAGCCGCCGCGAGCCCCTGGGAGTCGGCGGCATAGAAACTGCAGAAATAAATAAAAAATAAAAAAATAATAATAAGCCCCTGAATTTATTCATAAAAATAATGATGATGCTAATATTCATTCAGCCTCTGCTACTGCTACTACTATTAATAATAATAATAGTAACAACAACAATAGTAGGTTCCTAGAGTAGAAGGAGACCTCCAAGGGCCATCCAGTCCAACCACATTCTGCCATAAGGGAAAAACACAATCAAAGCATTCCTCACCGATGGCCATTTAGCCTCTGATAATAATAACAATGGGTTCCTAGAATAGGAGGAGACCTCCAAGGGCCATCCAGTCCAACCTCCTTCTGCACCTGGGTGGCGTCGGGAGCCTGCGGGGTGGGACTGAGCCTTCCTCCCACCCTGCCTGCAATCTACCAGGACGCCCTACACGATCTACCAGTAGATCACGATCTACCTAATGAGCACCACTGCCATAGAGGGTCCTGAGATGAAATTTTAGTGGATTACAAGGGTACCACATAGCCACTGCCACCAATTATACATTGCTGCCCAAATTGGGTGATATTCGTCAAATTTCCCTCTACAGTTTTCCCTTCAATATGGTAGCAATTTCAGGTGCTATCTATGGTACTGAAGCACTTTTCCACATCATAATGCCCAGTCCGAGAGCCTCCTTCCTTCCTTCCTTCCTTCCTTCCTTCCTTCCTTCCTTCCTTTCCAGGTGGCAGGAAAAGGACATTTTTGTGTATGTTGCCACTAGGTTCTCACATCTAGACCCTGAGGCTCTGGACTATTTATTTATATATTTATTTACCCTATTTATACCCCGTCTTTCTCTACCCCAGAGGCGATTCAAGGCAGCTTACATATGGCAATTATTGAATTCCTTAAACACATACAAACATTAAGCTTAAAATCAATTGAATTAAAATTAATGTATATCAAACATTTAAAATTACATTCAGTATTAAAATCACGCCATCCAGAAATCGTAGTCTAAGGCCGTTCCATAGTCATTACACATATTCCAATTATATTATTGCACTGTGCTATTCTCCAAAAGCCTGATCCCAGAGCCAAGTTTTTACTCTCCTTCTGAAGGCTAGGAGGGAGGGGGCTGATCTAATGTTGCTAAGGAGGGAGTTCCACAGCCGAGGAGGCACCACTGAGAAGGCCCTTTCTCTTGTCCCCACCATTCGCGCTTGTGAAGAAGGTTGGACTGAGACATTGGGGTTGTGTGCTCCCTGTATGCTGCTCTGGTGAGTAACCTGCCTGCCACCCCGTTCGACCAATTGAAGCTTCAGAACAGTCTTCAAAGGCAACCCCACCTAAAGTGCATTGTAGTAATCTATACGGGATGTAACCAGAATGTGGAGCACCATGGATCCTCTTCTCCAGTTTTCAGAGTGAGATGGAGGAATCTTAGACCAAGAGCCTTATCTTGAAAAGTATGTGACTTTGATCACATCTACACTGTAGAAATAAGGCAGTTAGGTAAAGGTAAATGTTTTCCCCTGACATGAAGTCCAGTCCGTTCCGACTCTGGGGGTTGGTACTCATCTCCATTTCTAAGCCGAGGAGCCGGCATTATCCGTAGACACCTCCAAGATCGTGTGGCTAGCATGACTGCATGTAGCGCAGTTACCTTCCCACCAAAGCGGTACCTATTGATTTACTCACATTTGCATGTTTTCGAACTGCTAGGTTGGCAGAAGCTGGGACTAACAGCAGGAGCTCACACCGCTGCGCCATCAGGGGCTTACCTAAGGCAGTTTGACACCATTTTAAATGCCATGGCTTAATGCTATGGAGTCATGGGAGTTGTAGTTTGGGGAAATAGCAGCACTATTTGTCAGAGAAGGTTAAAGAAGTATTCAGACTACAGCCCCATGGCTCCCACTGCATTGAGCCATGGCAATTAAAGTAATGTCAAAATGCATTAATTCTACAGTGTAGATCCACCCTTAGACTTGGGATTCCAGCGTTGTGACCACTGAAATGACAGAAAGATACATTAGGTTAAAAAAAAAGAGGCATAGGTTGACCAACAGTGGAACTAACTATCTCAGAAAGGCTATCTCAGAAATTACTGGGCACTCATTAACTCTTTAAAAACAGAAGTCAAATTACTATCCATTGTATGAAAGCAATTTTTAGCATCAGTAATGGGTTGTAGCTGGGAAATCAGAGTTTCCTCCTTTTGCCCCCCAAAAAGAAAGAGAGAGATCTCTTCCAGTTTGGGGAATCAAACAAGAAGGGAAGAAGGATCCCAAGATTAAAGCCCTTCAAGAAACAATGGGTCCCAAGCAACTCAAAAAACAAGGATTCAGGGGACATTTTAAGAAAAAAAAGGAAAGGAAATCCAGCCTGGAAGAGATGTTATGAGTGTGAGGCACTCACCCATCCGGTAATAACCCATCATTACACCCAAGATTTCCATACACATTCCCACCATCTGGTGGCCCTCTCACTAATTTAATAATATGATGGAGTTTCTCATTATCCTCGTGATGCCTAATCAATCACAAGACATTCAAATGAAATTGGCAAGACTGGAGTGTGGTTCTCGGGAGGCATTTAAATGAAGCAAAAAGAACTAAAGAGGAGGCCCACTCAAAAGAGGACACACACATACAGAACACAATCAGGAGAAGAGCTTGAAAGTGACTGCATCAGAGTGAACTTATTTGCTGCATTGATCAAAAGTTCCTTTCCGGGCAAAGAAACCACAAGCACTTGCTTTTCCTGAGTTGCATAGTTGTTTTTTTTACAGAGGAAACTAAGCAGTCTGAAAAATTTGGTGTTATAAATGCTGAAACCAAGGTAAGATTGGGGCAGAGCTTCAGGGGGAAAATTATGGAAATTATGGTCACAAAAAGGAATCTTTTCAAGTTGTGACTGAAATGGAATGATTGCAAAGCAACATAGGGAGATAATCTACAAGGAATAAGAGCATCAATCCATCCAACTCAGTTATATTGGAGGTTGTAAATGTAAATATACAGAAGCTTTACCACTGTTTATGAAACAAAATTTACCCTGCAGTATGTGTGTGTGTGTGTGTGTGTGTAAATATATATATATATATATATATATATATATATATATATACACACACACACACATACATATACATATACACACACAGTATTTATATTCCGCCCTTCTCACTCAGGGTGGATTACAATGTACACACATACATGGCAAACAATCAATGCCGTAGACACACAACACATATAGTCAGATAGTCGGAGGCTATTTAACAGTGTTTTCTGTTGGTCATGGGAGTTAATCTGTGCCAAGTTTGGTTGAATTCCATCGTTGGTGGAGTTCAGAATGCTCTTTGATTGTAGGTGAACTATAAATCCCAAAGAGAACAAAGGAGGACTGGCACAATACACTGAAAAAAACAAGCTGAGCAATTAAGTCTCTCTGAATAAACAGATATGACATATGTAAAGCAGTAGTAATGGTATATTACAGTATAGCAAATCGTTAAAAGAGCATCCCAATGAATAGCAAGAAGCAATACATCAATCAACATGTAAATCAGCAAATGGAGTACATGCAATAAAGTACAATATAGTATAGAGCAAGTGGGAAACTATAAATCCCAGCAATTACAACTCCCAAATGACAAAATCAATCCCCCCGAAACCTCACCAGTATGCACATTTGGGTGCATTGGGTAATTGTACCAAATTTGGTCTAGCGAATGAAAATACATCCTGCATATCAGATATTTACATTATGATACATCAAGTAGCAAAATTACAGTTACGAAGGAGCAATGAAAATAATTTTATGGTTGGGGGTCACCACACCATGAGGAACTGTATTAAGGGGTTGGGGCTTTAGGAAAGTTGGGAACCATTGCACTAAAGAAGTATAACGATGTGCAATTGGGCACTGTCAAGAATGTGACAATAAGCGTCAGGCTGCACCAGTGTACATAGGCAGTCCCTAGCTGGCATTCCAAAGCACATCTGATCACATAGTGCTTTGGATTCTTTATCTTGAGTTTTGGAGTTGTAGTTCACCTACACCCAGAGAGCACTGTGGACTCAAACAATGATGGATCTGGACCAAACTAGGCATGAATCCTCAATATGCCCAAATGTGAACACTGGTGGAGTTTGGGGAAAATAGACTTGACATTTGGGAGTTGTAGTTGCTGGGATTTATAGATCATCTATGCTCAAAAAGCATTCTGAACCCTGCCAATGGTAGAATTGGGCCAAACCTCCCACACAGAACTCCCATGACCATCAGAAAACACAGTGTTTTCTGTTGGTCTTTGGTGACCCCTTTGAAACCGCCTCACAACCCTACCAGGGGTCTCAACCCCCAGGTTGAGAAACGCTGCCTTAGTACCTCTGTTATGTAGCTAATGAGTAAAGTTACACAATGTAGACTGCAATAGAAAAGTTTGGCCTAGAAGTTTTATCAAGTCCCACTTCTCAGTTCCAGGAGACTTACCATGCCATTACATTAATGTTTCTTACAAGTAACTTTCCAAGGTCAACAAGCTACAGGGTATGAGTGGGAATGGGACATTTTCACCCACTTCATCAACAATGGAGAACTGTCTTGGTTCCAGAGGTCAAGTCAGGGGCTGCATGAATCACCAACAATGTTATTTTGCAAGAAACATAGGTGATGAAAAATTCACTTCTAGGCTTGGAAAAACTGGGTTAGCTTTTAAACGCTAAATGGTGCAGAAGTGCCCTGTGGCCCGTTTAAAGGGTGAATTGCTACTCTTGAAGCAGCAATGGTCTCACAAACTGAGAGCATTGTCCCCCAGAATAAAAATTGCAGGCCCAATTATTTACTTTCCTTCTCATTATATTCTGAACCAAAAACCCAATTCTTGGGCTTTATTCAGACTTATCTATAGTTCAATCATTCAAATTCCAATAATGTTTCAGAAAAAAATATATAATTCCTGACGGATAATGACTCTATAGTTTGTCTTTTTGCCCTGGTTACAGAGTTGTGCGCTGATCAATTTTTCTCCATCATTCCCATTCTTTCATTACTTTTGTTACCTTCTGGAGCACGTAACAGGAAGCCCTGTCTCAAGACGAAAATCAGCTCGACACAAAAGCAAGAGGGAGCCAATCCTGGCTCCTTGCCTGCTTTTTGTAAGCAGCCTCCTTGCCATGGAAAGTGTGTGTGTGTGTTGTGCAGGCCCAGAATGCGCACATGTCTGCCTGCTGCCAAGCCCCTCTCCTCTACAGTAGAGAAACAGGAAGAAGCCTCCTTAAAGCCCATGTCTGCTTGCAGCCGAGCACCTCCTCTAGAGCAGTGTTTTTCAACCCTTTTTGAGCCGCGACACATTTTTTACATTTACAAAATCCTGGGGCACACTACCAACCAAAATGACACAAAATGACACTCTAACAATACATATAGTTAATATGTTTTTAAATGTATTTATACACTGGACCTGTTCCTGTTTTTGTGCCTGTATCAGCTGATTACGATCAGCTGAGAGGAGCAGCAGCAGTGGCGGCAGTTAGTACTAGCAGCTATCTCCGGCTTCGAGGAGGTGGCTTTGAGGAGGCTTGGAGCGCATTCTTCTCTTTTTCCCTGGCCTGTACATTATTTAAACTGTTATGGAGACCTGCTCATTATATCCCACATTAATTTTTGGGCTACCTGGCACTGAACCAAACCCCCTGAATCAAAATCTCTTGCCTCCTCCTCCTCTGGAAATAAAGAGTTAAGTGGCCTGTTGTAGTATCTGAGTAGATTTCCCCACGCCGCCTGGTATCCCCCCTAAATGTGTGGGGGATTGAAGGGAGTCTCGGCTTCAAAGAGGGGCCTCCAGCTGACAAAGAAAACTGAAGACTCTGTTTAACCCTCCAGACTCAGGCCCACCCCTTGCTGGGAGGGGCTTCCCTAAGATCCTTACCAGCCATTTGGGGGCCTTGGCACAAGCCTCCGTGACCTCCCTGCCCCAGGGGGCCTCCATCCTACCCTCCGCATGCTCAGGCCTACCTCATGCCCCCAGCCATGCATAGGCCTCTGGATCGTGGCGCAAACACACATTCTTCTTGTGGGCCGCCCGGCAGGGCCTGCCTCCGTTTGGTGGCCTGCTCTGGGCGCCTTGCTCGGAGCCTCCTGCGCTGGGGGGGGACGCTGGCCGTCCCTCGAGCTCGCCGAGGGCACCCCCCTCCTCACTGCCGCATCCTTTAGGCTCGCCAGGGCTAGCCACGTAGTTTGCGGCCAGGGAAGAGGGACTCACTCCCTCTCCCCCCCCTCTTTGCTGCCGCCGATACGGCGGGCTGGCTCCAAGGCTGAGCTCCCTCCAATTTCCCACAGCACATCTGATGATCGCTCACGGCACACTAGTGTGCCGCGGCACACTGGTTGGGAAACACTGCTCTAGAGTGATAAACAGAAATTGCCTCCTTGTGCGTGTGTGTGGCCTGCAGGCTCAGAAAGCATGTGTGCCTGCTTGCAGTCGAGTGCCCCTTCTCTATGGTAGAGAAACAGTTAAGAAGCCTCCTTAAAGTATTGCCTGCCTGCAGTTTGCACCTCTTCTCCAGAGTAGAAACAGCTTATATGCCTAAAATGATAGGAAGGGGAGCCTGGGAACACCCCCTTCTACACACACACACAGATATACAATGGGCTGATAGAAAATGGACCTTTCGGCACCCCAGAGCGAAATCAGATATCTGCTCTCACAATTTTGGGAAGTTCCCAAAAAAACAGATCAGGGCCCCCACCAAAAGCCAGGACATGAAACAGGTCAAGGTTGCACAAGCCTAGTAACAATGTTAATTCTGACAAGATTTATAGCCGATTTTGCAGTTGACTGGTCTGAGGATACTCTTATCTAATCAAATCTTTTCTAATCCAATTATAGTATTGTTGTTTATATTTAATTGTATCGATTTTTATAATATTCAAGATCTATACTTCATGTAGTGCTTTTATATAGTGCTAATTTATTCCATATGCAAATGGAATATGTTATTAAAATTAATAAACGACTAGTCCCCAGAAAAAAAAATTCAGTCCCCAACTTTCTAGCATTGCCATAACTTCACAGTTTGATTGAGGAATCCAATGAAAAGGAATAGGCATTGTGATCAAGGGAATGTGAATACAGCAAGTTGAAGAATTCCAGGCGTGAATGACTTTCAGTATCTTACTTCCCCTGGCACTAAATATTTTTGAGATTGGAGGGAAATTTCATGGAGAGATGGAGTTCTTATTGGGGGAGCAATGCCTTGTTTTGCTTTCACGTGTAGCTACTCCTTTTGCAAAAAAGACAGGTAGTTGGAGGAATTTTGGAATGCCAGATGCTAAAGAAATAGCCTTGAGAGCTATATATGACCCGCTGGCTACAATTTGCTCATGGTGCACTACTGCAATGCAGATGGACATTGTGCATCCCCTTCCACCGCCCCTTCACTGTGCATGCCTTCTTGCATACTATAATACAATAATGTCTTCTTGTCTTATCAATCCCCTCCTGATAGATTTTGCATCTGATGGAAATGAATAATATCCAGGCCTCTTAGGCTTGTATCCAGGCATGTTGGGTGTTCCTAGGCAATGTTTTTTCCCCACTGCATTTAATTAGCAATAATACTGCAGCCTTTATGCATTTTGGTCCAGGCCCAACTCTCTGCACTGAAAAAGAAGCTGTTGATGAAAGCTCTTGATAAGCATATCTATAAGATGCTCATTGGGGACAAAAATCAATGGCATAAATATTTACCAAGGCTTAAGGTGTGTAAATCATAAAGCTTCCAGTGGAACAGAGCCTTCCTGTCAAACAGACTTCTTATTGATTATGATTTGGTCATTAATGCTTTCTTCCTCTTCTAGGGATAACAGGGTGTACTGGTGAGTTATTTTGACCCATTTTAAAAAGAAGATGCTATCCAAAATCCTAAAGCAGTCAACTAGTTCCAGTCTCATCTCTGAAACAAACAGGAGCAATAAGTACAGAATAACCCATATACTAATGAGGCCAATAACCACAGTCACATGCAACAAAATATGCCCTCTCTAGAACTTTTCTCCAAGTGACTCTATGGCAGAAAGTGTTGATCTCAATAGGATTCTATATAATCAATGTTTTCCTATTTCCATGGTAAGTTAAACTGCCAGCTGTAGAAAATCTTGCCAATTGAAAGGTTAGTAGTTCAAGCCCAGGTTGGGATGAGCTCCCACCATCAGCCCAGCTTCTGACCTCCTAGCAGATTGAAAACATCAAGGTGAGTAGATAAATAGGTACTGTTTTAGCAGAGAAAATAAAAGGTGCCCATAAGAACATGTCGGCAGTATAGTTGGGAGGACGTCTACGGACAACAAAAGGTCCTCCGCATGGAAAACAGAGTGACAGCACCACCCTGTGGCCAGAGTCGAGCACAGCTTCCAGATGCTGGAGATGGAAAAGATGGGGAAACCGTATATACTTCTGTTAATGTACTGTCTGTCCTTGTTACCTGTATAACACATTGAATGTTTGCTGCATATGTGTTCTGTAATCCACCCTGAGTCCCCTTAGGGAGATAGCGTGGAATATAAATAAAGTATGTTGTTGTTGTTAAGTTCAGGAACATATCCCCCATGGATACTATAGTGTACTGATGCTTCCTACTGTAGATAATTTTGTGGTTAGTGAAAAGCAATAGATCAACAGACAATTGTGCAGATATTTTTCCAAAGCTGGATACTAAACAATGGGCCTTCAGAGGACCTCAGGCTCTTGTATGCTACCACAGAAACAGATCATCATCATATACACTGACCAAGAAATGGATTTGGGTAGGTTTGATGGGTGACTATCATTACTGTACCCTATAACTGCATCTCTCAATGCAGAATTGCAACCATTGTCTGAAATATGTAGGGTGACATTAAATGTAGCATGGGAGACACCTGCAATGGCCCAAAAGAGTCCAATAAAACTGGCTATCCATTATGACAATTGATGCTGTATGAAAACAGGTGGCAATATTGCTGGTTGGGCAACTTCAGTGTGTAATGAACGCTGGGAACGTTCCTGCAAAGACGACAGCACACGGCGACTCGGTCCTATCAGGTTTATTTCCAGGTATCAAAACCTGTGAAGCCAGATCTGCCTTTCCCAGAACCCAACACAGTTTATATACAGTCTCCGCCTCCACCATCTGTCCATCATCCCAAAGACCCAACCCCCCTAGCATGCAATGCTTAACAGAGGTTGCATCAGATCCAAATGATTCAGCAATCCCAGTAGTCCATTGGGGCATGACCCCAGGGGTCACAGAGTCAGTGTCATGAGTCCAATTGTCCAATGGATATTCCAGGATATTCTCTCTCTGAGTCAGCATATGCAATGCAGTTCTTCTCATGTTGGTGTGGTGTGGCCCCAACCTCCCAAGGCTAACACCTGGAGATATCTTATCTGGTGAGCAGAGTTAAGAGACTAAAGCAAATGCAGGCAGCTCAAGGAATCAGAGCAACACCAGCTCAGATTCATGAGCCTGACACAGTGATGATGAGGCCAAGATTCCAGATATGCATTGTTGATGTCAGCTATTGATGGGCAGTTTACTTTTCAAGGAAGCCTGAACAACATTACTGATCTTCACTGAAGGGTGAATTCCAGTTTTATACATCTGTACCTTGTGATGGGTGGAAATACAAAAACACCTTAAAATCTCCCATGTATGGCAAGAAACAAAAATCATAGTGCAATGGCTATGGGACTGAATGACCTTTGTGACTGCCAATGTGAACTAATAGTTGGGCTGTGAATAGTCTTTCAGAAATGAAAATTGATAATATTCACATTTACCCTTAGCAAATTGCTTTTATGCACTAGTTTACAGTGTTTATAGCTGAAGAATAACATGCATGACTGACGTGGCTTGGCTTGATATTGACTTGGCCAATAGATATTGAATGGCACAGGGAAATATCAAAGTTTACAAAGCATTATATTACAAGGCCATACACATTTGACTTCAATCATCATGACTGTTTGTATTACAATAAAACAAGAGGTGACACTAAAGAGTGATGCATACTTTGAAAGAGAGACAGTCCCAATGACCTGAGACAGATCATCTTCTCCTGCAAAACCTGCTTTATAGAGGACCATCTTCTCCTCCAGAACTGTAAGGATGTGTCAGTCAGCTAAGGACTTCCTAAAAAGTACATCTTCCAGATGTAAAGATTAGACTAGTGATATATTTTCTGTGTTATTATGTTGCTTGCTCCCTAAAGTTGGTCACTTGTGGCCGTCTTGAATAGTAGACATGGGCAATCCATGGTTCTCAATCAGTGGTTCTCAACTTGTGGGTCCTCAGGTGTTTTGGCCTACAACTCCCAGAAATCCCAGCCAGTTTACCAGGATTTCTGGGATTTGAAGGTCAAAACATCTGGGGACCCACAGGTTGAAAACCACTGTTCTAAATAGGTCTAAAGTACTTACAAAACTAGGGGGCGCTGGTGCTTTGCTTCTACAGTCTTACTGTTGCACGCCAAGGCTGGGGTTGGCACCTTTGAACCGGTAAACACACCAATGTTCTTAAAAAGCAAAGCAGTTTATTGAAGATTAATATAGCTATAGCCAAAAAGGTTAAAAGCATCCAAACAAGTAATAAATAAATGTTCATAAAACAGTCAGTTGAGCAATGTAAAATAATCCAGTCAAAACCCAGTCAGGGAACAGGAAGATCTCAAAGTCCAGCAAACAAGTTCACAAGAGTTAGAGTCTCTCAGAGTCAATGTTGCAAAAGGCTAAAGTACCTTGATGAAACAGAAGCAAACTTGTATCAATAAATCCAAATGCAGGAGATTGAACCCAAGGCAGACAAAATTTACAAATGTCATGGAAACTTCAATAGAAGAACAGGCATTTTCCAGTAAAGACGCTACAGAACTGCTGCTTCTTCCAGTGGTAGTTTATGGAATGAAGACACAAAACCTATAAAGCTGAAGCACCCGCGTCCCATCACCACAATCCTTATATACGAATCCCTCCCGCATGGAATGCCTGTTGAGGGATGCATCCTGAAACAGCAATCCCAGAGAGTCTTTGCATTACCCAGAGTTCCCTGGGTATTACATCATACCCCAGAGTCTTATCTAGACCAAAGGTCATAGTCCCAGTATATTCAACTGCAAAGAAATAGAGCAAAGTTCATGGTTGAGTCATCTCTCTCTGACTCAGCAACTCAGGTGAAAGTAGTAGGCTCATGGCAGGCTGGAATCTGTCTCTGGCCCCAGGCATAGAGATTCTAGCCCTGACAACAAAGATAGCATGAACATGAATTCAAAACAGAAGTACACATGGATATCAAGCATGATTCAAAAGACATGGTTGTATATGAAAACCAAACGTTGGACTCCCTAAAGACTATAGATTCACAGGCCCTATATGTATTCAGAAAACCATAGCAAAAGCATTCCGTTTCCCTTGGGAAACCTCACCCTGGCCCTTTTTTCTCTCTCAATCTTGCAGAGCGCCTCCTCCCTAAAGCCAGGTGGTGATCCTGATAAATCTGGCCTCTTCGGTTAAAACTTGCCTCCCTGGCCTTGACTTTTCCTCTGCCTGTTTCTGCCTGTACTGAAGCATCTGTGCTTTGTGAACCAACTATCCCAGAATCCTCAGCAGGCTCGCTCTGGCTAACTGTATTCTCTCGACCATCATCTCCATCCACAAACCCCTGAGAGTCAGCAGAAACCTGATCATTTAACTCAGACATTGGAACCTCTGCAGACTCATGATCATTCTCCTCAGAAGCCTGAGGCACAGAGACATCACAGGCTGAGCCCCTACAGTTGCTAAAGCTCTGGTGGTGAAAATTTCAGAACTCTAGCAAAACTTTCAAGATTTCATTATTATTTCATTATTGGCTATTTTTATGACATTTATAATGAAATTCTGTAAGTTTTATTAGAGTTCTGAAATTTTCACCACCAGATCTTTAGCAACACTATAGAAGCAAAGCACCAGCACCCTCTAGTTTTGTAAGTACTTTGGAAACATTTGTTAATTTATTTATCATATATCAGCAGTGCAATGCATTCTAAAAAGAACACAGAGTTTTAAAAAACTTGGCGCTATATTAAATGTCCTTTGACCAGTAGCTGGTCATTTGGAGTGTCTCCGCTGTTGCTGCAAGAAGGTCCTCCATTGTCCACGTAGAAGGGCTCAGACTGCATTGTGGAGAAGAGTGGTTTGCTCTTCTCCACATTTGCATGTCATGGACTCCATTTTGTGGCCCCATTTCTTAAGGTTGGGTCTGCATCTCATGGTGCTAGAGCGAGTGCAGCACCTTCCAAGTGGCCCAGTCTTCTGTGTGCCCAGGGGGGAGTCTCTCATTTGGTAACAGCCATGGATTGAGGATCTGGGCTTTATTTATTTTATTTACTTTATTTATATTCTGCTCTTCTCACCCCGAAGGGGACTCAGAGCGGATTACAGGTACACATACTTAGCAGATAATCCCTACCGTTTTCCACAATACACACATATAGACGAACAGAGGCAAACTCTGGCCACCAAAGTTTAATCTGCCACTTTTGGACTTTAGCTTGCTGAGGTGTTCCTGCTAGTATCTCTGTAGATCTTAGAAATCTATTTCTTATTTTAAGGCATTGGTATGCTGGGTGATATCCGAAGAGGGGATGGGCTGGAGATGTCGCTGCCTTGGTCCTTTCACTATTGACTGCTACTTCCCAGTGGATGTCATGTGGTGCAATACCAACTAAACAGTGTAATTTTTCCAGTGGTGTAGAGCGTAGACATCCTGTGATAATGCGCCATGTCTCATTAAGAGACACCACTGTTTTACCATGGTGAGATGTGTTCCACACTGGGCGTGCATACTCAGCAGCAGAGTAGCAAAACGTAAGGGTAGATGCCTTCACTGCCATTTAGAACCATGGATTGCCCATGCCTATTGCATAGTTCTGAGGCACCAGGAGAAGTCTGCTCTGCTCTCACACATTTGTTAATAGTCACTTCTTATTGCTAAACACTTCAAAAGGTCTCTCCTGGACCAAAAAGACTGGGGGCACATTAATATGGGGAAATTTTCCCATTTCATTTGCCACAGAAAGTTTTTTGAGCCATGCATGGCAAACTTTTTTTTGCAGTACAGTTCTTCAATGTCTTTCAAGGGGTTAATGTGGCCTTCTACGTTCCCATGGTTGCCCACCCATTTTGGGAGAAAGCTCACCTTGCCATGACTCTTGTAATGCTGGCAATGATAAAATAAACCCACAAAGGAAAGGGGACTTGTTTTTACCTTTCCCCCACCCATTTGGAGTCACAGGCCAAGAAGGTTCAGCTCCCTCCTGTTTGAAATTAAAGATTATCCAGGTTGCCCTAACCTTTTCAGGTCATGGTTAATTTATTACCACCAGAAATACAGATGGCAATGCCTTCCCATCACAAATCCCTCCAGAGATTTGCCACATGAAGTATTTTTAAGTACAAAATCCCCTAACATCTGCTTTAATTTAGTAGATAGGATCATTAGTGGCCATTATATCTAATCAACATCTAATCCTGGTAGAAGCGATTCATAAACAGGCTGATCGGGGAACACAAATGCACTGATGATAAATGTTTATTTCCCTTGAATAAATTTCACCATTAAAGAAAAACGAGGGGGGGGGGACTTGGCAACTGTTTTTAACTGAAGTTAAAGTTGATATTGTTAACTTCAGGGAAAAAGGGAATCATACAATTACATTTCCTCTCTCCATCTTCTTACAGTAGAGTCAGCCCTCCATATCTGTGGGTTTAATTTTTGTGGAGAGTGAGTCTTGATAAGAAAATTGGGAAAACCTATGCCTTTCAGATTTGCTCTTTCCAGTTGTCCTACACTGTCATCTTTCACCTCACAGCTCCCTCCCTGGCTGTTCTGCATGCTTATCACCCTTGAATCAATCCAGTGTCAATTCAACAAACCCTAATAGGGCATGAGAAAGAAGACAAATAGCTCTAATGTTGGTCTCCCACCTACCCCAGCTGGTGACACCTGCCATAGCAAATATGACTTCACGTCAGCATGCAGCAATGTCAGACCTTGTCCTGGAGACTGGAATTTTATGTAACTAAACTAAAGGAGATGAACCATACTTTGTACAATCAGCGAACAATCAGGAGGGAAGGGTTGCTTGCAGGATCATGGAAGTAGGCTGGACACAGCTGTCAACATATCACAGATGAAAACCAGGACACACATGGCCAAGAAAAATCAGGGTATGCTTAGGATGGTATAAGTTATTAATGAGAAACACACAAACTGGAAGAAGCTGCAGCATTTTGCTTTTGCATAAGCTGAGTGGAAAGAACAAAATGTTGACTCTTCCTTTTCTCTCCTCCCTACGGAGTTGAGTGCAAGGGCTGAAGTTTGCCCTTGCCTGATCTACACTGTAGAAGAGTGTTTTTCAACCTTTTTTTGAGCCGCGGCACATTTTTTACATTTACAAAATCCTGGGGCATACCACCAACCAAGCAGTGGGTGAAGAGGCAATAGAGCTGCGGGTAGGAGAGGAAGCCCGTGAAGGCGGAGGCGGCGGCACCGGCCAGAGCCAGGCTCAGGCTCAAGGGCTCCACCACCCCAGCCAGCCGGACTAGCGCCAGGCCCGCCGCCAAGCCCAGCACCGCCAGGCACACCCACTGCCGCTTCGCCCCAGGTGAGACACTTCCACTCCACTGGCATCCCCTTAGGGAAGGCACTTCCGGTCCCGCCGCCTCCGCATCTTGGTGCCGGGCGAGAGTTCAAGGCGATCGCGACAGGATTGGCCCATGGGGAATAAAGGGGCATGGCTTATTCAAGACTCAAGAGGTTCCAATTTCCCACGGCACACCTGATGATCGCTCATGGCACACTAGTGTGCCGCGACACACCGGTTGGGAAACACTGCTGTAGAAGATAGAGCGGAATATAAATGAAGGTTTGTTATTATTATTATTACTATTATTATTGCCTCATTGCACTGCCCCAAAGGCTTGGTCCCACTGCCAGGTTTTTACCATCTTTCCTGATCTAGTCTCACCATGAAGGGAGTTCCATAGCAGAGTGGCAATCACTGAGAAGGCCCTCTCTCTCGTCCCCGCCAAATGCACCTGTGACAGTGGCGGGACCAAATGCAGGGCCTCCCCAGAAGTCCTTAATCTTTGCGGTGGTTCGTAAAGGAGATGCATTCAACAGGTAAACTGGGCTGGGGCCATTTAGGGTTGTATAGGCCAAAGCCAGCACTTTGAATTGTGCCTGATAGCAAACCAAGGTACAGGCATGTTACGGGCTTCCCAAGGTACATGGATGATTCTAACTAGAATTCAATTATGTATATATCTTTGTACTTGAACCTTTTTCACAGTTTTCTCTCCTTTTATACAAATTCCAGAGTGTTGGGGTATTGTGCAATGCAGAAATACATGTGGGTTTTGGTCTACAAAATGTGAATTTTCACCACAGAGAACATGATGCATTATTCTTTCAAACTGAAGTTCTTGTGTGTTGGGAAACTTCCTTGTCTGACAATAAATTATGTTTACATGTTGTAAACCACCCTGAGCCTGTTAGAAAGGGCGGTACATAAATTGAAACAATAAATAAATAAATAAATAAAATAACAGCAAATATTCTTTCCATCCCTAGGGGAAATACACATGAATTCCATGTGGCAAACAAAACAATTGTGACTTCTACCTGCTTATGACAAGATCCATATCATTCCACTGTGGCTTAAGAATCCCTATTGTTCCACATTGAATTGACACATAGTACTAAAAATGCATTTTCTGTCTTTTTGAGTCTGGGATGGGGGGGGGGGGGGCAGAATGTATTGCAAGCAGTTTGTGAATGACAACTGTATTTGTGGCAAGAGAAAAATTCAATAGAATACATAATAGAAAGCAAAACATGCCCGAGATCCATCTGTCTAAAGTACCATGAATAGAAAGAGGGAGCCAGTTAACAGAATCAAGAGCCCTTCCAATGCGCATTGAAACAGATCACGGAATTGACAGACCGCTTTCTATTTTGGTGAAACCTGATTTCTGGATGTACTGCCTACAGTACAGAAGACTCTGTCCTTCCCTCAGCCTTGCACTGAGCTGTTTTATTTCATTCACTTCCAAGGATGACGGGTTAATCCACCCGACGGCTATTTCACTGACTGTGTTATTACCACCAAATCAATTTAGGCCATTTCAACTTTTACGCCTCTAGGTACTTACTTAACGTAGAATCTGCACACATTCTTATTCAGAAGAGAAGTATTTCTTTTCATTTGTGAACCCCAAAGACATTCATATCTTCAGTTCTATTTGTGGGATGAGCCGGCTCATCGGGGACTTTCAAAGTTGTTCTCTTTGGGCTCAGAATGAGTTACAATAGATATTCCAGAATTATATTTTAAATGGCTGCCTATTCTTATCTGAATCTACCCATTTATTCAGTTCTTCTATGATGGACTGGGGGAGTCTTCAGCTTTTCCAGTGATATAGTTATGCTTGCAGAGGTCTGCTGCCTTGGAATGCAAGTACTGAGCTTTGTGTTGTTGAACAACTTAAGTTGAGCTGGATGTCTGCCCCTGCTAGTACAGTAGAGTCTTGCTTATCCAACCTTCGCCCATCCAACATTGTATTATTCAATGCAACCTGGATCCACAGCTGTTTCAATTAGGCATGGGAAAAATGAAACGGAAATTAAATGGATTCGTTAGAGATTCGTATGTAATGGGACTTTTGATGTTTTACGTATCGCTGTCGCGAACCAGGAAGTAGACTTTCTTTTACGGCACTTCGGGGTGCCATTTTTGTATCTGGGTCGTAAAGCATTCGTATGGTTTCTTTGCCCTTAGTAAGCGTGTTTTGTCATTGGCTGATGGATACCAGGTGGACATACCCTCCCCTTCACTCCACCTTTCCTTTAGCCAATCAGAGGCAAAGAAACATGGATGGGGTGAGCGAGGGCCTCCTCCTCCTCTCTCGCCAATGACAGGCCTGCGAGAGAGGAGGAGAAAGGCCCCCGCGCCCCTCTCTGCCTCTCTCTAGCCTCGATCCATGCATCGGGGCTAGAGAGAGGCGAGGGGCGAGGGGGTGACCTTTCCCGCTAAAATATAAGCCGGCCCAAGCCTGGGTCGGCTTATATTTTTAGCTGGAAAGGGCCCCGGGGCCCCTTTCCACGTGCCTCTCTGCCTCTCTCTAGCCTCGATCCATGGATCGAGGCCAGAGAGAGGCACAGGGGGTGAGCGAGGGCACCTTTCCCACTAAAATATAAGCCGACCCAAGCCTGGGTCGGCATATTTAGCTGGAAAGGGCCTCAATCAGAGTAATTTCCTCCTGTTTCCCAGGCTGTCCCTCAGATCGGAGGGACAGCCTGGGAAACAGGGAAAGGGGTCGATTGAGGCCCTTTCCAGCTAAAATATAAGCCGACCCAGGCTTGGGTCGGCTTATATTTTGGGAAAGGTGCCGCTCGCCCCCTGCCTCTCTCTAGCCTCGATCCATGGATCAAGGCTAGAGAGAGCAGAAGGCCCCTTTCCAGCTAAAATATAAGCCGACCCAGGCTTGGGTCGGCTTATATTTTAGCGGGAAAGGTGCCCTCGCTCACCCCCCTCGCCTCTCTCTAGCCTCGATCCATGGATCGAGGCTAGAGAGAGGCAGAGGGCATGGATCGAGGCACGGGCCTTTTCCAGCTAAAATATAAGCCGACCCAGGCTTGGGTCGGCTTATATTTTAGTGGGGAAAGGGGCCCGCTCACCCCCTCGCCTCTCTCTAGCCTCGATCCATGGATCGAGGCTAGAGAGAGGCAGAGGGCGCTGGGGCCCCTTTCCAGCTAAAATATAAGCCGACCCAGGCTTGGGTCGAGCTTATTCCACCAGCGGAAAAAGGCCCTCTCACCCCTCGCCTCTCTCTGGCCTCGATCCATGGATCGAGGCTAGAGAGCGAGGGGTGAGCGAGGGCGCACTCCAGCGAGCGTGGGGGGAAAGAGGGCGAAAGAAGAGAGAAAGAAGGGATGGGTAACCAAAGAGCAAAGGAAGGAATGAAAGAAGAGGGTAGAGAAGGAAGAAAGGAGGAAGGGAAATAATAAGGGGGAATCGTACTTCACTTTCACAATTGTCCTGAGAGCTAGTAGCTACTACCTCTTATATTTATGTTATACATGTACAGCTCCACTTAATTGCGCTGCAGAGGTGAAGGGGAATGTTCCCCCCTTGATTTTTAACTGTTTCCCTGCTTTTCCTACTTTAGAACCACTTTAGAATTTCGTTAGTACTTAAGTTACATTTTAGCACTTTTTGCAAATTCTTTTGTAAGTCTTTAATATACTAATCAAAAAAAAATCCCCCCCCCCATTTGATTTTAGAATTGCGATTTTAGGATTCTAAACCAAGCCTAGTTTCAATACATTGCAGTGTTTTGGTGCTAAATTCATAAATACAATAATTACTACATAATATTACTGTGTATTGAACTGCGTTTTCTGTCGATTTGTTGTAAAACGGGATCTTTTGGTGCTTAATTTGTAAAATCATAAAGTCTCTCGGCATTACTTCGCGAACAAAGATTATTTAGAAAGGACTCATCCCACGCTTTTTACAAGCGTGTTGATGACTTAAAAGGCCAATCTGAGATAGGCAAGTCCGGTTGCAGAAAGCACAGCAGAAAGTCTCCTTGGCTGATGTTGTTTCCAAGTTGCAGTTCTTTCTGCGTTGTCGTTTCTCTTCGAGACCCGTTCGGTGTGACTTCTCAAAAGAGGCCGCAGCATTGTGGATAGTGTGTCTCCATGCCTCCCGATGTGAGGCCAGGGTGGACCATTTTTGGTGATCAATCTGGCCAAGCCTGAGATGTTGCTTCAGGGAGTCCTTATATCTCTTTTTTGGGGCGCCTCTCTTGCGCTGACCCGTGGCGAGTTCACCGTAGAGTAGTACCTTTAGGAGGCAGTGGTCTCCCATCCTAGAGACGTGCCCTGCCCAGTGCAGCTGTGTTTTCAATAGCATGGCTTCAATGCTGGTGATCCCTGCTTGCTCAAGGACAGCAACATTAGTCACAGTCGGTCCAGTGTATATTTAGGATTGTGCGAAGACAGCACTGCTGAAAGCGTTCGAGGAGTCGTAAGTGCTGGCGATAGGTGACCCATGTTTCAAACCCATATAGGAGAATAGACAGTATGATAGCTCTGTACACACTGATTTTGGTGCTTTGTCTCAGGTGTTTGTTACTCCAGACTCTTTTGTGAAGCCTTCCAAATGCACTATATGCCTTTGCTAATCTGTGATCTATCTATTTATCAATCTTGGCATCTGAAGAGATGATGCTTCCCAGGTAGGTGAACTGCTGGACGGACTTAAGCACAGATTTGCCTATGCTGACGTGGGGATGATGGTGTTCTTCCTGTGGTGCGGGCTGGTAGAGGACTTCCGTTTTCTTCAGGCTGACTTCCAGCCCAAACATCTCTGCAGCTGTTGCAAAGCAGAATGTTAGGCACTGCAGGGATGCTTCTGAATGGGCGACAAAATCATAATGTAATTTGACTTTTAATAGGCTTTTCCTTAATCATTCCTTATTATCCAACATTTTCACTTATCCAACATTCTCCTGGACAGTTTATGTTGGATAAGCAAGATTCTACTGTATTCTCATTTGGCTTTTGTGAGAGTCCAATGTGGCCCTTTGAACTTCCTCATAAGGCCTCGCCCTCTTCTCAATGCTATTGAATAGAGATATGGTAGTAATGGGTGCTGCTCATGCCATTGTTTGTCAGTGATCATGTGACAACAGTGGAATAGTGCTTTATGAGATAAACTCCTAAATTGCTTCTCAGAGGCTTATTTGATAGCAATAAGAGATCTGAGTTTAAATATAGATTCAAATCCTATTTTAGTTCCAAAGCCATTCAATCAATTGGATTTATCTACATGCTGCCTCATAATTGCAACCGGACTTGCCTATCTCAGATTGGCCTTTTTAGTCATCAACGCGCTTGTAGAAAGCGTGGGATGAGTCCTTCCTGAACCTTCGTTTGTGAAGAAAAGCCAAGAAGCCTCATAATTCAACTGGTAATTCAATAACTAACAGGATTCCAGCTGTACTGACGTTTTGATTCAACCTGCAGTGATGAGCAAAGCCAACCTTTAAATGAGGATTGTGATTTGTTTGTATGGCTCTGAGTGCAAATATTTATCTTTGCTGCTTCTCCGTTTCTTTCAACATACTAAAATTTTGAATGGGTTCCTCAACAATACTTCTTATTACTTTTCTCCTCCTAGATTTATTGAATCATAGAACAATAGAGTTAGAAGACATCTCATGGGCCATCCAGCCCAACTCCATTCTGCCAAGAAGCGGGAAAATTGCATTCAAAGCATCCCCAACAGATGGCCATCCAGCCTCTGTTTAAAAGCCTCCAAAGAAGGAGTCTCCACCACACTCCTGGACAGAGAGATCCACTGCTGTAGTTTGAAGCCATTGTTCTGCATCTTAGTGTCCACAGCAGCAGAAAACAAGCTTGCTCCCTCCTCCCTATGACTTCCCCTCATTTATTTATACATGGCTATCATGGCTCCTCTCAGCCTTCTCTTCTGCAGGCTAAACATGCCCAGCTCTTTAAGCTGCTCCTCATAGGGCTTGTTCTCCAGACCCTTGATCATTTCAGTCGCCCACCTCTGGACACATTCCAGTTTGTTAACATCTCCCTTAAACTGTGGTACCCAGAATTGGACACAGTATGATTCCAGGTGTGGTCTGACCAAGGCGGAATAGAAGGGGTAGCATGACTTCCCTGGATCTAGACCAGACCTTGGCAATTACCGGCCCTCCAGGTGTTTTGGACTTCAACTCCCAGAAATCCTGGCCAATTTACCAGCTGTTAAGATTTCTGGGAGTTGAAGTCCAAAACACCTGGAGGGCCGGTAATTGCCCAGGTCTGATCTAGATACTAGAACTTGTGATTATAGTGATTTCCATGGTCATATTTAACTTTTGTATCATGAATCTTTGGTTCTAGTTAGATATATGCTAAAGTAAATATTGTTCATTGTTGGTAAGGTATTGTTAAAATCAATGTTCAATTGAAGACTGCTTGTGAATACTAAAACATACCCACATTGCCCAAGATTATATTGTATACTTGCACAATGTAAATCTACATTTATGAATTTGCACAGTGATTACACTATACCAGTTTGTGGAGCTAATGTTCCCGATTATTGCTCCATTTGCAATCGTTCAATGGGGTTTATTGCTCCATTTGGACATTGTGCAAAAACAAAAGGGCTGATTTTGCAATCCACCCTGGGATTTGGTCTAATCATTAAATGATCTATCCAAAGAACATCCAAAAATTCTCATCAAAGTAAGACTCCAGGACAGAGAAACAAATCCAAAAACATGGAAACCGGCAACCACCAATATTCAAGAGGAAATAATTAGTTGACTCTGTAATTGATTATATAATGCTGAAATAAACTTTGTCACCATTCTTGCTTTAACTGTGCATGGTCGTTATTTCTTGGGGAGTTTTATTCATTTTCAAAATGGCAGGAAAACAGCCACTGGCCATGACCTTAGTCCTTCAAGCCAACTACTGAGATATTCTTACTCTCACAAAGTTTTTGAAAGACTGGTTCTTCTTTTAAGACATACCTCCTGATGATTCAAACATCTTGCCCTGCACCACTCCTAACCATGGTGTTCCTTTTTGTTCTTCCCTGCTATTTTCCATTGGCATCTTTTTAAAGGATCCTGTGAAGTAGCTCTCAAAAGTAAATCATGGGCCTGTGGAAGAAAAATTGAGGTGAAACCGATCGGACCAATGGCAAGTGAGTTTGCAATATGAAAGCACACAGGGACACATGATAGGAAATTTGTAATGTTGGGGGCAGAGACCATGCTTTAAGCATTCCCTTTCCACTTGCTACAGCTGAGTGACCAAGAGAAATGAGGCAGGAAAGTGGAGAGATTTCTTCCTCACTGTGCAGCCCCCATGGTGCTTGCTATAAGATTCATGGGCTTAAACTGGACTTCCAAATGCACTGTTTTGGAGAAAGGAATGGAAATATCTGACCTACACACGGAAGGCTGAGAGGAAACAAGACTAAGAAGACAATTTTGAATAGTAGTTCTGCAAGTCCCCTTTGGACATTTCCCCTAAGCTCAAAACAACTCTTCCCAGAAAGACTAAAATATTGCTTTCCTCTTGACTTTACATTTGGAGGCAAAGATGTGTTTTAATTTTAGTAATATTATTATTATTATAAACACAACAAGATTAGGACACAGCAAACAACATCACTATGCTGGTTGTTGTATTGGATCACACGTCAGACATTTCCCAAGTGTCTAGGACAATGTGATGTTTCAATGAATAATGTGTGCAGATCCCAGTAGGGTGGCCTTTTGATGGCAATTTTGTCAGCACCAATTGTGTTTAAGTGCAGGCCAAGGTCTTTAGGCACTGCATCCAGTGTGCCAATCACCACTAGGAACACCTTGTCTGACTTGTGCCAGAGTCTTTACATAAGATTTAAAATTTAAGATTTTGAAAGAAAGAGGTTTTATAAGATTTTTATGTTGCTTTAATGGTAGCATTTTCTAAACAAGTTTTTATTATTTTTCACTATATGTTTTAAATTGTTTTAATATTCTTAATATTTAAGGTTGAGTATTCCTTATACTATTATTATTATTATTATTGGTTGTTGTGAGTTTTTCGGGCTGTATGGCCATGTTCCAGAAGCATGCTCTCCTGACGTTTTGCCTACATCTATGTGTCAGAGCTGGGAACTCTTCGCCTGGAAGAGGCTCAGAGCCCCAGTCTGCCTTGACCTGCTTTGACACTGGACACTGGGGAATCCCCAGGATGATGCAATCCTCTGGGGAAAGTGCTGGATCAGAACGGAAGTGATGTAACCTCCTCTGGACATTGGACACTGAATGGGAATATGCTGACTCAGAGGGGGATGAGGTCATATCCCTTGGACAGTGGGATTGCTGAGTCAGCAGGACATGATGCAACCTTCCCAGGATGTTGCAAGGGAAGGGAAGGAGGGGGTCGGGGTATATAAGTTGTGTTTGGGTGATGGGACACTGCTTTGGCTTTATAGGTGTTATACCTGCAATAAATCTGGTTGGATCGAGCCCTGCCTGAGCGTGATCTTTACGGAGAATTGAAGCGTTCTCACACTATGACAACCTCAAAGGTTGTGAAGTTTGTTGGAAATTAGGAAAATTGGGTTAATATATCTGTGGAATGTCCAGGATGGGAGAAAGAACTCTTGTCTGTTGGAAGTAGGTGTGAATGTTGCAATTGGCCACCTTGATTAGAATTTAATGGCCTTGCAGTTGTCAATGCTAATCAAGGTGGCCAATTGAAACATTCACACCTACTTCCAACAGACAAGAGTTCTTTCTCCCACCCTGGACATTCCACAGATATATAAACCCCATTTTCCTAATTTCCAACAGAGCCCAAAACCTCTGAGGATGCCTGCCATAGATGCAGGTGAAACATCAGGAGAGAATGCTACTGGGACATCGTCATACAGCCCAAAAAACTTACAACAACCCAGTGATTCTGGCCATGAAAGCCTTCGACAATACATTATTATTATTATGTTTTCAAAATTTAAGATTTTGAAAGAAAGGGTGTTGTGTTGTTTTAATGGTAACATTTTCTCAACAAGTTTTTATTATTTTTCACTATATGTTTTAAATTGTTTTAATATTCTTAATATTTAAGGTTGAGTATTCCTTATCCTATTATTATTATTATTCTTGGTTGTTGTGAGTTTTTCGGGCTGTACGGCCATATTCCAGAAACATGCTCTCCTGACGTTTTGCCTGCATCTATGACAACTTCAAAGGTTGTGAAGTTTGTTGGAAATTAGGAAAATTGGGTTAATATATCTGTGGAATGTCCAGGGTGGGAGAAAGAACTCTTGTCTGTTGGAAGTAGGTGTGAATGTTGCAATTGGCCACCTTGATTAGAATTTAATGGCCTTGCAGTTGTCAATGCTAATCAAGGTGGCCAATTGAAACATTCACACCTACTTCCAACAGACAAGAGTTCTTTCTCCCACCCTGGACATTCCACAGATATATAAACCCCATTTTCCAAATTTCCAACTAAGCCCAAAACCTCTGAGGATGCCTGCCATAGATGCAGGTGAAACATCAGGAGGGAATGCTACTGGGACATCATCATACAGCCCAAAAAACTTACAACAACCCAGTGATTCTGGCCATGAAAGCCTTCGACAATACATTATTATTATTATTATTTTTCAAAATTTAAGATTTTGAAAGAAAGGGTGTTGTGTTGTTTTAATGATAACATTTTCTCAACAAGTTTTTATTATTTTTCATTATATGTTTTTAATTGTTTTGATATTCTTAATATTTAAGGTTGAGTACATATGTTGAATAGATACTATTCACCTAACTGGCTTTTGCTTTTCTTGTAAGAGTTGTTATTTTTTCAATGCATAACATATACACAAATCTTGGACCTTGCAGTTTTAACCAAAGGCATACGTTCCCAACAAAAAGTTGATGGAGATAAACCGATGGCTGGCACATAATGCATTTCTACCCTGAGTGGACAAAGGTACTGTCACGTCTTATCATCTTTCAAATGAAAGAAGAAGACCTTGGCAAGATTCAGTTCTAATTAAATTTCACTCTCCATTGAACGCTCTGTTGGCGACGCTCATTGCTTCTGGCAGAGAGAGGATCGCCCAAGGTGGTGTTCTCCTTTCTAATAGCTACGGTGCTTGTCAGCATTTCAATAAACTCCCTCACATCTTATCACCTTATCATAGCACCGAATTTACTGCACCTTAAAGGTACCCTACCACCCACCCCACCCACCCCCCCAAAAAAACCTGGGTCCCCCTTAATGTTGCTTTGGAGAACTATCTCTATGTCAGCTGAATGATGTTTCTTCCAAAGGTTCAAAAGAGGCAAAGAGAGAAGCCTCAAACACAAAGATGTGTGAAACTATGGCATCACATTACACCTTTCCACACATCTATTGTTACACATTAATGCGTGTGTTGTATTTCTGTGCTGTTAGAAATGGGCCAAAATACCTTAGCTGGCATTATTTTCCTGAGAAAGTGGCCAAATCCTTATATCATGCTTGCATAGTATGAGTCATAGTCAAATGGTTATGCAATGGCTGTGTTACATTATGCTGAATGTAGACACTATACAACTGATTATGTATCTGCCAATGTGTCTCACAATGGAGGCATGATTATTGTGCCTTCCCCATTGGCACAATAAACAGATAAAAAGTGAGATATAGATGGCAATAACAAATAGTTCTGCACCATCCAAGAACTTGCAACTGCATGAGTCGAATCCTTTTGGTAATCTCATGATTAAACATATTCAATGACGTGTTGAATGTCAAGTCAATGTAATGCCAGTAGTACTTACAACACGCACCTTAGCACAGTGAATAATGTTGAGGAATGTTTCATTTACTAGTCTATTTCACAAGCATTGTGAATAGCAATCACAAGAAAAAGGTCAGCAATAATCAGAAAAGAGGCATGAAACCTATAGGAACATCAATATTGATTGTGCTGTTATTGTATCTATTTTTATTTATTCATTTACTACATTTCTATTCCGCCATTCTCAGCCCTAGGGCGACTCATGGAGGTTTACAAAGCAGCACAATTTGATGGTAACAATATAAAAACAGATAATGTGGCGCAGCTGGCTAAGTGTCAGCTGCATAAGATCTCTCTGACCAATAGGTCATGAGTTCAAGGCCTGCCCGGGTCAAGGTGGGTGCTCGACCTTAAGTGTAGCCTGCTACCGACCTTTGCAGCCCGAAAGACAGTTGCATCTGTCAAGTAGGAAATAAAAGTACCACATTAAGTGGGGAGGTAAATTTTGACTGAATTATGAGGCCATTGAAGAACTCCAGGAACTCTGAGGAATGCGGAAGGAACAACAAGGGATGCTGAGAAGAACGCTGAGAGATGAAGAGTGCATCAGCTCCCCCTGGTGGCCAGAGTTTGCCTCTGTTTGTCTATATGTTGTGTATGTGGAAAACAGCAGGGATTGTCTGCTAAGTATGTGTACCTGTAATCCGCTCTGAGTCCCCTTCGGGGTGAGAAGAGCGGAATATAAATAAAGTAAATAAATAAAACAATAAACATAGTTAAAAATTACAATGACATACTGTATAAAAACATAATAAAACCATAAATCTGCAATTCATTACCAAATCATTGTTCAGTCGCGTTGTCCAGCCATTCCGAGATCAGAGTTATCAGCTACGCTTCAGGAAAAGCCTGTTCAAATAACCAGGTCTTAACTTTTTAACGAAATGTTAAGGGGGTGGTGGCCGATCTAATATCCCTGGGGAGGGCATTCCATAGCCGAGGGGCCACCGCTGAGAAGGCCCTGTTTCTCGTCCTCGCCAGCTGCATCTGTGAGGATGACAGGACCGAGAGCAGGGCCTCCCCAGAAGATCTTAAATTTCTAGGAGATATACGTTCGGACAGATAGGTAGGGACAGAACCATTTAGGGCTTTATAGGTTAAAGCCAGCACTTTGAAATGTGCTCAGTAGCAGACTGGCTACCTGGAGTCACTATTGGGAGAAAGGCAGGATAGAAATGATGATGATAATATGCAGAATGTCGATATGCATTTTCAATAAGGTATACTTCTGGTTGCTTCTGGTGTATCTATGACTATCAAGCAAAGAATGGGTGCTAGAAACAATATCATATGAAATATGATTGGCACCACCTGGGAATCACAACCAGATGCAGTGAAGACATCTGCCCTTGTGCTATGCTACTTTGCTGCTGAATATGCATGCCCAGTGTGGAACACATCTCACCAAAACAGTGGATGTGACTCTTAATGAGACATGCCACAGTATCACAGGATGTCTATGCTCCATACCACTGGAGAAATAATACTGTTTAGCTGGTATTGCACCACCTGACATCCACCAGGAAGTAGCAGCAAATAATAAAAGGACCAAGACAGTGACATCTCCGGCCCATCCTCTGTTCGGATATCAGCCAGCATGCCAATGCCGTAAATCAAGAAAAACCTTGTAGGAACACCTCAGCAAGCGAGAGTCCAAAAGTGGCAGACAAAAATCCAGAACCTCAATCCATGGCTGTTACCAAATGAGAGACTCCCCCCTGGGCACATTGAGTGACTTGGAAGGTGCTGAACAGACTGCACTCTGGCACCACACGATGCAGAGCCAACCTTAAGAAATGGGGCCACAAAGTGGAGTCCACGGCATGCAAGTGTGGAGAAGAGCAAATCACGGACCACCTACTACAATGCAGTTTGAGCCCTGCCACATGCACAATGGAGGGCCTCCTTATAGCACCAGAGGCACTCGAACTGGCCAGCTACCGGTCAAAGGACATTTAATATGCCAATATTTTAAACTTTGTGTTTTTTAAATGCATTACAACTGTACCCTTAGTTTGCATCTGATAAAATAAATAAATAAATAAGGTATACAAGTGACACCATCTCTCACATCTTCAGCTACATTGTGTCCCAATTCTGAGAAACAGACAAGATATGAATAAAGATGATAATACATAGATGATAGATTTTAACCTGCAAGCTTTCTAGATGTGGTGTTCTTCTAGCATATTTTACCAAACACACTGGTGGGATAGTATAGAAACAAACAAAAATATTTGGGTTCAGGTTAAATGCAAGGGGTGGAAGTAATGAACACTCATATCTAGAGATAGAAAGCAAGTGTCTCTAATAATCAAGGAACAGCTGTAACCCTGCAAAAATGCCATTGGCCATACAAAGATAAATGGCTAACAGCTGGTTACCTGGAAAGCAACCCATTGCACTAATGCCCCTACTTCTGTGCCTTTGTTTAAATGACTTTTCTCCTTGACTAAAGGGAAAGTCTTGTTTACACCTCACAGTGAAAGACAATGCCATCTTCAAAGATGATGAATGCTCCAGATTGAAGGAAATTAGCCCTTGTTGGTTATTAGGGGATGGTTAGAGCAGATGTATTCCATGATGCCCAACCATTCAAAGCCATATGGCTAGTGGTTACAGTTGGGGTAGGATTCCTGCAAAATTGCAGTCATCATAATCCAAAGCTATAACAACCCTTTGCATATGTGTGCAATATAGAAATAGATACAAGGGCATCTGATTCTTTGCTCTGTTTCTGAAAATATAGTGGTAGCATGTAACTCCCAAGTCAATAGGTTGATGAACCCACTGCAGATTTGAGTGGAAACATTAAGGTCTAGGGCAGGGGTGCTCACACTTTTTCAGCATGCGAGCTACTTATAAAACAACCAAGTCAAAATATCTACCAACCCACTACTGCTTTGAGCTGGGTTCTCTGAGTCTACACTGACATATAATCTGATTCAACTGTGTGGAAAGGACCTCAGATAACCCAGGGCCCTTCCACACATCCTATTTTACAGTTGACACACACAAACTGATTTCTTACTACTGGACGAATTGCTGCCAAATTTGGCCACAAGATACCTACAAGGAGTGACCATCACTAAAAAATTGATTTTGTCATTTGGGAGTTGTAGTTGCTGGGTGTAATGATGTCGATTATTTGTGTGTAAATGTTGTGTGACATATGTTAAATGTATGTTGTTTTGTGTAGTTCGGGGAATATTCTATGGAGTGTTGCTGTGGGTGAAACAGAGGGGAGGCTTGGCAGAAGCTTTGAAGAGCTGTCGCCATGGCAACCAGGGCTAGAGGCTTTTAGAATGTTCAAGGTTTGAATTTTACAGTTGATAAAGAGCGGTTGGAAGCCAACTGCCACAAGAGAGGGGGAGGAGTTCTGTTTTGTGTTAGTTGGTCCTGAGGACTGTAAGAGAACAGTTCAGTATTTTAGTTGGTCTTAAGGTCTGCAAGAGAGCAGTCCAGTTGTATGGGTATAGAGACCCTAGTTGAAGTTGGAAGAGTCCAGGGGTTTATAGAGGTTTAGTGGAAACCCTATAACATATCCCCATTGTGTTTTGTGTAACAGAATAAGTTTGTGCCTCTGAGGAAGTATAAAACCAACCAAGATTTTGTACCCATTTGTGTCACAATAAATTGTTTGCATTTTAAAAGGAAAACACCTCTCCTAATTCTTTTTATTGGTGGTGGCCCTCAAGGTCAGTGGTCGGACAGATAAATGGTGGCAGCGTGGTCAAGTGGATACTGAGAAATTATAAATCTCTGCAGTTCCATGGTTAATAAAGGAGATAGTCTACCCTGCCATAAGACGGAAGTGGCTGAGGTAACTTCAAGGTCCCTTTGCATTGAGGGTCAGCAGTTTGGATATAGAAAGATTGTCCAGTCTGAGGCCGGTCAACAAGGGGTTGTCACACTGGGATTTATAGTTCACCTACAATCAAATAGCATTCTGAACCCCACCAACAACAGAATTGGGGCAAACTTCCCACACAGAACCCCCACAACCAACAGCAAATGTTCAAGGCAGAGAGGAAGGAAAAGAAGGAAGGAATAAGGGAGGGAGGAAACAGGAAGGAAAGAAGGCAAGGCAAGAAGGAGGAGAGAAAAGAAGGAAAGGAAGGAAGAAAGGAGATGAGGAAGGACAGAAGGAAGGAAGGAAGGGAAAGGGAGAGAGGAAGGAAGAACAGAAGGGAGGGAAAGAAGGGAAGGAAGAAAGGATGGGAAGTAGGGAAGGAAGGAAAGAGGGAAGGAAGAAAGGGAAGAAGGAATGAAGGAAGGGAAAGGAGGGAGAGAGAGAGAGTAGAAGGAAGGAAGAACAGAAGGGAGGGAAGGAAAGAAGGGAAGGAAGAAAGGATGGGAAGTAGGGAAGGAAGGAAAGAGGGAAGGAAGGAAGGGAAAGGAGGGGGAGAGAGAGGAAGGAAGGAAGAACAGAAGGGAGGGAGGGAAAGAAGGGAAGGAAGAAAGGATGGGAAGTAGGGAAGGAAGAAAGGATGGGAAGTAGGGAAGGAAGGAAAGAGGGAAGGAAGAAAGGGAAGAAGGAAGGAAAGAGAGCGAGGGACGGGGAGGGAGAAAAGAGGAAGCCCCTCCACTGGCTTACCAACAGCTCTGAGTCCCAGTCCATGCTGCAGCAGCCGCAGTTGCAGCCGCATCTGGCTGCGCCCCTCCCCTGCGCCCTTCTTCTGGTGAGACCACAAAATGGTAGGGAAAACAGTGTGCATGATGTCATGGCGGCGGCAGAAATGGCATGGGCCATAGCAACGCTGGTCATGCCGCCGCCACACTGACTGGCCGGCAGCACCTGGGCAGCGTCGAGAGCCTGTGGGGCGGGACTGAGCCTTTCTCCCACCCTGCGTGTGATCTACCAGGACACCCTACACGCTCTACCAGTAGATCACGATCTACCTAATGAGCACCCCTGGTCTAGGGAGATGAATCTATTTTGAATAGCTCCTTAAATGACTGGAAGGATTCACTGCCCCATTGAGATGGAAGTCACTCACCACCACCAGATCTACCAAAATGAAATTTATGTCAGAAATCCAAATTTAGCCCGTATGTCTGAATGTATGTACAGTGGGACCAGCTCATCTACAGATTCAATATCTACTGTTTCACTTCCCCATGCTCCCCCCCCCCAATCCCCCAAGTATTTGTATGCTTCTCTAGATCCTTCATGGTGGTTTGGTTTTAGCCCAGGTTTGATTTGCATGAAGGCAGCTCTGCTTGCATATATGGCCCATGTACACAATTTGAATTCATTATAGTTTATTCTCTTGGTTTTCCCAAACGGACTGCTTGTTTATGTGGACCTTGGACTGCCTGACTTCAGCGAAGCTCTCTTCTGTAACTTTTGGGCTAGACTTTCAGAAGAAGGAAAGCAGATTACTATTTCTATTTGCTGGCTAGTGGCTACCTTAAGAGTAACTCTCAAGCAACCAGAAACTATCTTTATCCAACATGATCCAACATTCCCCTTGGGTAACGGTTAATTAGTCTACTGTACTTTGAAAAAGTCCTGTATCGCCTCTTCCTTCCAACGGGGACACAGGCTGCCCTGCGAGTTGGAATCCCCGGGCAGGCATTGCCGTGGAAACCACAGCACGCACCTTCCTCTGGTCAACCCTGGCCAGTCCTGTCCTGCTAGTCAAAAATAAGGGACAGGGCCTGAAAATAAGGGACACAAATTTTAGGGCCAAAATAAGGGATGTCCCTTAGAATAAGGGACATATGGGAACCCTAACTTAAGGCCAAGTTAGCACCATTAAGGAATGAGGGGCTGACATCTGAACAGAGATGTCCAAGTTACACAACCATACATAGAACTGGTAAATAAATTGCATGGGCCACCCTAACTTTAGTACTCAGTGTTATATCTTGACATTTCAGGATCTTGTCTAGTTCCTTCATAGTTGCCCCTCCATGTCTTCTTATTTCTTGCCTGCAGTCTCCATTATAATTAATGATTGAGCTCGGGTACAAGAGCTAATCTCCCCTCCCCTTATTTCTATGGACCACACATACACAAAGCCCAAATACCTGCTTTCTTCTGCAAGTTCCACTCAAAATTGTGACAATTTGCTTCATCATTTTGGGAAGGACTTGAAAAGAAAACTTGAGTTATTGCAATGAATTAAAGGTTCTGAGATATTTGTGGACATGCAGTGAAGGCTTTCTACATGGTTACTTGGGTCAGTGAGAGAAGCTTGGGTCAATTGAGACGGAGGCTCCTTTTTTGGAGGCTTTTAAGCAGAGGCTGGATGGCCACCTGTCGGGGGTGCTTTGAATGTGATTGTCCTGCTTCTTAGAATCATAGAACCAAAGAGCTGAAAGAGGTTTCATTGCCATCCAGTCCAAACCCTTGCCAAGAAGTGGGAAAATCGCATTCTTGACAGGGGGTTGAACTGGATGGCCCATGAGGTCTTTCCCAACTCTATGATTCTATAACATTAAAATGGGGTGCAGTTTGTCCACACAGTGAATCTGTTGCCTTCAGATGTAGCAGAGAATGCACCCCAAGACTTTGCTATGGACATAAGAGAGGTGACTGCCCTTTGCCTTTGATAGCAAAATAGCCCTGAAGGAATGGGTGCATATAAAATGTTTGAGGACATAAACCTTTTCTTTATCTGAAGACAGGCCATTGTCTATAGCTGCCTGTTTTACTAATATTAGGGAAGTTTATATGCCTTTGCTAGGAAAACTAGAATTCCTATAAAACTTTATTGGCTCCAGAGACCATAAAAGGGAAGCAGCAGGAAATGAAACTGTGAGATGAAGACATGACTTCTGATAGTTTTGTACAGGTTAATCCAGTCATAAATTTAATTTACATCAAATGCCACCAGACAGACAGACGAGTGCAAAAAAGGGGAAAAGAAAATGCATCTAACCTATCTAGCGGTAAATTTTTTAAAAGGTCTTTCCAATTAAACTGTCTTCTGTTGGCATAGACTGAAGTTTTCCCACTCTTTAGGGACTTGTTGAAATGGATGTAAAATTCAACAAATTGCATATCGGTTCCCATGTCACCCATTCCATATTCTTTGTCCATGCATTTCTCTATGTTACAGGCTGTGTAAGAACATTGGTTTGAATCAGATGGGAACTATGAAGCTCCCTAGATGTTATTGGTCTACAGTTCTTTGCATTCCTCACTGTTCGCTGGAAGTACAGTCCAATTACATCGGGAAGGACATATGATTCCTCCTCCAGACTCAACCCTATTGCTAGGACGAACATTAATAGAGTCTTACCTCTTCAAGCTGCCCAAATTGGTGTTCACCATGATAATCTTGAGATAGTGCAAACCATAGTTTAATAACATATTTCTGCAAAAATGTAATGCTTCTCTGTCCCAGATGCTTACTGCTTATCTATTCATTGCAGGATGGAAGATGGACACAGGTGTTCAGCAGACATAACCATATGCAGACACATTTAAGATGATGTAAATTTTGGAGTGGAGCACTGGCGTACACTGAAACAAAGAGAGAATTGCCAGTGTTCAAACTATGCCACCATTGTTCATTTTAAAACTCCAACAGCAAGAACGTTTAGGAACAGATGTCAACCCTGAAAGTGCTCAGTTTCCCCCCTCTGTTTTGATCCCAACACCCATTGTTTCAGAACTGATGCTTGGCCAACTGATGGGCAAAGGGCAAACACCTGACCCCCCCCAAGCATTGGAAATGGTGGTTTCTTTGTCCTTTGAAAACTGGTCAAGGAGTAAAAAGATGGCATTTGGAAAGCATCTGCCTTATCTTTTCATTAACAGAACAGCTGATCAGCAGGTTCTTCATAGGACATTTAGGAAGTTTCTCCAGAAATAGTGGTCAACCAGTCCAGGCATGCATATTGCCATCGCACAAATGTAGTGAGTTGCTGACAGATTATATGAAGAAAACGAAGCCTCAAAATGACCCTAAGAAGATATTTGTCCTTTGAATTACAAGATACTGGTTTGTGCCATCATTTCTGGAGTATCAGCAAGCAAGTTTGCTCCATCTTCTGCATGACATCTCTTCATATATGATGAAGAGCAGTGGAACTTCCTCCTTCCTGTATGAATCTAAATTTATTCAGGAAGGAGGAAGTCCCAATGCTCTTCATCATAGAACAGTGCTGTCCAACTTCTACTGGACCTAGGGCCGGACTTCCAGTCATTGATGACCTGGGGGGCCGCTCCGCCCCGCCCCCGGCCACGCCCTCCTAAAGGGTCACGCCAACCTCAGAAGCGGCGATTTCGCTTCTGAGGTTGGCGTGACCCTTTAGGAGGGAGAGCAAAGCCAAGGGGAGCCCTCCATGGCTTCACCCTCCCCCCTAAAGTGTCACGCCAGCCTCCTCCTCTGTTCTGCCTCTCCCAGCGGCGCCCTGATCCGTGCGCTGCTGGGAGAGGCAGAACAGAGAAGGAGGCGTGCCTAAAGAGGAGGAAGGCAAGCGCTTGCCTTCCTTCTCTTTAGGCCTGCCTTCTCCGTCCCGCCTCTCCCCCTGGCACACCAATCGGGAACGCCGGGGGAGGGAGGGAGGAGGTGTGCCTAAACAGGAGGAAGGGAAGCGCTCGCCTTCCTTCTCTTTAGGCACGCCTCCTCCTCTGTTCTGCCTCTCCTACCGGCGCACCGATCAGGACGCCGGTGGGAGAGGCAGAACAGAGAAGCCGTGCCTAAAGAGGAGGAAGGGAAGCGCTTGCCTTCCTCCTCTTTAGGCACGCCTCCTCCCTCCCTCCCTCCCCCGGCATTCCCGATTGGTGTGCCAGGGGGAGAGGCGGGACGGAGGCGGAGGAAGGGAGCGGGCGGGGCTGGGTGACGTCAGGCTCGGCGCCGGCACCCCGGAGATCGAATTTTTAAAAACATTATTTTTTGCAGGGTAGGCGGGGGCCATAGGGAAGGGGCTGGGGGGGGGTCGTGTACGGCCCCGGGGCCGCCAGTTGGACAGCCCTGTCATAGAAGATGGAGCGACAGCACCCCCCACCTCCCTCCAGTGGCTGGATTTTGAGCACAAACCTTCAGAGGCACCAAAAAGCTGGATGTTGGTCAACAAAACATACCTCCTTCTGTTCAGTCTGTCTCTGTATTGTCTATCCAAAATGGCAGTTAATGTTTGCCGTGTATGTGTACTGTGATCCGTCCTGAGTCCCCTTGGGGAAATAGGGCAGAATATAAATAACGTATTATTATTATTATTATTATTATTAACATACGTATAAGCCTTGGTTTCCAGAATTTTTACCATCTTGGTTCGCCTCTTCTGGATGGCTGCACTTGTCTGGAACTATTATGAGGAATGTTGGAGGAGATCCCTATGTATAGGAAAAGATTCACCAAACTGTCCAAGAACCCTTCAAACCTTTCATCCTTTAATATTAAACAGGTAAAGCATTTTAACTGCCATGATAGTATCTGACGAGGACCGCAGAGTCAGCTGTGAATTGTACCAACTTCTTGCTTGGGTCTCTTCTAGGGGCACATCTACATTGACCACTCAGATTGGTGTAAGGCCAGATCAACTCTATGCTGGTCAAACGCTGCATGGTAATACACATCAAGACCACCTTAGCCAAAAATAAGGGGATAGCCCTAATTCTGGCACAGTAGCTGGGGCAGTCTCTTATGTGGCCCCAAGGATGAAAGTTTCCTTCTCTGTTCCTTCACAGCATGTTCTTGTGACCTCATGGCCAGTTTGGCGGGTTTGGGGGATTTACTGTTGTCACCTGAAAAGCAGAAGAGTGGATGTATAAAATTTTGGGGAAGAGATATCATTACCAAGTTCTTATTTTTTGTTACATGCCCCATTTACCCTGTGGTACAACCTAACACTCCGAGAAACGAAAATATCAAACAGGCTATTTAAGAAAATATGATAAAATACCAACATACACATAATTAAACAGAAAAGAGGCATTTATGTGCTGGGAAAGGATCTGCATAGATGCACAGTTATAGCCCCTCTTTACTGAAAAACAAAAACATAGCTTTTAAATACATAGTTCAGGGCAATAGAAATTAGATTAGATGTCTTCATCTTCGTTTTAAATATACTTTTCAAATCCAAATGTCTTTTCTGGTTTTTGCAGTTAGTGAAACAGTGCAGGGAATTTTTCTATGCTATGAGTAACCACTGCTGCCTGATCTTGGGTGCTAAGCAGGTTCAACCCTGGTGTGTACTTAGATGGGAGACCAGCAATGAATACCAGGTGCTGTAGGCAATATTTCAGAGGAAGGAACTACTCAAACGTTATGGAATCCTGGGAGTTCTAGCTTGGTCAGGTTCCAGTGCTTTTTGGTAAAGAAGGCTAAAGATTTTGTAAAACTACAGTGTTAAATTGTAATAATTCTATAGTGTAGATACATCCTTGGTCTACAAAGACTTCTGCTACCAACTTCGTTCTCTCAGTCTTCAAGGTGCAGAAAGATCTCATAGCAGGCTTTTAATGAGTAACTGCTTACAGGACACCTCCCCTATTCTGGAAGGTAGATAAAGGTTTTTCCTTAAAATAGGCCTAGCTGTGCATCCCAATACTATACAATGCTGTGTATCCCATACTATACTATACCATTGACATAATAATCATGAAGATGTACTGTCTTATAAAATTTATTTTATTTTAATGTTTAGACAGTGCACTTTTAAAGTCAGCAAAGTCAAGTACTAAATACAGATGGAGAAAATAAGGTAGTTCTGATAATGTTTTTTTCTGCATGACAAAGCATGCAGAAACATACCATGTACTGTTAAGAGGGTGTAAGTCAGTTTCTTTTGTGAGTTTCAATCATTATCTTATTCTGTTAATAAAACTATTTCTACCTAATGTTTGAGTTTCAAGTTTTTAATGAAGTGTCCCTTATTTTTTTGAAAAATCCCGTAAATGTCCCTTATTTCTTATATAAAAAAATGGCAACCCTACCTTAAGTCCTAAAGACACTATAAGAGGGTTTCACAAGACCAGTCACTCTCATTGTAAGAGTGTAATAATGGTGATGCCGCAGACCATATTTTCGTTCTTGGGGACCACTGGTGTCCCACAGACCACAGGTTGGGAACCACGGGTTATAGTAGCAGCCAGCCCTATTTTTTTTAGATTAAAAAATATCTATTATCTATTATTCATTCCAGACTTGATTACTCCACTACATTTTACCATGGGCTGAAACTTCAAGTTGTGATAATTCAGGATAATTCAGGATTTGAGCCACTAATTTCAACACATGCACCTCTAAAAGTCAAAGGTTATTAATAGAGCTGTATTTTTGCAGTGCCCAGAATCACCCAAGCAGTGTGAAAATAATTCTAATTCATCTTCCAGTCATTAGCAAACTCACCCAGAAATTGAACTTTTCCAAACTATATAAATTGGGAAATTGAACTTTCCCAAACTTTGAACATGCAAGAAATTAGATATCACTAAACACTAGACATAGAGGTTCAACTTTAGTGAGAACTGTAGCCTTGCCAGATGTTATAACTACTGCTCTCATTAGCCAAAAGTGTAGCACATATCCACTCATACAAATGAAGCGATGATGCTGTTAGCTTAGGAAACATCTGGAAAGTTAGCAAATGCATTCCTCCTGCCTAGTTTTCAATTCATCACTAAGCAATGGATGCTTTTTACTAGGTGCTACAAAGCAGCCAAACAAGGATAAACAAGTGGATCTTGCCCAAATAACATCTGCATCTTTATGAAACCAGCAGAGAGTGTGACTGGGTTATTGAGGCATTTAATTTTGTTGTAAGAAGATGCAGGTGGCTTTAAGTGGGCTGCAATTGCAAAATGATGCACAAGAGCGATGCAGCCAGGAGTTAAGATCAGAATAAAAGCCTATCTAATCTAGCAATCTGATGTAAAACCAGTTGTTTATTGTAAGTTCCTGTTGATCAAATGGGTTTACTGTAGTTGAGACTAACATTTGGATTGAGGTCCTAGACTTCTCCCTCACACATTAATGGTACCTAAAGAATCCTGGTTCCTGAAGGTATTGGCTAGTGATGCTCTTTCTTGAAGTCATTTGATAGCACCACTGAACCTGACATTCTGTCTTTGTTGTAGGTAAGCAAATCCAGCCACATGACTCACTTTGTACAGCAGTTGTGGCAGCAGATGGTGTCCTCTTTATGGATTCTCCAGCAATGGATAGTGAACTAGTGCCAGTACTGTGAAAAGCTCGTAAATGTCTCTGTCACTGCCAGAAAGGCTGGACAAGACGCCAACTGCCCTCAGGCTTTGGCACTGCCATGAAGACCAGCACTGGAAAAACTGGCCTTCTGAAGCTTGTAGTGAAACCATGTCATCAAACTGTTTTTCATGATTGTGCTAGCTCTGATCCATAAGAAGATGGCACAAGCAAAGAGACAGCTAGCGGAAGGAGCAAAGAAAGATAGACAAGTTTGAGCCGGATCACATCTCCTACTTCAGTGTTTTTCAACCTTTTTTGAGCCGCGGCACATTTTTTACATTTACAAAATCCTGGGGCATACCACCAACCAAAATGACACAAAATGACACTCTAACACAGTAATATATATAGTTAATGTTTTTAAATGTATTTATACACTCAGTGTGAAACCTGGGCCTGTTTCGATGAACACATATATATATGACTTCCTCTCACATACTTATACATGGCTATCATGTCTTCTCTCAGCCTTCTCTTCTTCAGGCTAAACATGTCCAGCTCTTAAAGCCGCTCCTCATAGGGCTTGTTCTCCAGACCCTTGTGAAATTTCACCCTGAGTGAAACTTGCTTCCAGATAACTATGGATGTCATGAAGCTGTTATAAACTGTGTCTTTGGGGGGGGGGGGAGCCAACTCTTGAAAAATCCAGTAAAATAGTAAAAAAAATAAACATTTCCAATTGGAGAGGCTCAATTTGGAAACCTGTGAATGCTTCAGCGTCCCAATGCTCCCAGGTTTGCTCACTGCCCAATTCACTGACGTGGAGCTTCCGGCATTTGGCAGAGCCCTTCCTTTGCCTCGGGGAGGATCTTTGGGGAGGGAAAGAGTGAGAAAGAGCTGCTAGGAGAGGAAAGAGTGCCAATTTCCCACGGGACACCTGCTGATCGCTCACGGCACACTGGTTGGGAAACACTGTCTTACTTTATGGAGGACTTCCTTCAATATAAAGGTCTCTCAAAGGACTTCTCTGGTCAAAGTTATCTTCTGTTTAAAGGACTGACCAGTTCAAGTCCTGTCTAAAGATTTAAAAGTGAGTTTAGGAAATTTATAGTTTCTTGTCCACCATTAGCACCTGAAGGTAGGGTTGAGTGAAAACTGGAGAAGACTTTTGATAGTTGTGTAGAAGAGGAAATGTCAGTAGGTGTGGCTTGTTGCCTAGTTGTGTACAAGACTCCTCTGCAGTTTTCTCTCTAGCTGAAATTGGGAAGTGTAGGCCAAAACACCTGGGGACTCACAGGTTGAGAACCACTCCTCGAGACTGTAAATCTTAAGACTCCATGGGATGAAACCATGGCTGTTAAAATGAAATTGTTGCAACATAGCAATTCCCTAATTTGGTCCATTTTATACTCAAGTCCCCACTCAGTGCAATTATTCTCTATATTTGAAATCCTGTAATTTGGGAAATCAGGATGAACCTGATCTTGTTTGTACAGAAAGAATAATGTGTTTGTGACCTCCATTGAGGCCAGCGCAACACAGAAGTCTTCCCATGTTAGGAGGGAAATGTCCTATCACACTTCCACTTCAGTTGATGGTGGGGCTTCAACAGGAAGTCATGTGATGGGCAGCATGCCTATCTGTTACTGAACTGCCCTTTAGCGTCCTAGGACACTAAAAAAGGTAAGTGTGATGAGGTCCTTATTCTCTTCTGTGATGCAATAGGTTGAAAAAGTGACCCTTGACAATGTCTTTGGAAGATGAGCTAATATGAAGTTACTGGTGTTTTATGCTTTTAATGCTTTTTACAGGGTTTTTATAATATGTCTTAACTGTTTTTAATTTTGTTTTAATTTTGTTTATGTTCATTGTGGCATCAAATTGTGCCACTGTAAGCCGCCTTGAGTCGCCTTCGGGCTGAGAAAGGCAGCATAGAAATGCAGCAAATAAATAAATAAATCATTGCCACAATGTATTTGATTTGATTACTTTATTAATTTATATGCTGCCTTTCTCCCAGAGTGGGACCCAAGTCAGTTTTCAAAAACAATCAAATGATGGATAGTAAAGATGAGCCATGAGGAGAGACGTGTAAGAAATACTATTATTATTATTATTCATAGAAGTGTAGTAAAGGTAAAGGTAAAGGTTTTCCCCTAACACTAAGTCCAATCATGTCCGACTTTAAGGGTTGGTGCTCATCTCCATTTCTAGGCCGAAGAGCCAGCGTTGTCTGTAGACACCTCCAAGGTCAAATGGCCAGCATGACTGCATGGAGCACCATTACCTTCCTGCCGGAGCAGTACCTATTGAGTTGTTCAGATTTGCATGTTTTTGAACTGCTAGGTTGGCAGAAGCTGGGGCTGACAGCGAAAGCTCATGCCACTCCCTGGATTCGAACCTGTAACCTTTCGGTCAAGAAGTTTAGCAGCTCAGCGATTTAACCCACTGCGTCACCAGTGCAGTCAAGACACTATATAATGGAAGTTCAGGTGTATACTGAATATAGTCTTTGACTAAAGGAGACTAAGTCATATCCCTGTTATATATAGTTTGTAACGTTGTTTTTACAGTTGTAGTATGTCTATGTTTGTATTAGTGTACTTTATATACTCATGTATAAATCTGAAAATTTCAGTCAAAAAGCAGCCCTAGGTTGACTTGTCCATGGATCAATGTCAGAGTCAAGTGGTGAAAGGTGATCGCTCAGTCCACCTCAGAAGCTTAAAAAAGTACTGAGCCCATCTTTTCTCTCCACCGTGGCACCACTTCTGGTCTTTTTGAATGCCTGGGTGGGGAAATGGTGGTGGCAACAGGAAGTCCCCTGAGGATAATGTTTTTCCCTTAGTGGAATAACTCTCAACTTAACCAGGGATCATATCTAATCCAATTTTTTTGCCCTAAAGTATACTTCAATTTATACATGAAGTCAGCTTATACACAATTGTATACAGTTTAAAAAGTGTGTTGACAAAAATAATAAAGTACAACCATTTGCCATATTAATTAAAATTAATAACATACAAAAGTTAAAAGATCAATAATAAAACAAACACAAGAAAAGCCTCTCTACTGATGCATTAAAAGTTTGCTTTTAAAAATGACCAGCTGATGAAAGGAAAACAGAGATGGGGCCAGCCTAGCTTTTCATGGTATGGACTTCCAGAGTGTGGAACCAGCTCTCTCTCTCATGCCCTCTCCAAGCAAGTTTGTTATGGTGCCCCTTGAAGCTCACCTTAAAATCCAGCCACTCCAAGAAATATACGTCTGCAGCACTTGTAAATTGATTTCTTCAGCTGCTTTTTAATTGTCTTAATGTATGTATTAAGGGCAATCTCCATCATCTCTGGCTCCTTGTGAGGAAGCAAGGGAAGAAAACACATTCTCCCTTTGGGTGGTTTAGCAAGAGAAGAGAACTCTGAACCCAAGTGCAAAAAGGAGATAGAGCTCTGTTTGGGATGATGGAGGAGGGGAGGACCAGCAGGAAAATAAGGGGGAATTATGCCTGGGGGACCCCTTCTGCAACAGCCATGCTGTGTTGACTCTGGTTTTCTGTGAAAGACCCCCAGGTCGCAAAAAATTGAGTTTTTCAACATTGCCAGAAGCATCCCACTTGCTCAAAAAGTAAAGAGTGTCTTCAGTTCAGGAGCTGTTAAAAAGTAGTTTTAATTGCTTCATCCTTCATGGCTTCACAAAGAACCCCGTGAAATAAACCTTTTTAACTCTTACATAGTTTTTGTCTTAAGGGTAATGAACCATATGTGAAGACATCTGCACTGCCTGCAATGTATGATCATTAATTAGAAAGAAGACAGGATATTTTATGACTTCTGGGACAAAAAAAAATTGAAACTCAAAGTAGCAGTGAATTTAGGGAGTAGGGAGTATGATATGTATTCTGTGCATAGTCCATTTTTAAATATCGTATATACTCGAGTATAAGCCAACCCGAATATAAGCCGAGGCAACTAATTTTACCATAAAAATTGGGAAAACATATTGACTCAAGTATAAGCCAAGGGTGGAAAATTCAGCAGCTATTGGTAAATTTCAAGAAGAAAAATTAAAATAGATACCAATAAAATTGCATTAGTTGAAGCATTAGTAGGTTAAATGTTTTTGAATATTTACATAAATCTGTAATTTAAGATAAGTCTGTCCAACTCTGATTAAACCATTAGTCTAACCTACTTCAATGTAAATGTGCTCTTACGTATCCTTACAATAATAATAAATAGGGTAAAATAATAAATGTAATAATATCAATAATGATAGAGTAAAATAATAAATGTAATCATCATAAATAAAGTAAAATAATACATGTAATTGTAAGGTCCTGGAGTTGTGGCTCTGATCATGCTTTGCTTAGGCCTCATCTCCAGCCCCTCCCATTCTCTAAACAAAGGAGATAAGCAAGCAGCTGGGGTCTGTGGCCTTGCCAGCAACGGCTCGAGCTTTTGGCGCGAATGCCAGCAGCCTCTTCCCGGGCTTTTCCAGCTAAGGGGAGGGACTTAGGTTCAAGTGGGAGAATGTCTATATAAGGCTGTGCCTGGGGACCCTTCCTCAGATCTGTTTTTTTTGACCTGGATTAAGGACCTAATAAACCGCTTTTCCTTCAATTATACCTGGAGTGAGCCTGATTTACTAGACCCCCCTTGCTGGAGCTGACATAAAAACAGATCTCTACTTCCTTTTGCAGTCGTGACTACCTTCCAACTGCAATGGACTCTTCCCAGCCCTCAAGCTGGTGAGAATCCAACCCAACCATGAAGAAGGTGTGTGCCCTCAAGGCGGAGGGGCGCGCAACCCCCCCTGGAGGAGAGGGGCTTTGGCCGCAAGAGAGCGAGTGGTGGAAGAGACCTGGGCACCCAGAGGCCCCCACCCGGGAGGATGGAGTCGGCGTCCCCCAGACCCGAAGGATGGAAACCGTAGGTGCCTGGCGGGAACCGGATCGGAGGCCATGCCGCGGCGGCTGGGAGAACCCCGACAGGATAGACGTGGCCGAGGAGAAGCGGCAAGCTTATGAGAATATGCGGAGACGATTCCCTGACCTGGTGCGGCGGTTGGAGGCGGAAGACTGGGATCGTGACCCCGAGGAAGAGGACTACGAGGAAGAGCCGGGCGCCACAGGCTATGTGTTGGGGGTGCCCTACGTGGTGGAGGGGGACTCCTTCCCCGGGATCCCAAACTGTGCCCTGCTGTGCGAGTTCCTGAGTGATGACGATGGTGAGGATGAACCCCTTGATCCCCTTAGCCCTGAGGAGAGACCGGAGGTGGGGGTGGAAATAGAGCCCAGGCCCCTCCAGGACATAAAGGAGGCGAAGGGGCCCCAGGCTGCCGGGAAGAGAGGAAAGATCCCCCCATCCCGAAGATCCCAACACAGAAGGGGCCAGGGGCGGAAGGGAAAGAAGAAAGCGAGCCCCCGTTGCCCAGGAGTGGCGGAAGACAGTATACCGGAGGCTCGGAGTTGGGGAGAGACGGGAGAGGTGCTGCGCCCAACTCTCCTGCAGTTAAAAGCCTTAGTGGACCAAATCCATGAGCAGTTACCCAAGGAAGGCCAGTCTGAAGTGGGCCCCTTAGAGCAACAGGACCGAGGGGCATGCAGAGGAACCCTGTCTCCCCGATTTGCGGAAGGGTTGGCTGTAACATTAACCTCCATCGGGGAGATGGTAAAGGGCTGTGCAACCTTGTTGGGAGTTCGAGATGAACCAAAAGACCTGGCGGCCTGCTTAACCTCCATCGAGGGAAGGGTGAAGAGTTGTGAGGCCCTGGCGAGGAGGCTGGTGGGCGAAGACCCAGGGAGAAAAGGCCAAACGTGCAAGGTGGAGCAGCAGGAGGCCAGCCAAGCCATGAGCGAGGCCCGAGGAGGGAGTGAGTATGCGTCCCTCAAGCTAGAAGCAGTTGGGGGCAACCCTCCCCAGCGGCCCGACGGTGCTGAAGTGGGAGAAAAGGAGGATTCAGCCCAGGCCAATGGCTCTCAATTGGTTCCACTGCCTCAGGAAGAGCCAGAAGAGTTGATAAAGTGGGGCGCGGTGGCCAAGGGACTGGAGCAGGCTGACCCTTCCAACCTAAGGCCGGAGGAGAAGCAGGAGGCGACTACAGCGCCTGAGGTGACGGGAGAAGGTAACATCCCCAGGAGGGTAACCCAGGCCCCTCTCTTACCCAGAACGTCGGCCAAGCGGTCGGGCAGGAGGCCGGAGAAGGGGCTGTGGCTTCAAAGAGGTGGGACCGAGGAGAGATGGGTGTGTGCGCAGAGACCTGAGGCTGCCAACTCACTTTCGCTTCCCCTCAAGCAGCAGGCCTGGGAATACAGATTACAACCTGTGAGTGAGGGAGGGGAAGACGGCCCAGCCGGGTGTGTGTGTTTCGAGCCTGGAAGCGAGGAGCTAGTAATCAACGCCCCTTCGCCTCCCCCCAGCCGCACCAGCCTGGAAGTGGAGGTGCCAGTGAGAGGGAAATGGGCCACATTGAGTCTAACCCCAACAAACCGGGCCCAAGAAAATATACAAAACCCAGCCATCAACAGGTCACTTGGGACATGTGCAGCCGCTCCAGCAGCCTCGGTTGTGGAACTGGACCCCTACACCGAAGGGTTAACTCCAACAGCAGAGGAGGGAGCAGCTTCGAAGCCTTTTCAAGGTTCACACACAGTGCAAATTCCTTTGGCCAATTTAGCAAAGCGGCCACTTCAAAGTGACTCACAGACTTCCAAGGTCCCAGGGACTGGAAGGGGAGAGGAGGCTGCAAAGGGAGGCCGGCCGGCCAACGAGAGTGGACGGCCCAATGGAGAGATGGGAGGAGAGAACCCTTTCCTCATTCAGAAAGGATTGCCATTACTGCTGCCAGAGGCCTGCTGTATGGAGGGTGAACAGGCACGGGACCTGGAGGCTGAGAGTAAGGTACCACGGCTGCCCCAAGGTGCCGAAGGATTCCAGCCGCCAGAGGCTATTCCAGCTTGCGGAGCAAAGAGACCTATGGGGGAGCCTCTCAGCGGTGAAAGCAACAATGAGGCCTGGCAGAGAGGTGGAGCCATGAGTGGAGACCCCCAGCGGGAGACGGCAGGGGTGAGTGAAACCAAGCTTGGACCCCCCTGCACTGTGGCGACTGCTCAACCAGAGCCAACTAGGACAAACTTAGTTTTAGCCATAGATGGAGCCACGCCGACTAGGCCGGCTGGAGAGGGGAGAGAATGGGCCATGAGCCCCAATAACCTGGCGAAGAGGGAAGTGGAGAGTTGGATCTTTTGGATAGTGGCCCTCTTCACATGGCAAAGCTGCGGGGGAGCTGGGATGGCGGCCGCACCGCGCCAGAGCAAGGCGGTCCCGCAGATGGAACCCACTGTGGAAGGTGTCCCGCGTGATGTGGTAAGATCCACAGAAAACTCCCAAGGGCCTGCCGACGAATTCCTAGTCGCAGAGGGCCGGATTCTAGTCCAAGACAACGAGCTGGGGCCAATTACCAAGGTGGCAGCTGAGGCGGAAAAGGTTTTGGCCGTGCAGAGGGAGCCTGGCCACATGGCCCCTGATGCTGACGGTGGAGAGCAGGGAACCAGGGCCGGAACCGAGGAAGGGCCAGTTGCAGTCGGCAAGGTGGCAGACGGAGATGATGCAGAGCGAGTCCGAGTCATGGGTTCGAGTGAGTTTCAGTTCCCGGTTCAGCTTTGGCTAACCGAGGCGGGGTCTTGGCTTAGAGCCGCCAGGGAATGGGCATCTTTTGACCAACTAGCGCGGTCGGGGAAGGAAGTCCTTGTGCGACACTCTTCCCACCTGAGCGAAGGGGGTCTTCCTGTGGGCCAGGGAGGCTCCCAACCGGGACCTGCAAAAGCTGAACTTTGTTTAAACCCAGACCCGGAGCCTGGAGTAGGACTATGGCTGGATCCAAAGGCTAAATTGTTCGGGCAGAGCGTGGACCTACCGCCCCCGAAAACAGGGACTATTTACACACCTGTGGGGGGTCTGATTTGTGGAATAGACATAAACTGGTTATTTGCGATAGGGGGGTGTGGGGAGATGCTGATGTTGTGTCTTCTGGTTCTTCGACCCCTAGAAGAAGGAAAACTGTTGATACAATATCTCTGTAGGAAAGACAGGGGTGGGCATGATTTGTTTGAGCTAGGTGTTACATGAAGGGCTGCCTCATCCATATACCTGATTGTCATAAAAGATATCAGATAGACACGGAACGAGTTAAAATGACTACGAAGATTCTTTGGATATGCTTTATTGATGCTTTTTATTAATGTGGGTTATTAGATGTATATGAGGCGCCCAGGCCTATTTGCTATATATGATATGTTTATGAAATGTTTGCATGCATGTAGGATATATTAGACCTGATTAGGCCTTCCCACTTGGGTTGGTCACTTTAATTGCCTTGGGGTATAACTCTGCCTCTTGGGGCGGTCACGCTTATGCCTGTTGCTACAAATTATGGTTAGCTAGAATGGGGACATTGTTATTACTGTTTTGATTGATATACCTATGGGTTAACTTTGGTTAAGATTCAAACTAATTATTCCTTGCTAGATTACCATGTGATATGATGCTTTATAAGTTGGCCGGGTGTTGAGAACACTCCACCTGGTTGCGTTAGATGATGTTAAACGTTTCTTAGGATTCCTAGTTTTAGACTGCTGGGGCGTTGAGACTACTCCGCCTCATCAGATGAACTGTTATAGCTTAGATAAATGATATGCGTCCTCGAAACGTTGAGACTACTCCGCTTTGAGTGATATTTTGTGATGCTCTGAGTTGTATTGATTGTGCTGTCCATTGTATTGCATTGATTATTGGTTAATTCTGTATTCTATCGTTTTCTTGGAGGGCCAGTATGTAAGGTCCTGGAGTTGTGGCTCTGATCATGCTTTGCTTAGGCCTCATCTCCAGCCCCTCCCATTCTCTAAACAAAGGAGATAAGCAAGCAGCTGGGGTCTGTGGCCTTGCCAGCAACGGCTCGAGCTTTTGGCGCGAATGCCAGCAGCCTCTTCCCGGGCTTTTCCAGCTAAGGGGAGGGACTTAGGTTCAAGTGGGAGAATGTCTATATAAGGCTGTGCCTGGGGACCCTTCCTCAGATCTGTTTTTTTACCTGGATTAAGGACCTAATAAACCGCTTTTCCTTCAACTATACCTGGAGTGAGCCTGATTTACTAGACCCCCCTTGCCGGAGCTGACATGTAATAATAGAGTTAAATAATAAATATAATAATAATATTAACAGAGTAAAATAATAAATGTAATCATAATACATAGAGTAAAATAATAAATGTAATAATAAAAATAATAATAGATTAAAATAATGAATGTAACAACAACAAAAACAACAATAATCCAAAAAAATAGCATAGTGTATTTTAACTACAGTATACATTTATAAAAGTTTATTCAATCCCAGAAAGGGTTGTTGTAGATGCTGGAGCCCACGTGGGCGAGGCACTGCGTTATGTGGTTGCACTAACGTGCATGGGATAAAATACTAAACATAAATACACGCTCAAATCCACAAATACAAGATCAAACCAGAATTGGCATAGTAGTAGCACTCCACGGTTACGTTGCCAGAGGCAGCACGCTCACCATCCGATGCTCTACTGGATTTGAATACATTTGAGAACAAGTGGGAAAGACTGACTTGGAAAGGGGGCGGGAAAGAAGAAATGGGAAGGGGCGTCTGAAAAAGTAGGAAAAAGAGATGGAAAGGGGTTTGCTGGAAAAATAGGACAGATTGGAGTGGGAAGGGAGCAACTGGGGAAGGAGGAAAGATTGAGGTGGAAAGGGGGGTTGAAAACTGGGAAAGGCTGGGGTGGAAAGAGGGGCTAGAAAGTGGAAAACTGCAGTGGGAAAGTGGGCAAGACAGAAATGGGAAAGAGAGGCTGGAACCTGGGAAAGTATGGCTAGAAAGTAGAGAGGGGGACTGGGAAATGGGGGAGTAAAGACTGAGATAGGAAGGGGAAAACTAGAAAAAAGGAAGACTGGGGTGGGAAAAGGGTGCTAGAAAAGTGGGGGGAATACTGAGGTGAGAAGAGAGGAAGGTGCTGTCTGGCTCAGTCAAGGAGAGAAAAGCCTAGGGTCACCTCCTTCTCCTCTCCCACATCCCCAGAAAGGAGACCTGTAAAGCAGGGAGGGGAATGGAAGCAGGGGGGCAGCTGCTTGTTTGCGGGAGGGGGCTCTCTTCCGCACTTCCATTCTGACTGACTGACTGACTTTATTATTTCTGAGTCGCCCTCCACGTTAGTGCTCCGGGCGACTTACACACAACAAATTCCACAATTAAAATAGAGTATTTAAAACTAGATTAAAATATTCAGTGGTTAAATGCAGGGGCCAGGCTCGGTGTTTGAGTTCCTGGTTCTGCATTAACCATGGGCTTTCCTAAATAGCCAGGTCTTCAGAGCGGTCAGGAACTGGGGCAGGTCAAGGGAGGCTCTCTGGTCCGGTGGCATCGAGTTCCAAAGAACGGGGGCCACAACGGAGAACGATCTCCGTCTCGTGGTCTCCAGGTGGGCCTCTTTCAAGCCTGGTACGTGAAGAAGGTTCTTGTTTGCTGGCCGCGGGGTCCTTGAGTAAGCAGGCATCAGCAAGCGGTCTTTTAGGTATGTTGGGCTTTGAAAGCCAAGGTCAAGGTCTTGTGTAAGGCTCTATACTCAACGGGCAGCCAGTGCAGGCGCTGCAGAGATGGTGTAATGTGGCATCTCATCGATGTTCCTGTGAGAAGCCTGGCGGCCGCGTTCTACTCAATCTGGAGCCTGCGGGTTAGTGACCAGGGTAGACCTACATACAAAAGCATTACAGTAATCCAGCCTTGATGTAACCGTGGCATGGATTACTGTAGCTAGCGCTCCGTTGGAAGATAGGGCGCCAATTGTCTCGCTGGCGAGGTGGAAGAAGGCCCTTTTGCTCGTGGAGGCAACCTGGGCCTCCATCGACAATTTGGAGTCCAGGATAACACCAAGCCTTTTTACTGAAGGGGACGGAATCAGCGGTTCCCCTTCAAAGGGGGCAGCGAAAGGTGGTTCTGGGCGGCCCGGCCATAAGATCTCCGTCTTTGATGGATTTATTTTAAGTTTGTGGGCGCGGTGCCATTTTGTCACTGCTTCTAGGCCTCGAGTGAAGTTTTCGGGCACCGAAGTTGCGCCAGGCTCCAGTTTCAGTAGGAGCTGGGTGTCATCGGCATATTGGTAGCACCCTAGGCCGAAGCTCCGGGCTATACCAGCCAACGGCCGAACATAGATGTTAAACAACGTTGGTGATAATATGGCGCCTTGGGGCACTCCGCACTCGAGGAGAGATTTCCTAGATGTTTGGTCTAGCCATTCAACTCGCTGACTACGTCCGTGCAGGAAGGAGCTAAGCCAAGCTAAAGCTGTTCCTTGTATCCCTATGGCGGCAAGTTGTCGTATCAGCAGATCATGGTCCACCGTGTCGAATGCGGTGGTAAGGTCCAGCAATACCAGAACTACTGAGCCTCCCTTGTCTAGTTGGCAGCGGATATCGTCCGAGATGGCCACCAGGACAGTCTCGGGTCCGTGCCGGGGTGGAACCCTGATTGAAAGGGTCCAAGCCCTCTGATGTCTCAAGGAAGTTTTGTAGCTGGGTTGCTGCCGCGCGTTCGATCAGCTTACTGAGAAACGGGAGGTTTGAGACAAGACGGTAGTTCGCTGGCATCGCTGGGTCCAGATTGGCTTTTTTCAAGAGTGGGCGGACCGAGGCTTCTTTCAAGGCATCCGGGAAAATTCCCTGCTCCAGGGAGTGATTTATTATCTGGATCAGGGGAATCGAGAGCCCCTCTGCGCAGTCCTTAACTAGATGGGATGGGCAAGGGTCCGTGGAGCAGGAAGTCGCCCGTTCTGTGGAAATGATTTTATTAACTGCCTCCAGGTCCAGGGCTTTGAAGTGATCAAATATCTGGTTAGTTGGTGTATGTAGTTCTTCTACCCTCTCACTCGTATCTTCAGTCACGGATAGCAGGTCTAGCCGAAGAGCGGTTATTTTCTCTATGAAGAATTCCTGGAATTCCTCTGCTGAGATGGCTGGAGTGTCCCTGGTTTTTGGCTGCGGATTGGTGGCGACCAAATCTCGGACAATCCTGAAAATCTGCGCTGGGCGCGATCTCGCAGCTGTTATTAGGGAGGTGTTGTGAATTTTCTTTGCCTCTTTTGTGGCCCGCTCGTATGTCTTGCGCATGTTTCTGAAGGCTGTTCTTGATGTCTGGCTAGGTTTCTGCCGCCAGGCACTCTCCAGTTGTTTCCGTTTGTGCTTCAGTGACCTCAGTTCTTTGGTGAACCACGGAGAGCGGAAACTGCATTCCCCTCTCCACTTTCCAGGTCTCCTTTCGGGGGGGGGGAGAAAGGAAGCAACCCCAGGTAGCTGGTGGATCATGGGAGGGAAATGGAAGCATTGAGGAGATTCCCCCCTCCCACGATCCACCAGATGCCTACCTGCCTGGATGACCAGCTGGAGGAAAAGGAGGAAGAAGAGAAGAAACAGCAGCACTCTTTCTCCTCTTCATCCTCCTCTTCCTTCTCGATGGCCAACTGGAGGAGGAGGAAGAAGAAGAAGAGGAGGAGGAAGGCGCTGCCGCCCTTTCTTCTCATCTTCCTCTTTGATGGCCAGTTGGAGGAGGAGGAGGAGATAATGGCAGCAGGGGCCCTTCTCTTCTTCCTCCACCTCCAACCTGCCATCGAAGAGGAAGAAGAAGAGAAGAAACGGTAGCAGCACCCATTCTCTTCTTCTTCCTCCTCCTCCTCACTGGCCAACTGGAGCAGGAGGAGGAGGAGGAAGAGAAGGGGCGTTGCTGGAGATGGAGGAGGAAGAAGAAGAAGAGATGGGGCACTACTGCCATTTCTTCTCTTCTTCCTCCTCTTCCTCCTCTTCCATGGCAAGTTGGAGGAGGACGAGAAACAGCAGTGCCCCTTCTCCTCTTCTTCTTCCTCCTCCTGCTCCAGCTGGCCATTGAGGAGGAGGAAGAAGAGGAGGAGGAGGAGGGGCGCTTCTGTCATTTCTCCTCTCCTTCCTCCTCTTCATCCTCCATGGCAAGCTAGAGGAGCAGAAAGATTGGCAGGAATGGCGGTGGCAGCATAGGAGCCTCGCCTGGGGACCTCTGTGCTACCTCCGCTGCTTGTCCTCTTCCTCCATGGCCAGCCGCTTCGGACCCTCGCCTCCAGGTTCCGTGGCCCAAAAAGGGCTGAAAAACTCTGCTTATATTTGGGTATATACGGTAGATGGTACAGCTGATGATTTGTGTATTGTAGTTCGCAAGAAAGATCAAATGCTAGGGAAACATGAAGCAACACTTCCTATATACCAGAAGGAATACCAACATCATGGATGGAAAAAAAATTGTAGACTCCAGTTCACATTGGCCCCGACCATTTTGACTGGTACTTTTGGAAGTTGGAGGTCTTCCGCATCTAAAAGTCCAAAGATTCCCATATCCTTTGCTTACAATATGTTTGCCCTTTCTCTTCCTTCAAATTCTAACTTAGAAAGCACAAAATGGGGCTACTTTATGAAGAGTTAAGTCATGGTTCCATTTATTTATTTATTTATTTATTTATTTATTTATTTATTTATTTATTTGGTTTTGTATTCCGCTCCTCCCTGCAGGCTCGGGGCGGGTCACAACATATAAAACCGGCGGCATGTGTGTGGCCATGCAGCAGTACAATAAAACAGTAAAATATTAAAACATTAAAACAATACGAGTCACATCGTGAGGTATTAAGAAACGCATTTAGACAAGAACTATCTACAATGACTACAAAAAATGTTTAAAGCAGAGGTGCTTCCTGCTACCTACCATGGGAGAGGTATTAACTCGAGATGTGGGTCCTTATAAATACAAAGTGTTGTTTTTGTTTGTTATTTTAGAAGATGGAATTATCTATCAATTCCACAACAATCATGTGATTTCCTGATCAGTGGGGAACAGGAAGAGTAGCAGATAAGCCTCTTATTTATTGTTATTTTTATGTATTGTTTATTTACCGTGTTTATATACCACCTTTCTCAGCCTGAAGGTGACTCAAGGCGGTTTACAGTTGACACAATTCAATACCCCCAACAATATAAAATACAATCAAAAACATTAGCATATAAAATATAAAACCATACAAATCAATAAAAAATAAATCCTCAGTGTCTCCTAACTAAAATCATTTTCCAGTTGCATCGTCCAGTCGTTCTGTATATCTTCAGGCGTTGCCTGTTATACTGCATTTGAAAATGCTTGCTCGAAAAATCAGGTTTTCACTTTTTTGCGAAATGTTAAGGGGGGGGGGCGATCTAATATCCCTAGGAAGGGCATTCCACAGCCGAGAGTGCAAAGCAGCTGGACAAGACCAACCAACAATGACCTCCCAGCTATGACTATTGGGAATGTTTTCTCAAAGAACCAATTTCTGTGCTGAAACTTTTCCCATTGATAAAATATCCCAAAAGGCATTGATGCCACCCAACCCTTTTGTATCTCTGTGTTGGATGCTATACGGAGTCGGACCACAACATTGTTGATTTAGTCCAGTACTTTATATTTTTGAATTTAATAAGCTCTCTGGTCCTTCTGCCACATTTCAGCCCAAAGAAGAGAAAGAAAAAAGAGGAGAAGGGTTTCCAGGAGGAATAGTGTCTCTTTGGTATGGCACTCCATTCCTATTAACACTGCAAACAGACCTCTGCAAATGAATAATTCAAAATCCAAACGAACTGTCAAGGATTCACTACCCAGTCACGTTCGCCCAATACACCATTTTCATGGCAAATATTGGGGATCTAGGGACAAGAGTAAATATACACTCAAAATTCAGGACACTTTTGTGACTAGATCCTTCCTGGAAATAGTGGAGTTCACTGTAGCAATGCAAAGTACATAGCAGATTTCCATAGCTTTGCATACGAAATTAAACAATATAAGGGAAGATGAGGAATTCGTTCCTGTTATTGAAAATAAGTTCCCCACCCCTGCTTTCCTTTTGCTGTCAGCAAAACTTTTTTTATTCAAACAGGTTTTTACAGGTGGAAGGAAGCCTTTTATGGGATGTGTGTGCTGCATTTTTAATGTCATTGCAGTCTCTTTAAAATGGGTTGAGATGTCCAGTGATTGCTGTGTGACCCTTTAAAGTGCTATTCTTTTGGGTTGTTATAGGTTTTTCGGGCTGTATGTTCTTGAAGTAGTCTCTCCTGACGTTTCACCTGCATCTATGGCAGGCATCCTCAGAGGTTGTGAGGTCTGTTGGAAACTAGGAAAGTTGGGCTTATATATCTGTGGAATGATGTCCAGGGTGGGAGAAAGAACTCTTGACTGTAGGAGCTAGGTGTGAATGTTTCAGTTGGACACCTTGATTAGCATTTAATAGCATGACAGGGTTTTTTTGGTGTAGCTTGTTACAGCCTGGGGAAATCCTTTGTTGAAAGGTATTAGCTGTCCCTGGAGTTCCCCTGAGTTTGAGTGTTTTTGTTAATTTATTATTATTATTATTATTATTATTATAGTTCGACTTCCTATACCGCTCTATCCAGAGGCTCAGAGCGGTTCACAGTCTAACATAAAATACAGCAGTGCACAAACAAAACAATACAATACAAAAGGAGGGTCCCCTAAGAAAGGGGAGGGGGAGCCAGGCTCAGGACCACAGGGTCCATGAGCTACCTAAGGTCTAGCCAGCAGTGGCTTTTAGAGGGGCCCCACAGGTCCGGCAATGTCCCAGTAGTTCCTAGGTCCGTTGGGAGATCGCCACAATTTGGGTCCAGTCTCCCAGTCACCCGAGTGTCAAGTCTCCTAATTTACTGTTATGATTTTAGTTTTTTAATACTGGTAGCCAGATTTTGTTCATTTTCATGTTTTTTTTTCCTTTTTGTTGAAATTGTCCAAATGCTTGGGGGTTTCAGTGGCTTCTCTGTGTAGCCTGACATGGTAGTTGTTAGAATGGTCCAGCACTTCTGTGTTCTCAAATAATATGCTATGTCCAGGTTCATCAGGTGCTCTGCTATGGCTGACTTCTCTGGTTGAATTAATCTGCAGTTCCTTTCATTTTCCTTGATTCGTGTCTGGGCAACGCTGCCTTTGGTGGTCCCTATGTAGACTTGTCCACAGCTGCATGGTATACAGTAGACTCCTGCAGAAGTGAGAGGATCCCTCTTGTCCTTTTCTGAACGTAGCATTTGTTGGACTTTCTTAGTGGGTCTGTAAATAGTTTGTAGGTTGTGTTTCCTCATCAGCTTCCCTATGTGGTTAGTGGTTTCCTTGATGTATGAGAAGAACACTTTTCCTCTGGGTGGATCTTTGGTTTGACTCTCATGGCTTGTTCTTGAGCTTGCAGCTCTTCTGCTGTCTGAGGTGGAATATCCATTGGCCTGTAAAGTCCAGTTTAGGTGGTTTAGTCCATCTTGCTATTATGCCAGCTCCTGGTAGGGTCTTCGAACAAACTAACTAACTAACTAACTAATTTTATTATTTATGAGTCGCCCTCCACAATTGTGCTCCGGGCGACTTACACATTGGCATTTACAGTACTAAAATATTAAAATATTAAAATAATAAAATGTTAAAATATTGGAATAGACAGATTCCAGGTCACCGATTGTCACTCATGCATATGCTCTTCTAAATGGCCATGTCTTAAGTGCCGCCAGAAATGAAGGCAGGTCGAGAATGGCTCTTTGGTCTGGTGGCAGAGAATTCCACAGGACAGGGGCCACAATGGAGAAAGATCTCTGTCTTGTGGACTCCAGATGAGCCTCTCTCAGACCTGGGACACAGAAAAGGTTCTCGTAGGCTGGCCGACATATCCCTGGTTCTTCCAGGGATATGTAGTTTATTCACTCCTAACTCACAGCTAGCAAAGACAGAACTGAGGGGTTCCTGCTCAAACACTCTTTCAAATCTCCCTCAGTTCCATCCTCCTTCTTCCTCTCTCTGTTTGTCCTTTACAACCTGCAATACACATTCCAAAGCTCTGATCTTCCAGTACTCCTCCGGCCAGATGGTTTCTTATCAGATGCCAGTTGTAGCCAGACAGTTTGTTTATGTAACTGTCTCTGGGTGCAACTGACATATTATTTTTCTTAAAGTGGGAGCTAGCAGATGTTTTATCTTTTTGTAAGGTCCTCGCTTTAGGTAATGGAGCAAAGTGGCTTACAAAGGGACAAGCCCAAGGAATACAGATCAAAAACAAGCACAGAAAATACAATTAACAACAAAAATCAAAACATAATAAGACAACATCATGAAAACAGTATCAAGGCTGAACAGCAAATTCTGTGTTCGGGCTCATAATTCCAAAGTGCAATAATTCCTATGTAGTGCGGCAGGAAAGTGCAATCTCTAGGTCCCCAAGCAATTGCTCAATTTCCAGTGCTGAGGGGCATTAAGATAGCATGTTCATCAAAACTGCAAATAATCAAATCCACAAAAGTGAGACGCACAAATGCAGAGGGCCAACGTTATTAAGCGTCTTGGATCCTATGATCTGAAGTGGCTGAGAAAAAAAGATAGAAATGGTTATGGAAAACCAATTCTATTGGAAGAAAATAAAACCAAGGGATATGTTTGTTAGAGTTTTGCACAGAATTAGTTCCTATCATTTCTTTTGAGTCTCCTATTTCTTTGGAAGCACAAAACAGGAAGCCCCCTCCCCACACAAAAATCTGCTCAATACCAAAGCTTGTTTTTGTGTGCCATCCGAACTTGCCTTCTTGCCTTGGAAACAGAGTGCATGTGTGGTAGGGCGTGCAGGCAGGCCCAGAGCTTGGCTGCAGGCACACTCTGGGCCTGCCTGCATGCATGCCACACCACGTACAGACATTTGGAGAGTGTGGCAGGGCATGTGTGGTGGGGCATATAGGTGGGCGCAGGGCGTGCTGGCAGCTGAGGGCCTCTTACTCTAGAGGTGCTCAGCTTCAGGCACTAGCAGGCGCATGTACTTTCTGGGCCTGCCTGCACGCCCAGCCACACATGCATTCTATTTCCAAGGAGAGTACGTGTGTGGTGTGCAGGATGGCCCAGAAAGCATGCGCACCTACCATTGCCTACAGCCGGATACCTCTTACTCTAGAGTAGAAACAGCAGGTACCAAAGCACATGCTGGAAAAGCACATGCTGGAAAGGCACATGCTGGAAAGGAGAGCCAGTGAGTGGGAACCCCACCTCCACATAATGGTCCAATTTTGGGGGCCCACATCAAAACAACCTTACCAATTTTGGAAAGCTCATAGAAATGGATGCGGGGGAATGAAAACCAAGACACAAAACAGGGCAAGGTTTACCCTGAATGTACAAGTCTAACGTTTATCCTATAATAGAGATGATGGTGATTTCTTATCCACTGTGGATCAAGGAGTAGGAAACAACATAGCACAACAAACTTCTTTAAAGAAAGTCTCTGGTGTGGCAAATGCTTAATTTTTTTCTGCTTTGAAGAGCAGGACTGGTGGTAATAACTTTAAACAGAGCTTGGAAAGCTTTATGAACTTTAACCTTTGGATGGGAGACTTCTACAAGTAATAGTCCAAAGAAAATTTCCCAAGCTTGAGCATCGATTCACACAATATTTGAACATTTCAGGTCAACATTAGAACTGGGGATCGATGAGATTATTATTTTTTTAATTATCAGACCCAAAAATCCCTATTTCTCTTTAAATTCAAGGGTAAAGACTTGAGATTTTATAAAATGAAGGGGAGCAAAAAGCTAGATTGATACATTTGCTGAGATGACAGGTTAGGAATGCTTAGCTTCTCAAAGTCTTTCAGTATTTTCTTTTTGTATTGATTCAGGTTTCTGGTGCTGGATTAGGGTTTTAAGACTATATACAGTACTGCCTCTACATTTGCAGAACTGGTACAATCTATTATTGGAAGGGCAAGGTACGAAGACATCTATTTGGATCTGATGGCTTCCTTGTATGTATTTTTCACTATTCAGCTATTATTAATTGGACTTTCAACCTTTAAGAATCGTCTTTCAGGCTTTGTTCCGACCATTCCCCAGTCCCTTTATTTTATTCAGAGGGCTTCTAATCTCTCAACATCTTGTAACCAATGGATCCCTCGCATTTTCTGGTCAACATATTTTCAAGCACATTAAGGTGAGATGACATGATGTAATTGCGTGTAAAAGATTAGGAACCAGGGCAGACAGTAACCCTAGGAGCAGAATTGTTTTCCTGAAGCAGTGGGAACTATTAGCAGGAATGGAAGCCATTTTTGATCAAAGGTGTGGAGACATCAATGTAATGCCTGAAGTGCATCATTTAAAACCTATCTGAAAATCAGTGTGAAGCTTGTGAGTCATTAGGAACATACACACATTACTTAAGGAACAAGTAGCATTTCAGCTCAGCTTGATAATTCTGCAAATATATTACCAAGGAGTTTTTTGTGTGTGCATGTGTGTTTTGTCACAATCATTGACTGTGGCTTAGCTTTATCACAGAGCCAGTAAACAAGGTCTGATAATTAATTTGATTTTAATTATCAAATTGCAATGGTTGATGCTCATGTTATTTGAACTCCCTTGATATTCTGATATTCGAGCAGGCATTCACAGACGAACTTTAATTAATTGAGACCAACGGATTACGACGATGCAACGGAAACCGATTTTAAGAATAATGTGCTGAGATTGTATTTTGTAGTTTTTATTTGTCAATTTATATGGTTTTTATATGACTGTTTTTATCATATTACGGTGTGTTTGTATATGGGCATTTGCTGCAGCTTGTTCACCACCTCGAGTTGCCTTTGGGCTGAGAGAGGCGGTATAGAAGAGCAGTAAATAAATAAATAAATAAATAAATAAATAAATAGCATTTGGATGACAGAAATCCTAAGGGACGGGATTCCTGTGTTGTCTTTCTCCAGAACCTCTGAGTTCAGACAAAAAAAACCTCCCAGAAACCAGTATCAACATCTATATAACACACATATTTATAAACATTTTCCCCTATCGCTTCCAGATCACTCAAGTGGATTTATATATTCTTTTACTCTAAACTGTATCTTAATTATAGTCATCATCCTGTATTTGATGTATCTTGGCCTCTGGGACTTTCTTTATTCATTTTTTTTTGAAATATTTGTAATTGTTCTTTTTTAAAGAAGTTGAAGAATTTGTTCCATTCCGTTTTGTTTGATGGTGATCTATTTTGTGCAACTTTTTGGGTCAAACAGATTCATGTTCATAATGTCAATCGCTTTTTCAATCCAATTGTCTAATGTTGCTGTCTCTTTGGTTTTCCAAAAGAGGGCTATACTGATTCTTGCAGCTGTAGTGAGGTAAAAAAAGGATCTTATCGTCGTTTTTATCTAATTGGAAGTCTGTCATTCCCAACAGAAAATATTCTGGTTTAAATTCAAATTAAAGTTGTAAAATTTCTCTCATTTTTTAATATATCTCATACTAAAGTTTTTTAACGACTTTACATTCTCACCACATATGGCTGAATGTACCTATGCTTTTCTCACGTTTCCAACACTTTTTGTTAGTCTTACCCTTGCTGTACTTAGCTAGTTTTCCTGGTGTATGGTACCACATATAGAACATTTTAAACCAGTTTTCTTTCATTTCTGTTGTGTATGCATATTTCAGTTTCCTTAACCAGACTTCCTCCCATTTTTTATTTATTTTATTTATTTATTTTTCAGGTTTCTATGCCGCCGACTCCCGGAGGCTCGCAGCGGCTTACAAGAGCCGAAGGCACAATAAAATACAGGGCAATAAAAACAGTTAAAAACAGAGCAACACAATAAAACAATACACAATTGAAGCAGTGGCACAATTAAGAATGCGCGGGCCTACCATGTTGATTGTGTGTCCTATTATCTTTGCCCACTTGATCATCACCTCTTTCACTTGTTCTTCTTCTGTTGCCCATAATATGTAGTAGCTGTTGCTATATACTTTTTATCAGTTTAGTGTCAGTTTTTATGATCTTATTCCAAAACGTTTCATTTGTCTCAAATCCTTTCGTTCTATCTTCTTTGTAATTTGCCAGTATTGGAACTAGGAAATCTTTGGTTCTATTAGTTTAATCCCTTTGAGCGTTTTTAATCTTATTTCCTGATTATTTATATCGAGTAATTGTCTGTAAGTTAATCATTTGTCACTTGGCATCTCCCTTCTTCGGTTTGCCTCATTCAGCAAAAACCACATTGAGGTTTTGGTGTACCATTTTTTTATATATTTGCTCCATGTCTTAATCAATGAGGCCTTTTTTTGTTTGTTATGTTTTTTCCCTCCCCCCCCCTACTATTCCTTTTAATTATACTCACCCACTTTCAATGTACTAGAAACCAGTTATCGCAGTCATGTCAATGACTTTCTATCTTTGAGCAATAGGTATGACCTTCTTTTCTTTCTTTTCTTTTTTTCTTTTTGGTTTTTTTGTTTTGTTTTTCTTTCTTTTCTTTCCCCCCTCTCCTTTAAGGGTAGGGATCTTTGTGTGCATATATGTATATAAGTGTGGATAGATAGATAGATAGATAGATAGATAGAGATATGCGTATGTGTATCGGCCTAATATTAGCCTGGGGACGCGGCGGTGCCCAGGTTATTTGAGAAAGGCATTGTGTGCCAAGGTAGGTTTTTATCAGTTGGTTATGTGGCTTGCTGTGGTCTCTGGAAGTTAGTGAGGGCACTTCAAGTCCCGTAATCCATGGTCCATCCTCCTCCAAATTGCACCAGGATCTAAAGTGGGTCATGGGGGCTGTGTGTGTGCCAAGTTTGGTCTTGATCAGTTATTGGATGAGGGTCGCTGCAGTCTTGGGAAATGAATGAAGGTACCTCAAGTCCCTTCATCCGTGGTCCACCCTACTTCGAACTGCACCAGGATGTAAAGTGGGTCATGGGGGCTTTGTGTGCCAAGTGTGGTCTTCCTCAATCACTGGATGAGGGTTGCAGCGGGCTTGGGAAGTGAATGGAGGTACTTGAAATCCCATCATGCATGGTCCGCCCTCCTCTAAACTGCAGTCGGATGGAGTGTGGGTCATGGGGGCATTGTGTGCCAAGTTTGGTTTTTATCGGTCTTGGTTCTGGGCCACAGTGGTCTGTGGGGAATGAAGGGTTTGAAAGTACTACAAATCCCATAATCCATGGGGGTACATCAAGTCCCATCATCCATGGTCCACCCTCCTCCAAACTGCAGTACAATGTAGCGTGGGTCATAGGGGCTCTGTGTGCCAAGATAGGTTACTGTCAATTCAGGCCATACACAATGTCTCATGTGCTGAGGCCTACTCGGGAAAATCAAGTTAATGAAGCCTTACAGTCTTTTTGGGCCTGGCCTGTGATTTATAGGGGCTACAATGTTGTTTGGGAAGTGAATCAGGTGAAGGTACTGCAAATCCCAACATTTGTGGCCCATTCTGCCCTAAACCACACCAGGTTGTGAAGTGGGCCATTGGGCCCCTGTGTGCTAAGTTTGGTTCTGATCCATCATTGCTGTTGGCCACAGTGACTGACTGCCTGAGGCCTTTCCTTTTCCCTCTGCATCACCTTAGAATGTTGGATTGTCAATGGCCAGTCAGAGTCCTTTATGCAAATACTTCCTCCGTGGGAACCAATCCCCCTTTCTGGTGCCTTAGAATGTTGGACTTCTGAGGCTGGCCAATCAGTGTCCTTTATGCAAATAATCCCACAGTGGCAGCCAATCGAAACACTGGCACATATTCCTCCCTCCGCACCACTGCCCGCAAACACTGACTTTTATTATATACATAGATAGACAGACAGACAGACAGATAGATAGATATGTGGATATATATTTCCTACTTTATTGTTAACATTTGTCTATGTGTATGTCATGTCCAAGTCTTTCACCATTAAAAATGATTTTTTAAAAAAGCTCTGTGTTCAGTACTGCCACTAAGATGTCCCATCTTCTAGGATGACTAGAGACCACTTAATTCCTGCTTCGGGCTGAAGTTACTGCATAGAAACTGCCACAGTCAACACATACCTCAAGCTCTCTTACTTAGGATGGCTTCGGAAGTACCCATCTATCCCAGTCAAACCTATAAGGGGAGTCAACAGAAAAGTCCACTCTATCCAATTGTGGCAAGGAAGAAGAGCATGACACCTGGTTACACCTACCTTTTACTTACTTACTTACTTACTTACTTACTTACTTACTTACTTACTTAAGCAATCCCTTGTAGTCCGATTATGATGGCCCTCTAACTGTAGTGTCTTGGGAGATGATACTTACTGGCTATGGAGCCCCCGTCCTGTGGAACTCTCTACCGCCAGACCAAAGAGCCAGTCCTGACCTGCCCCAATTCTTGGTGGCACTTAAGACATGGCTATTTAGGAAAGCCTATGCATAATACGACAACCAGCGACCCGGAACCTTCCGAGTCCGATATTTTTAGCCATTTTAATATTTTAATGTTTTAATGTTTTAATACTCTAGTACTGCATTGCTAGCTGTGTAAGTCACCCGGAGCACACTTGTGGAGGGCGACTCATAAATAATAAAGTTCAGTTCAGTTCAGTTCAGTTATTCTTGATCCACATGTTCTTCCACAGTGAAGACATTGGTTTCCAGGTGGAGGTATTCCCAATCAGGTTGGCTTGATATGACTTCCTCTTGGCACATTTCTCCCTTTTGCCCTCCATTCATACCTCTTTGAATTCTGCAGCACTGCTGGTCACAGCTGACCTCCAGTTAGAGCGCTCAAAGGCCAGGATTCCTAGTTCTCAGTATCTATGCCCAAGTTTTTAAGGTTGGCTTTAAGTCCATCTTTAAATATATTTAAGCCCAAATTATTTCGCCAACATTACGTTTTCTATTCTTGAGTTGGGAGTATAGTAACTGCTTTGGGAGATAGTGATCAGGCATTCAGACAACATGGCCAGTCAAATAGAGTTGATAGGGTAGGAGCATCTCTTAAACTCTTAAATAAATCTCTTACACTCTTAAATAAATCACATTGTGAGAATATGGAGGTTACAAGTAAACAACGCAATAGGGAGAGAGTGTGCCATTGCCAAAAATAAATATAATCATTTTAACTCCATGTAGAGCCATGCATCATTATGTAAATGTCGTTAATCATTTTAGTTTGTTACATAATGAAGTGTTCCAAATGCGTTGTTTAGTTTGCCTTTTGTATGACTCTGATTGCACCTTGGAGACCATTAAGGAAGGCTTATTTAGTCTAAATGCTAAACCTCCCCCCCCCCCCTCCATTCCAATTTAAAATGACACATTATTGTTCTGTAAACGCAAATCAGCACAGTGTAGTGGTTTGAGCATTGTACTACAGCTCTGGATAATAGTGTTTAAACTCCCAGTCAGCTACGAAACCCACTGGCTTGGCCTTGAGAGTCACTCTCTCTCAGCCTCAGAGGAATGCAACCTCTTCTGAACAAAAATTGCTAAGAAATCCCAATGATGGGGTCATATAATAACAACTTTATTTTTGTATCCCGCCACCATCTCCCCAAAGGAAGTCTTACCTCGGGACAAGCCTGGTCAAACATATATTAAAATAAACACAGTACAATTTATAAAAGCAACACCATAAAACAACTGTCAATAGACAACCAATAGCTTGACATAATAGTTGTGAGGACTCGCCAATTTATGCTAGGCTGAGGCCTGTGTAGCAGTTTGGCATCCATGGTAAGACAGGATAGCCAGGAAAGGGGGAGTGGCTTGGAACCTCCTCAGAGAGGGAGAGAGAGAGCCGCCTGGGAGTGGCTCAGAGTGAAGGGGAGGGGCAAGCTATCTTAGGAGGGAAAAAGTGTCGCTTTTTCAGTCAGTGGAGAGTGAGCAGTCCGTGAAGACAGGTGTCTTGGAAGGCTGACAGGAAAAGTTCTGTGGGGAGCTGACAAGCTGTCAGAACACAGGCTTTTGATCTCTAGAGGGATTAGAGATTGGCTCACATCTCTGGGAAGCCAGCTACAGGAAACTCTAGAAGAGAGTTAGGTAGCTAGGGTGTGAAGACACGCCTGGGGTCTTTGGCTTAGAATAGGAACAAGGACGTGACATCTCTTCCCAGGGGACTTCTTCTTGCCTTCCCATAGAGAACTGGAACTCCCAAGGACCAAACCAGTCACTTTAGATAACTCAAACAGCCTTTATTGTTCACAAAAGGAGTTATCTTATTGAGGTACTCAACTTGGTTCTCCAAACAGGGGTAAAATAAAATATACATTACAAGTCTCAAGGGGAGGAAAAACAAACTTAACGATGATTGACAGCTCTAAAGAACCAATCAATGCAACCAAAACTTAACAACACTAAACAGACTAGCTGAAACATAATACAATAGATTAAACCTTGCAATTTAAAGTCTTATACACAGGTGGCATCAGCCACGCCTTCACATAGGGTGCTTCTGAAGGTCTGAGTGGATGCTCAGGGAACTAACTAGTTCAGTTAGTTGAGGAAACTCACTACTAGTCTTAGGTTTAGAGTGAGGGAGTTATTGTCGTGAAAGACATTACATCTGTCTAGTTCTGTTTCTAAGTTTTAAAGATACAAGTTTAAGAAACCACCAAGCTCTAGTGCCATTCTGTATAACCAATTATGCATTTGGGCCTTTTAAAGTTACTTGTTACAACAATAAACATTTCTTTGTTAACTTTCAAAGAGAAGCTTCCAGTGTGCCTCAATATATCAGAGTGTTCCAGTTCCAGCATTCCCACAGTCCCAGTCTAGGAGAAGAGATGTCGCCTCAGTAATCCTCTCAGTTCATGTTTAGAAAAGGAGCCTAGCTTATCTACTACTTTAACAAAAATCCTAAAAACATTTTAGGTTGGTGGCAGTGTTACCAGAACGGCCAGAGGTCAGGAAGGGCCAGTCATGACATTTTTAGTGACCAGCGGTGGGATTTCAAAAAAGGCCTGCCCTGCCACTGTGGTCCGACGTCCGGGTCGTTACATTTTGGTGGCAGCGGTGGGATCTAAAATAGGAAGGTCCACCCTGCCCCAAGGACCCAAAGGCCAGGTCGTTACATTTTGGTAGCAGTGGTGGGATCTAAAATAGGAAGGTCCACCCTGCCCCGAGGACCCAAAGGCCAGGTCATTACAATAGTCAAATTACTAAACTTGGGTGGTCCGGGGCTTGAGAAATACAGTTGCAAGGACAGAACTGATGGAAAAAGTGCAGGAGCCAGATGAATGATAGAAGAGCAATATCAATTAGAACAATATATCTATAGGACAGAGAACAGTGGTAAAATGCAAGAGACCAGGTTTTGAGTTATGGTTGGGGGAAGCAAGTTTATCTAGTGAACTGTTTAATCAAAGGCACATCCACCTTTTTAGGTCTTTATTAATAGTGTCTGCTTTGATACTCCAAATCAATCAATCAAAACTTTATTACAGTCACTGACCAGCACAAAGCAGGCACAAGCGCCCTAATTTATTAATAGTGGACAGGAGGGGGCAGACTGATCTCCCTGGGGAGAGAGTTCCAGAGCTGGGGGGCCCTCGTTGAGAAATCCCTCTCCCACGTCCCCACCAATTGTGCTTGTGATGGAGGTGTGAACGAGAGAAGGGCCTCTCCAGGAGAGCTCACACAGGTTTGTAGGGGAAGATGCGATCGCGACGATAGGCAGGTCTCGAACCATTAAGGGCTTTGTAGGTGATAACCTGCACCTTCAATTGGGTCTGGAAAGTTACCATCAGCCAGTGGAGCTGTTTAAACAGGGGGTTGACCACTCCCAGTAATTCATTCTAGTTAACAACCTGGCCGCTGACCTTTGTACCAGTTGCAGTTTCTGGACAGTCTTCGAAGGCAGCCCCATGTAGAGTACATTACAGTAATCCAATCTGGGGGGTAACTCAGGCATGGATCACCATGGCCAAGTCAGACTTCTCAAGGTACGGTTGCTGCTAATTGTGCAAAGGCCCTCCTGGCCACCACCAACACCTGAGCGTCAAGCATCAGAGCTGAGTCCAGGAGGACCCCCAGGCTGCGGACCTGTGTCCTCAGGGGGAATGTAAACCCATCGAGCACAGGTTGCCACCTTATACCCCAAATGGCCACACAACTGACCAGGTGGATCACTGTCTTCTCAGAATTAAGCTTCAGCAGTTAACCCTCATCCAGTTCATCACGGTGTTGTCGAACAACGACTATGGACTGGCCCCGCCAACCGCCAGCGGAGCCCAGTCCAGAGAGTTCGTGAATACCCTGGCGAGCCCGGAGCGACCTAGGTCTCCCCAAACCTTCCCGTCCCGGGAGGTCAGATTATGCTCACCACGATACAAGGTAGAAGCCACGAAATTTATTCTGCTCAGCTGAGAGGATGCGACCGCATTTCCTGATTCCGCAAATACGCATGCATTTACATTCAAGACATGAGTTTTTAAAGGTTACAGAGCTGTCAAACATTTGAATTTCCCGCTCCGCCCCCTCCCGGCCGGCTTGTCGACGATTGGCTGGAATGCTGGAATCAGCTGATGGGCGGGATGCAGGCCGGTTCCGAGGAACCTATCAGCGCCCCCCTCCATCTGCCTGACTGGCCAATCAGATGTTACACACCATATATGGGGTTTCGGGAGGAAAGAGGTTGGGCAAGCTGTCATCAGGAAGGATTATAGAGGGCAAACAAAGGAAGTCCTTTCCAGGTGTTGACCTGGGGCGAGAAGTCCGATGTTAGCTTTTGTTATCAGGAAGTGTATCTATCAAGTCCATATATCCCTTCCTCATGTCTGAGTCGGGAAGAAAAGAGAATCTGATTAGGATGATCCAATCAGATGGCAGGAATGACAAAAGTCCTATGGTGGGCTTTGTCTGGTTTCCGAGGCCAAACAGGGAGCCCGCTGTGTTCCATGATTATCTTTTGTCCAACACCCAAGGGCTGGCCTAGTTAGTCGAAACTCAGAGATCTAGGCAATCCTGGGGTTAGTCAGGTGTGGAGACAGGAAAGAACCGAATCTCCATAACAAGGGCCTGACCAATAGTCTATTGCTCCATGCAAACACGAAATGGTGAAACAAAGATTTGAGATGGCTCAGGGTATAGGTGGGACATATCCTCTCAGCAAACATGGCAAAACATAATTACAAAGGCAACTTTTCCGGCTATCCTAGGGAGTGGGGTGGGGGAGGGTTACACAGGGTCAAAGGGGAGACTTGTAGGGTTACATTCCTATAGTTAAAATGACAGTAATAAACAGGGGTGCATTTGTACAAAAATGAATCCTTTCGGATGCGGGCCTAGAACCCAGTGCCTGTAAGTTTGCAGCTGTCAGTTCAGAACACAGAAGGGGGCCTCCAGCTTCTTAGGTCAAATTCATAGATCTTTCTTTTGACAGCTCAGTTGAGCTTTTATATGCCCTGAATGTCCTTATGAAAATATGTGAAAAGTGGGAATCCCTTGCCAGCGGAGTGACGCAGGGCCGCCAAATTGCCAGGCCTGGGTACCCCAGCTGAGGGGCAAAGAAAAAGGGGGAAACTCCCTCCTCCCTTTCCTGGGCCTCGAACCGGCGACCCTCGGTTCCCCGCGGCCTCAACCTTGCTTGTTGAGCCACCGTGGTTCCCTTTGGAGTGCAGCTTCTCCTCGGGTATTTGAGGCGCCCGCAAGAGAGGGGGAAAATCATCAAAATAAAACAAAATAATAGTCTCGCACCAAATGCGGGAGGAGGCTTTTGCTGGGGTGGGGAAAGGGTTGCTGAGGTCTTGGGCCTCGAGGAGTGTGGTGTGTCTGGGAACAGGCATGTGTGGGGAAAGTTGGGGACTGTTCACTCCAGGAACGGTCTGCTGCGGGAAACTGGTAAAGGTGTCTAGTTTTGCGATGGGAATTTCCAGGTTCGATTACAAATGTGTCTAGGCACTGGGCCACGCTACCGGGGGGGGGGGGGCTTCCCTGGAACTTGGTGCAAAAGAGTAGTCAAGTGTCATCTGCATAGAGATGGCACCAAACTCCAGAACTCTGGATGACCTCTCCCAGTGGTTTCATTTATATGTTGGAAAGCATGAGAGATAGAATAGAGCCTTCTGGGAACACCATAGGTTGATTTGGAAGCAGGATCAGGCTTAGTGATTATTTTGTTGTGGAACTGGGAAGTATCCTGTCTCAAACCCTTAAAAACTGTTTCTACCCATCTATCTGGGTTTATAGTCTGACTCAGGGTGCATCGACACTATAGAATTAATGCAGATTGACACCACTTGAAGGGCCAAGGCTCAATGCTTTCAAATTCTGGGAGTTGTAGACTGGAGAGGCACCAGCACTCTTTGGCAGAGAATGCTGAAGACCTTCTAAAACTGAACTACAATGATTTCATAGCACTAGGGGAGGTCAATTAAAGTGGCATCAAACTAAAGTGGCATCTAAAGTGTAGATGCACTCCCTATATAAGGCAGCTTCCTCTGTTGCTATTGGCTGTTTGCTTTCCTCCCCACTCCACCACCAGAATATGCATAATCCCTAGTGTGGATGACTAATCCTTTTCTGCAAAGCTCTCAGTAGGCTTTAAGGGTCATAATTTGTTTTCCATAATGATGAAATGTAAAAGCGTATGATGAAATTTCGTGCCAGAATCAAAGCCTCCCTACCTTTGTTTGCAGCCATCAATTCCTAATCTGTGTGCTTTAATTAGCCGGATACCATTAAAATACCATAATTACTCATTGAAGTCTACTGTAAATTAAATGGGCGATCGAGTGTTATTAGGGACACTTTAATTTAAGTGCTAATCAAAAAAAAGAGAGAGAGAGATCGGCTCATAGCCTTGAATTATTAGCTTTGTATAATTTGACAGTGTTGCTGGAAAATGCTCCATAACAAACAGATGAAGATAAATACACAATGGAGTCCAGGAGCTAAAAATCAATCGAGCAGCAGAGGACTTTCTGTGTCAGAAAATAAGGATATCAGATGGCCCAAACAAACGTGTGTGTGTGTGTGTGTTGTGTGTGTGTGTGTGTACACGCTCAGAGTTGGATCAGTTCATTTGCATTAAAAGGTGCAAGTTACAAGTAGATTGAATTTTAAAAAGTCACAGCCCTGAGTTTGGAAGACCTGAGCAGGGCTGTTGAAAGACAGAACTCTTGGGGATCTCTTGGAGATCTCTCAATTGTAGGATCACCATAACTCCTGCCCCCCACTCCCCACCCCCTCACCCCCAAAGATGCAACATTTAGTATAACAATCCCCATAGCTGTGTCTCTTAGGAGAGTTCAAAATGTTGTGCAGTTCCATTTCGTCCACTCGCTCTACCTCAATTCACCACAGGTCTTTCATAAACATAATGGATCTTAATCACCAATTTAGAACTAAGTTTCCCCAAAACGTATATATTGCTATAAGGAAAATCCTTCCCTCCTCACCTCGAAGCTATAAATGAAGTCAGAATCATAGAATCATAGAGTTGGAAGAGACCACATGGGTCATTTAGTCTAGCACCCTGCCATGCTGGAAAAGCACAATCAAAGTACCCCCAACAGATGGCCATCCAGCCTCTGTTTAAAAACCAAAGAAGGAGTCTCCACCACACTCCAAGGCAGAGAGTTCCACTGCTGAACAGATTTTACAGTCAGGAAGTTATTCATAATGTTCAGGTGGAATCTCCTATCCTGTCATTTGAACCCTTTTCCCCGAGTCCTAGTTTCCCAGGACAGCAGAAAACACACCCGCTCCCTCTTCCTTATGACACCTTTTCACATATTTATACATGGCTATCATGTCTTCTCTCAACCTTCTCTTCTGCAGGCTAAACATAACCAGTTCTTTAAGGTACTCCTTATAGGGCCTGGATTACTCATAATGCCATAATGGCCTAGGGGCACAAGCTGAAGGGGCACAGATCACGGACCCCCCCAAAAAAGTTGTCTCAGCCTGCCCCTGGGGGCGAAACGTCAGGAGAGTGTGCTTCTGGGAGGAAACAGGGAGAGCGTGCTTCTGGGAGAAAACCTCCAGCGAGGTCTCCTTCCCTCCCAGGCAGGCACCGGCAAAGGAGAGTGTGCCCGGCTGCAGGCGCCTGCCCCAGAGGGAGGCCTCCTCCACTTGGGCGGGGGAGAGGGCCCGGCGGCAGCCTGGGGCAGGATATATATATATATATATATATATATATATATATATCTCCACTGAGGAGGCAGCAAAAGGCGGGAAAGGAGGCCACTCACCCAGGGCGCGCTGCCCTTTCGGCAGAGGCAGGAGAAGAGACAGGGCTGCTGGCGCGTGCCTGGCCTCCGAGCCGCCACTCTTTGTCCTGTTACGCCGAAATCCAAGGAGGAGGAGGAAGGTGCAGGAGCCGTGGGCGGCGAGGCTGAGGATCTGCAGGGACTCCTTTCGCTTTGGCCGCCCCACCAGCATCCTCCGGCGACAGCCTTTGCAGCAGGCAAGGAAGGAAAGGCAAAGTGCAGAGAGGAGCCCCTGCAGATCCCTAGCCTCGCCGCCTACGGCTCCCGCGCCTTCCTCTTCCTCCTCCTCGGATTTCGGTGCAACAGGACGTGCGCCAGTAGCCCCGTCTCTTCTCCTGCCTCTGCCAAAAGGGCAGCGTCCTGGGTGAGTGGCCTCCTTTCCCGCCTTTTGCTGCCTCCTCAGTGGAGAGAGAGAGATTGAGAGAGAGAGATCCAGGGCCAGGTTTGCAGAGCAGAAAGAAAGTCCCTGCCCTGAGCTCCATTTCTGCTGCCCACAGTAAGCCTTCCCCACTCCAGGGAGGGAGGGAGGGAGGAGAAGATAAGATTTTATTTTTAGTGTGGGTCTGAGTGATGTGGGGGGTGCGCTAGGGGCGTAATTCCAAAGTGTGGCCTAGGGTGCAAAAAATTGTTAATCCGGGCCTGCTGGTCTCCAGACCTTTGATCATTTTAGTTGTCCCCCTCTGTACACCTTCCAGCTTGATGCTGAGAGAGTGTGACCTGCACAGACCACCCAGAGGATCTCATGGCAAAGCAAGGATCTGAACTTTCAGCTCCAGAGCCATATGCCACTGCTGAAGCAACTGCAACAGAATTAAAAATATATAATTAAAAGATGGCAAAAATTAAAAAGTGATGAAATTGTCAAAAACAATTAAAAGCAGTTAGAGCCATAAAATTTATAACAGCACAACAAAAATAAGAAATGGTAAATCAGGCACATAGTACATGGACTATCACTGAAAAATCATTCCTCAAAGACCCATAGAAGCCACCTGCTTACATAAAGGGAATAAAGAGCAGCTTCTCTGAGGACGTTATCCCATGGGTGAGGAGGGGAAGCATCATATGTCCGTGATATCATATTCTATTGCACTAGAAAGAGAATTGTATCATTTCTCAGATCACATTGTTCTTTCTTGCCTTTTGTCCCAAAATCATCCATTTTCAGATTTATCACATGGGTGAGTGCAGTTCTTGCCCACATTTTTTTTAAGCCTTGGGAAAAACTTTGGGAATACTAGACTTTCCCTTCCAATCTTGTGACTCTGGAGATAACAAGAGGCATTTATCTGTACCCCCACCTTTCTTTGGTCTCTTCTTCTTCTGCCAAATCTCACAAGCTAACTGTAGTGCCCGGTAGTGCAGTGGGTTAAACTGATGAGCTTCTAAACTTGTTTACCGAAAGGTCGCAGGTTGGAATCTGGAGAGCGGCGTGAGCTTCCGCTGTCAGCCCCAGCTTCTGCCAACCTAGCAGTTCAAAAACATGCAAATATGAGTAGATCAATAGGTACAGCTTCTGCAGGAAGGAAACAGCGCACCATGCAATCATGCCGGACACATGACCTTGGAAGTGTCTACAGACAACACCAGCTCTTCAACTTACAAATGGAGATGAGCGCCATCCCCCAGAGATGGACATGACTGGACTTAGTGTCAGGGGAGAACCTTTACCTTTACCTAAGAAAGAGAAATGACAGGAAAAACAAAATATTGAGATTTCCATATTTTTAATTATTAAGTTAATTTTTAAGAATTACCATGCCAGGCTCACAACGCAGATTTTGGGAAAGAAATGCCAATGCTTGGTAGGAGACTGCCCATAGGAACATTCCTTACACAATTCAACATAAGCAATTTTGACTGGTGCCACCCCATGTGTTTTTCCCAGTTTTCTCCTGTTGTTTAGCAATTCCTGAGCTCCGAAGACAATCTCTGCCTATTTTCTTCCCCTCCCCATTTCCAGACACTTCTCTGATGTGATATGACAGACGCAAAGAGGGAATCCTCCTGTGTCATCTGATGGATTCCGTTATACATCATTTCCTTTCTGTATTACAAGTATTTAGAAATAAGGGGGAGGGGTTGCATGGGATAACGTCCTAAGAAGAGAATTTCAAGGCTTGGGGGCAGCTATTGAAAAAGGGCTGTCCTGTGTTTCCCCTCAAATATATAAGGAGTAAATGTATTTATCAAACCAAGGGTACAGGTGTAATGTATATTTAAAAAATACATAAAAAAAATAAAACATGGCATTATATTAAATGTCCTTTGACCTGTATACGCTTGCAGGAACATCTCAGCTAGCGAGAGTCCAAAAGTGGCAGGCTAAAACCCAGAACCTCAATCCATGGCTGATACCAAATGAGAGACTCCCCCCTGGGCACACAGAAGACTGGGCAACTTGGAAGGCACTGAACAGGCTGCGCTCTGGCACCACGGGATGCAGAGCCAACATTAAGAAATGGGGCCACAAAGTGGAGTCCATGACATGTGAATGTGGAGAAGAGCAGACCCCATATCACCATGCAATCTGAGCCCTTCCACGTGCACAATGGAAGACCTCCTTATAGCAAGGAGTAAATGAAGAAAGGTGAGCTAGAAAGACACAGAATTGCACTGGTGGAGCAGGTGGCCCCAGATCACTTCCACTAATGCAATTTGGATAATCCTTCCAACTTGTGCCTATTCGAGAATGCCTTTGCACTGATGTTTTTCCTTACATATTTATGTCTTAGTCTGGCCTTGTCTGATAATATTTTGTGGTCAAGGAATGGACAGGAGTTGTTACCAAAAGTAATGGCATATAATAAAATCGTTGTACTCCAACAATTAAACACATTTTATTACATAATAAAACCAGGGTGATTTTTCTACCTTCCGCCACACGCTATTAATTCAGACACTAATTTGCTCATGATATATTGTTGATGGAGTCCAGAAACATTTATTAATAACATTTTCTTGCTGTTTGTTTGTTTTTAAGAGATTTTTAATTGTATATTTTAACATATTTGCATGTCTGATTGGAATACAATGAGCTCTTAATGGAGACAAATAGAAAAGAGGCAATTGATTGAATTAAAGTGACTCAAGTCAGTACACAAACAGTGATCTATGGGAATGAAGTAATGGCTAAGAGAAGTAAAAATGGTACTCACAGGCAGTGATTCAAGAATGCTTCTGGACTTCTTAAATTTAGGGGTTTTAGTTTTGTAAATAAAAATCAATTCAATTTTAATAACCAAATCAAGAATATGAACTGTTTCTACCCTTTCTCCCTTGCTGATTCTTTTTAAATTAGTTTTTATTAAATTTTTGATAATAAAATACAGATAGATAAATAATACAAACAGAAAGAAACAAAAAAAATACAAAAAAGAAACAACATAAAATATATAGATAATGATTTCTTTGGGCGGAACAATAGGTAGAAGGGGGAATTAGGGGAATATGAGGAAATAGAAAAAAGTAGGGGAAGGGGTATAGGTTGTGCACGTAGTTTTGTGGAAGATGAGGCTTATATATCTATCAGGATGATATTCCAGGCTCACATACTTTTCTAGTTCGATTAACAACCCTTGTGGTTCAGATCTGCTTCCTATAATATTAATAGGAATATATATATATATATATATATATATATAGATAGATAGATAGATAGATACACACACACACACACACACAAGTTATATTTACCTCCTATGATAAGTTTAAATCAACATTAAATTCAATTCTTGCAATATTCTTGTATTTTAATCCAATTACCTTTTACATTTACATTTTTCTTTTTATCCGTATCTCTTAATACCTCCATTAACCAATTCATTTGTATTACATCTAATATTTTTGATATTTTTGATTACATCTAATATTTTTGATATTTTGATACTTTTGTGGGAGTTTTTTTTTATTTCCAGTATTTAGCATATAATATTTTTGCTGCTGTAGTGGTTATTATGAAGATTTTTTAATCCATCTTATCTAAACTCCCTTACTGTTGGTGCATTGACACAGACAAAATATTCCAGAGTAGTTTGCTCCAGAGCTGTGCCAGGTACGTCATGGGGTTTCCACATGTACCAGCGTGGAAGTACCTCAAAACTGTTTTATAGTCCTCATGACAAAGCAGATGAACAGCCCTAGTGCTCTGTATTTCCGGGGACCACAGCTGCTATTTCAGAGCCAGAAGCAGCTGCATTGCAAGCAACATTGCTTTCATTGGGGTAATAACAGGGCATCCAGCTATGTAACCACCAGAACAACATTGCCTTCAAGGCTCTGCATGGACCTGCTTTTGACCAGTGAAAAGGCAGTTGATAATTTGGATGTGTGGACTCTTAATTACCCCCGAGTCAACCTGATCCAGCTGCCCAAATGTCAAAAACAGCAGGGATCACTTCAGAGTTTCATGGAAGCTCCTGAATTATAGGCTGGAAGCAACACTTCCACTGAGGAATTGGTAGTACATCACATGGACTACAAAAAGTGGGTTTGAGGTAAGTTAATTTTGCTATATACTCATCTATAACGCTAGAAAAATTTAGTCCCCCAATGGGGTAAGAAAAGTGGGGTATAAATAAAGGCCTAGGTGATTTTTAAAAAGGTTCAAAACTTGTTCAGGATGTAGGAAGTGCTGGTGCTTTGAATCTGAATGACTTCTGAATTTTTTTGAAAAAGAAATTAGAATTTTTCCCAAAAAATTCCAAATTTATGGAATTGCTTTGTTAATGGCGGACACACATGTTTAACCAAGTTTGGAGGCAGATGTCTTCCCTCTGCATCAGAACTGGGGCAACAGACACATCCAAACTGGAGGAGGAATCGCGGTAAAAGCAGTGGGAGCATTCCCCGTCGCTCATGGGGCACCCTCCACCTTTTGCGGGGCGCCCTCCACTGGAAGTGCTGGAAGGGGCCTCTAAAGACCATCTACTCCAACTCCCTTCTGCTTTCATGAAGGGAAAGCACAATCAACTGACCCCCAACAGATAATAACAATATTATTAAGATTGATAACATTAATATTAATAATAGTGATGGAAGGGACCTCTGAAGACCATCTAGATCTAGGGGTAGGGAACCTATGGCTCGTGAGCCAGATGTGGCTCTTTTCATGATTGCATCTGGCTCTCCAGAGCAGCCCGAGCCTTGGTTTCATAGCATGCAGCAGGGAGGAGTGACACAAATGTGCCACTTCCGCACTGCCATCACCGCCTCTTCCTCACCCCCCACTTCTCTCGGGGCCCTGCGTCCTCTTTGCCAGGGATAGTGGAGCCCAGCAGCGGTGCCTCGTCCTCGTCTTCCTCGTCGTCCTCCGCCACGGGCCTTGGGGGAGGCTGCAGAGTCGGCCCCGGCCCTGCGGACCCGGCCTCCCTGTCCCCAGGGGACGCCCAGCTCATCGCCCTCATCGTCAGGTAGCTCAAGAGCCGCTGCCTCTTCAACGCCTTCCAGAGGGACTGCCTCACTGACTTTAACACCAAGGTCCACCTTGGCCCTGCACCCTCCTCCCCCTTCCTTCCTTTCTCTTCCTTTTTCCCTCTCTTTTTCTTTCATTCTTTTTTCTGCCTCTCTCCCTACCTTCTTTCTTCCCCCTCTTCATTCCTCCCTTCCTCTTCCATTCTTTTCTTCTCTCCTTCCTTTTCTCTCTCTCCTTCTTTCCTCCATTCTCCCTCTTCCTTCCTTCCTCTTCCTTCCTTTTTTCCCTTCACTCTTTCCTTCTCTCCTTCCTTTTACCTCCCTCTCTCCCTTCCTGCTTTTCTCTGCTCTCTCTCCTCCTTCTTTCCTTCCTTCCTTCCTTCCTTCTTCTATTCTTTCCCCCCAAGTCTTCCTTTCCTTCTCCTTCTGTTCTTTTCACTTTCCTCTCTCCCCTTCTTTCTTTTCTTCTTTTCTTTCATTATTTTACTTTTCCCTCACTCCCTTTTCTTTATTTTCCCCACCCTTTCCTTTCCTCCTTTCTCATTTCCTTCTTTCTTTTCTTCTCCTTGTCTCTCTCCTGCTTTTCTTTTCTTCCTTTTCCATAGTTCGTTCTTCTTTTCTTTCTTCCTCTCCCCCTCCTTCCTTTATTTCCTCTGTCTTTCTTTCTTTCCCCCTTCCTTCCATCTTCTCTTCCTTCCCAGGGTCCTGCATGCCTTTTGCAGAGCCAGGTCTGAAGTGTCCCATCATTCTGCCAGGGGAAGCCTTTTCTCATAGTATGTATGTATATACTCACATTTAGTTGAATTCAGTCTTAAAATATATTATATATATTATATGGCTCTCACTGAAATACATTTCCAAATATTTTGCTTTCATGGCTCTCTGAGTCAAAAAGGTTCCCGACCCCTGATCTAGACCAAAGACCTTCTGCCTTCTTCCTTACCTTTTCTCTTCTATCCTTCCCTTCATTTTTCCTCCCTTCCTTTGTCCCTCCATCCTTTACTCCTTCACCCTTCTTTCATTTCCTTCCTTTCTTCCATCTGGTTTCCTTCCCTTCCTCCATCCCTCCAGTCCTTCTCTTCCTTCCTTCCCTCTCTTTCTAAACCCCAACCTACTTCCTTCCCTCCCTCCCTCTTTTTCTCATCCTTTGCTTCTTCCTTCCCTTCTCCCTTCTTTTCTTCCTTTCCTGGCCCCGGAGTCCCAGCTGCCTCCCTGTCTGCCTGACTTCTGGGCTTCTATCAAAAACATCTCTGGCAGCTGGTGTTCGCTTGCTTGCTTGCAGTGCAAGTCTGGCAGACAGGCTGCGAGCAGAGGGTGCCCCGCAAGTGGTGAAGGGGTGCCCCGCAGGCAGTGAAATGTGCCCCATGGGTGGCAGAGGGTGCCCTGCAAGTGGCGAAGGGCACCCCGTGAAAGGTGGTGGGTGCCCCATGAGCAACGGAGGATGCAGCCACTGCTTTTACCGCAACTCATCCTCCTCCAGTTTGGATGTTTGCCGATTCCTTTCCGAAAATGGCAAATTTGTTTCTGGGTTGCTTACATCACTTCGATACCACTTCAAAAGTGGATTTACATATATAAATGCTCTGTTTGCTTTGAGTGACATCATAACTCAAAATCCGCTGGACGAATTGCCACCAAATTTGGCTTCAAGACACCTACTAACCCAAGACCTGACCATATATAAGAGACTGTAAGGCACTGTACTAAAGTCTCACTGGTGTCTTTGTAAAGCTGTTTTTAACTTGCATTTTACAAAATCAAAAAATGTGTTTTAAAAGGGCTTTCAAAATTGTCCAGCACATATCTTTTTACAGCACATAGTTAAACTGGGATTCATTGCAGCAAGATGTAGCTGCCAACTCACATGGCTTTAAAATGGAATTAGATACATTGGCAGAGGTAAGGGTCATCACTAAGTACTAGTCATGATGCTATACATCACTGTAGAAAAGAGGCTTGTGGATCATTGCAGCTACTCCAACTACCTCACCTGGAGCCCTTTCACTCTTTGCGATTATAGCATTCCCCTTTAGCTGCCATGGCTGCATGCTCTGGAATAATGGGGCTTGTAGCTTTGTAATGCTAGAGAAAAGAAAAGAATTTCTATTTCTTGCACAGTTCACATACAAAGTTTGCATGGCATGAATGTCAAAGTACAAAATTCTGTGCAGTTTTTGAAGGTTTGCTTGCAGCAGTAATAATACCACTAAAAGGGCTGGAAGCCATGATTAGGGAGATAGGTATGTTTAGCTTGGGGAAGAAAAGGTTGAGAAAGAACATGATAGCCATGGTTAAATATTTGAAAGGATGCTATATTGAAGATAGAGTGGGTCTTGTTTACTTATTCTGTAGAGACTAGGACACCGAGTAATGGATTCAAACTACAGGAAAAAGTGATTCCATCTAAACACCAGCAAGAACTTATTGATGGTAAGAACCATTTCACAGTGAAAAATACTACCTCTAAGTCTGGTATAGCCTCCTTCTCCAGAGGTGTTTAAACAAATCCCTTGGAAGTGTTTTGATTGTTTATTCCTGCATACTGCAAGCTTAGTCTGGATAGTCCTTGTGATCTCTTCCCAACTTTATGATTCTATGACTCTACTCATAGCTTCCTTTGAGCATGAAATCGATCAACAATTACCTACCTATTAACCACCAGTGCAATTGGCCAATACAGAAAGTCACAGAATGGTGTTGCACTCCAGACCATGAAAAAGCCCTCTGATTTTAAGCACCATACAGTTGAGTAGGAAAACAATCCTTTTATTGGAGATAATTAAAAAGCAGAAAAGTAAAAAAGCACTTTAAAGGAATACCTAAATCCAATTAGGTAGGAAGATAAGCCAGAACAAAGTAGTCCACGGTAATAATCCATCAAAGTCCATGAAAGACAAAGACAAAAACTTCTCCAATAAAATCCAAGGAATCATGAATCAAAGGCATTGAATATAAAATCATAGAATCCAAGAATCAAAACCATGAAACAAGACACTTAAGCAAGAATCTTTCCAAGCTTCCATGAAACAAAAACAAAGATATTGATTCTAAACAATGCTTCATCTGACTATATCGCCTGTACTTGAGACTTTTATCTCCTCATTAAGCTATGTCCCAAGCGCTCAGAAATTGGTTTTGCTTTAGTTTAGTCTCTTATCTTTCTCTCTCTGAGCCTGGCAGAATGCCGAAGCCACTGTTCAGCTTTTCTGTTTTGACTAATCTCCCGTCTATTTGCTCATTAATTTCTGCAGCTGAGCCAGGTGCCAAGCTGTTCTCAAGTCCCAAATCCTGGGAACTCTCTGGTAGCAATTCAGGGAACACACCATCATCCCCACACTCTTCAGGGACATTCTCGTGGGAAACTACACTTCGAACAGGGATTTCCTGGTCATTCTCTGCATCAATATCATTGACCAGATCATTGTCATCTTGACACTCATTGTCATCACTCCCCACATCTAAAGCACCCTTGTTCTTAAACACAATCACAGGCTGAGCTCCAACAAATGGAAAAAATCAATATATATGAACTTTCATTAGCCCATAGAGAACTACAATTTCCTATCACTTTTGCTCCTTTACCATGCATCTGAAAGGAGCTCAATAGTCTTGACCTTGAATAATCAAATTGTATGCCAGCCTTAACAGGTAGCAAGATGAATTTTGAATATGAAGACTCCTTTGAGATGGAGTTCAAAACCTCTTCTCCTTTTATATTCCAGTCTTTGATTTTTCATAAGCCGCTCAGGGTGGAGGGAACTGCACCAGCACAAGAAAAATGTATTTCTTTCCCCACCAAACATTTCTATCCACAATAATAATTCACCTATTCTGCTTTATAGCTGTCTTTTAATTAAATTTCATCTCATTTTCTAATAATATTTTTTTAAACTAATAATATATTATTCTGCATCATTACAGTGCTGTGAACAAATAGAACAAATTAGTCTTTCATAGAATGACTTGCATTCCTTTAGCAGATGTAATCTCAGGTGGCGAGAAATCAATGTGTCACAGAGGTCATTGCCCCCATGGAAAAGTTGGTACCAAATCTTCATGCTTGCGCAATTTCTCAGAGTGTGTCTACACTGTAACATTAATGTAGTTTGATACCATTTTAACTCTTATGGTTCAATCCTATGGAATCTTGGGAGTTGTAGTTTGGTGAGGCATGAGCACTCTTTGACAGAGAAGCCAAACCAACCGGGACACCACATATTATTTGAGAACACAGAAATGCTGGACCACTCAAATAACCATAATGTCAGACTACCCAGAGAATCCATTGAAATCCACAAGCATATGGACAATTTCAACAGAAAGAAGGAAACCATAAAAATGAAAAAAAATCTGGCTACCAGTGTTAAAAAAATATCTAAAATCAGGACAGTAAATAAAGAACAACATTCAAAAAACAGGGGAATTCCAGACAAGAATCAATCAGGGCTAGCTAACACCCCCTCATCAAAAGATCCCCAGGCAGCAATCAGCCAGGCTTTGAAGCTACAATGCTATTCAATGCTAATCAAGGGGGCCATTTGCAACATTCACACCTACTTCAAACAGACAAGAATTCTTTCTCCCACACTGGACTTTCCACAGAGGTATAAACTACACTTGACTAGTTTTCAGCAGACCTCATGACCTTTGAAGATGCCTGCCATAGATGTGTGCAAAACGTCATACAGCCTGAAAAGCTCACAGCAACCCATCTATTGTAATAATTGGTCAAGCATCTTGGTCAGTTCCTGCAAAAAGGTAATAATCTTTCTGCCCCATCTACACTGCCATATAGGCATGGTTAGGTCCAGTCGGAATCTTCGTAATTTGGATTAAATTTGGATCAAATTCCTTTTTGAAGCGATTTCGAAGCCATTTGGGAACCCCGGAAGTATCCTTACCATTTCGAAGCCACTGTCGCCATCTTTGTTCCAACTCAGGAAGTGAATTGGAAAAAAACAGCGTTTGGAGGCAAGCAATAGCTTGCATGCTGGAATGCTTGCCTCCAGCCAATGAGGGGAAACCGTGTAGGGAGGGGTGGGGTTTTGGCACGGCAGCCATTGCCATTTAAAAAGGCCCACGCGTGCCTCATGGGCTCATCGTGAGTCGGGGATGCGAACGGAAAGGGACTAGGGAGGCTGCTTGGGTGGGAAATGTGCCACTGCTTGGGAAGGGAACAACAGGCTTAGGGAAGGGAACAAATTGGGGAGAACGACGGGTAGCAGGCCCTTTGCCTGCGCGGCTTCCTTGTCCGTGGGGAGGGAAGAAGGGCAGGGCAGCTGAAAGAAGTGTTCTTCTCTTGCCTGCCACTGCCAATTTTCCTTTTTGAAGCAGTGATTTTAACTTTCAACAGACCTCAGTCCTCTTTGGGTTACACTTTGGATTTTGGGATCCCAGAAAGTCCCTTTGGACTTTGGAAAGCCCATTTTCTGTTAATAATTTCCTTGGGGAACCACACCATACCACTTTGGAGGCCCCTTTGTCTGCTTTGGGTTTCACGTTGTACTTTTGGAAACTAGAAATCTCCTAAACTAATAATTTTCTTGGGAAATCACACCATACAACTTTGGAGCCCCCTTTCTCTGCTTGGGGTTACATGTTGTACTTTTGGGAACGAGAAATCTCCAATAATCTGCTAATAATTTCATTGGGAAAACACAAAATACCACTTTGGAGCCCTCTTTCTCTGCTTGGGCTTATCTGCTTGGGGTTACATGTTGTACTTTTGAAAACTAGAAATCTTCTAATCTCATAATTTCCTTGGGGAACCACACAATAAAAGTTTGGAGGCCCCTTTGTCAGCTTTGGTTCACATGTTGTACTTTTGGAAACAAGACATCTCACCCAAGTTTTGCCTGTCCCAGTTGCAGCTTTTCGCGTATTGCACAATCGCACCCGCCATTAACAAAGCAATTCGAAAATTTCAGAAAATTCAGAAAATTCCAACTTTAAAAAAAATGGAAATCACTTCGGAATCGAATCGCTAGTACCCCCTACATTTGAAATGAGTTTTGAACCAATTTTTTCCGTCATCAAACAAGCCTACTGCCGTATCATACAGTTTCAGAATGCAGTTTAACTGCATTGAGCTTGATTATATGTGTCTGTCTACACTGCAATATAATGCAATTGAATGAAGTTAAACTCCATTCTGAAACTGCATGATATTGTAGATGGGGCCTTGGATTATTTATTTATTTATTTATTTATTTATTTATTTTGACTTTTTCAGTCGCCACTCCCATTCGGCTCGGGGCGACTCACAACAGTAAAATCACAAGATAAAACAGAATAAAACCGCATGAGAACAATAATACTACAGTAAAATACACGATTTAAAACAGCACTATAGCTGAATTAAAATAGGTGGCAATGGTGTCAAAAAAGATTGGCAAATTTTCTTTAAAAGCCAAATGCCTGTTGGAACAGGAGTGTTTTGCATGCCTTCTGAAATGCCAGCAAGTCTGAGAGGGCGTGGATTTCAGAAGGCAATGCGTTCCATAAAGTGGGGGCTATGACCAAAAAGGCCCTCCTCCGTGTAGCCATGAGGTGATGTTTCTTAACGTGTGGGATCTCCAACAAGTTTCCTGTCTCTGAGCGTAACGGTCTAGTGCAGGGCTGTCCAACTGGTGGCCCACGGGCCGTATATGGCCCCCACCCCTTCCCCACGGCCCCCTACTCTCCTGCAAGATATCTGCTTTATAAGATTAAAAAATTTTAAAAAAATATTTTTTTCGAATATTTGTTTGAATATTTTTTATTTATTTTTTTCCTGGCCGGGGGGGGGTGAGGGGCGGGGCGGGAGGAGGAGCCGGCTCCCTTCCTCCTCCTCCTACTTCCCTCCCTCCCCCTCTCTCTCCCTCCCTCCTTCTCTCTCTCTCTTTTTTCTTTCATTCCTTCCTTTTCCACCACTTGAAAGAAAGAGGGAAGGAGAGAGTGCACCAAGCGAGAGGGGGCGTGGCCAGAGCGAAAAGGGGCGGGGCCGAGTTTGGAGCGCACGAGGGGATGCTCATCCATTTCCTTTCTGGCTTCCTCCTCTTCTGAGGATTCCTGCCAAGTTTGGTCCTGATCCATCATTATTTGAGTCCACAGTGCTCTCTGGATAGAGGAGAACTACAACTCCCAAACTCAAGGTTCAGTACTTTCTGTTGCTCTCATGAGAGTTTAGGTTTGATTCAACATGGCTGAGGAATGCTTTGATTGTATTTTCCCCTTATAGCAGAAGGAGATTGGACTGGATGGCTCTTGGAGGTCTCCTATTCTAGGAACCCATTGTTATTATTATTATTATTATCATCATCATTAGAAGCTGAATGGCCATCTGTGAGGATTGCTTTGATTGTGTTTTCCCCTTATAGCAGAAGGAGATTGGACTGGATGGCCCTTGGAGGTCTCCTATTCTAGGAACCCATTGTTATTATTATTATTATTATCATCATCATTAGAAGCTGAATGGCCATCTGTGAGGATTGCTTTGATTGTGTTTTCCCCTTATAGCAGAAGGAGATTGGACTGGAGATTATTATTATTATTATTATTATTATTATCATCATCATTAGAAGCTGAATGGCCATCTGTGAGGATTGCTTTGATTGTGTTTTCCCCATATGGCAGAAGGAGATTGGAATGGATGGCCCTTGAGGTCTCTATTCTAGGAACCCATTGTAATTATTATTATCATCATCATCATCATCATCAGAGGCTGAATGGCCATCTGTGAGGAATGCTTTGATTGTATTTTCCCCTTATGGCAGAAGGAGATTGGACTGGATGGCCCTGGATGGCCTTTGGAGGTCTCCTACTCCAGGAACCTGTTGTTGTTGTTATTATTATTATTATTATTATTAGCAGAGGCAGAATGAATATTATGCCTTATCATTCAGGGTTATAGGCCTGTGTGGAAGGGCCCTGGCTTCTTATTTGACTTCCTTTCCACACATCTGAATAAAATCCCATGTTATTTGCTTTAAACCAGATTATATGAGTGTGGACTCCGATAATCCAGTTCAAAGCAGGTATTCTGGGCTATATGGCTGTGTGAAGGGCCCTGAGTCCACACTGCAATATATTCCAGTTCAAAGCAGGTTTTGTGGGGTTTCCTGCCTGGATATTCTGCGTTATATGGCTGTGTGAAGGGCCCTGAGTCCACACTGCAATATAATCCAGTTCAAAGCAGGTTTTGTGGGGTTTCCTGCCTGGATATTCTGCGTTATATGGCTGTGTGAAGGGCCCTGAGTCCACACTGCAATATAATCCAGTTCAAAGCAGGGACTGGGACTTGAGACTGGGATTTTGGTGTTCATCTCTATCTCCAAGTCAAAGCCCCGGTGTCCTCCACAGACACCTCCAAGGCGGAGACGGGGCGGAGCCGGGGGCAGGGCAGGGGTGGAGCTGGGGAGGGGGCGGAGCTGGGGGCGGAGGCAGACCCTTCGGCCCCCCAGGTCATCAGTAACCGGAATTCCGGCCACAGGTCCGGTAGAAGTTGGACAGCCCTGGTCTAGTGGGACAATATGGGATGAGGCAGTCCCTGAGGTACACTGGCCCCAGACCATTCAAGGCCTTGAAGGTCAATACCAGCACCTTGAAGGTGACCCGGCATTCCACTGGCAACCAGTGCAGTTCGCGCAAGATGGGTGTAACATGGCTGCTCAGAGAGGCGCCTGCCAGCAACCGAGCCGCTGCGTTCTGCACCAGTTTCAGTTTCCAGATCACTGACAAAGGCAGGCCAATGTAAAGAGCGTTACAGTAGTCTAACCTTGAGATGACCGTGGCTTGGATCACTGTGGCCAAGCCGCGGCGGGACAAGTAGGGGGCCAACTTCCTCACCTGGCATAGATGGAAAAATGCTTCTCTACTGACGGTGGAGATGTGTGTGTCCATCGTCAGTTGAGAGTCTAGAGTGACACCAAGACTTTTAACAGTTGACGACAGACATAACGTCATGCCGTCCAGGGTTGGAAGCTGGATCTCCCTACCGCCCGGGCGACCGAGCCACAGGATCTCAGTCTTAGCTGGATTCACCCTCAACCTACTGGCTCACAGCCATCCAGTAACGGCCTCAAGGCAGTGATGGAAATTATCGGGTACAGATTCAGGTCGGCCCTCCATCCCCAGAATGAGCTGGGTGTCATCAGCGTACTGGTGACATTCCAGCCCAAAGCTACGGACCAGCCGAGCAAGTGGTCAGACATAGATGTTATATTGAATAGCTGGTGGGAGATGTATCTAACACATCTCTAGTTAATCCAAAATACCACCATTAAACATTCTTCTTCTCCAATAGAGAAGAAAGTCACTGCAATTGTACACAGTGCCTTGAGTTTAAGTTCAGTTGAATTCCATGGGTCTTACTTCTGAGTAAACATGAATGAGATTATCCTTGTAAAGGATTAAAATTTAAAGGCTTTCGATAAGATTTTATGCCTGCTTTAAAGAAACATATATTTTGCTCTTAACTCTTCGGGTAACACGCATTGAAATTCTGACCGCTTGCTGCTTTTATATTTTATCTACATTCCGATCAATTCATTAGGCCCAACACGGCAGACTTAGTACATTATCAGCATAAATTTATGTGCTTCAAGCTTGCTCAACAAATTCCGCCTATCTGTCCAATTTGCAAGGATGGCCGCTTAACTGTGCCGTGCAGTATTACAATGATAAATTCCCATAATCGCCAGTAAAGCATGTCAAATCTCTTCAAATATTTAGGCCTCTCACTACAAGGAGGTAAAGGTGCATTTATCTAAATTCGCATCTTCTAAACTTCCTTACTCCTGGAAAACCAAATTTATATTTAAGGAAGCAATGAGTGGCCAGGCCATAGTATTTATTATTTCTATGTATGTTTGTAAAAGATGAACAGTGATGAAAGGTGACAGGAGGAAAATCAGCTCATTTGGAAGGTGTTGCTGGAGGAGATGCTATGGACTGCTAAAAAGCAAATGAGTGCAAATCAATCCTGAACTTTCATGAGAAGCAAAGATTGCTAAACTGCTGCCCCTTGGATATAGCAATGGATTATGTGCTCAGGGTATATCAACACTTAAAGCAGTTTGACCCCATTTTAATTTTGCTGTGGCTCAATGCTATGGAATCCTGGAAGTTTTAGTTTGGTGAAGATCAAACACTTTTCAGCAGAGAAGGCTAAAGTTCTTCTAAAACTTTACAAAACGTAGGAATTAAAATGGGGTAAAAATGATTCCATTTTATGTTGATACACCCTTGTTGAAAATGTGGTTGTGTTTGGTAAAGTTGGAGGTAGTAGGAGGAGAAGGAGACCATTCTTTTAGTAGGTTGAGGCAAAAGGAAGCCATGAGTCCCTTTGGGGAGACAGAGCGGAATATACAGTTTTATTATTATTATTATTATTATTATTATTATTATGGCTCTAAATTTGCAAGACCTGAGCAGGGTAGTTGAGGACCATCCATAGTAGACTTGACCATGGATCCATTTTAGCCATTTTCCTTCAGCTTCTCCAGCTGGCCTTAACAGCAAGGGTGCAGCCGCCATGATTTTTCATCCTAAACTTACCACCAAAACGTTTTCATTCCTTTGCAAAAAGTTCTCTTTGTTTTCATTTCTCTCTGTACTCTCAACCTTCTTAATTTCAGTTACTAATGATCAAAATAATAAAATGTTAGTGTTGTTAATATAATACTCTTCCAAAGGATTGTTCCAGCAAAGAAACAACCCCAAATGCTCATACCTTGGGAAATTTAGATTCATGGCAACTTTGCTAACGGAAGGTCCATGGATTCTGAGCTCAAGTTTTTGGCCCAGTGGGGCCTCAAGAAACCTTGTTCTTGTATTCCTAGTTTTTGAGTTTTTTGCTGGACTTAAGACTTCGTTCTGCTTATGGAAATATTCTGGCTTTTGGGTTTATGGACATTGCTTGTCTGAGTCATCTGGATTACCTTGCAGCCTTTATTTTTCCTTTGGCTTATGGAACATTTCTCTTATGGAATATTGATTGCTTTTTTTCAACATTTTACCTTTTACCCTTTTTTGCATTTATTGGATTGCTTGCTTCAATAAAAAGGCTGCATATCAAGTACTGGTGTTGTGTGAGTGATTTAGAGGGCCCAGGTCACCTGGAGTGTGACAATATCCCTGAAAATGACAGGAGGGGAAGCATGTGAAGCCCCCCCCCCCCAATTGCCACAAATGGGTTGGACCTAGCCACATTTTTTTGGCTGCAGACTTGTAAGACGATTCTCCAGAGGGACGACCGCAGCGCTCCTTATGTGTATACCGTAATTATTACAATGTTATGATTGATTAACAAGAGGATATGGATATTTTTAATGTGTGGAACCCATGGATACTGTGGATGTACAAATTGTGAACTTAAAACCACTCTACATGCATTTTGAGGATATAACCCAAATTAAATGTTTCGAATGGCGAACTGAGCTTGTTTACCTGGATAGCCACATGTGAATGAAAGCAGATTGTTGGAGACACTTAAACCCACTGGGGCATTGAAGTTCGTGAGTGACTCTAACCTCGATTTTGCCTACTCATCATTTTTGTTACCATATGAGGTTATATCTATATGAATGTTCTACATTGTTTACATAGGGTTATCCGCACTATATAATTTTCTAGTTAGCTCTGCTTTAAGAGTTTTAGTCCAGCCAAAATGCCCAAGCCTAAATCATAGGGTCACCATAAGTCAAAGTATATTTGACAAGCTAATAACAACAGAGCAATAGTTGAGCAGTCAAGTTAATTTCACTGATTTGCAAATTTCAATAACATAACATGTTATCTATCTAAGGTATTCTGAAATGAAACATAAGAAAAGGAAGACAGAGGCCTGGTTTGAAACAGGGTATATAGTAAGAATGACAAGATGGGTTTAGGGGTGGTTGTCAAGTGACCAGCAAATAATAGGTGAGTCTGTTCTTCTGTCTTATACTCCCATTATATTTCAGGGAATAGCAGGTAAAACATATTTGAGCTAGAAATGCACATCTTAGCTCATGGCAACACTTGGAGTTCAAAGTGGTGTCAAAAGTACAGGAGCAGGTGTTGGTTAAAAAATGCAACCTCACTTAGGGTTTCTTGCAGATTCAGTTTTTCCATCTGCTTAGAAAGGTCTAATGTGGATTAGTAGTTAGTATGGTCCATTGAGAAGTTTTACATAAAAGGCTATTCTTAGGAACTCATCCCATTAGGAGCATAAAGCAGGAGGAATAGTCTTCTTACCATAGCATTTCGTGCCTCTCAATTTTTAGAAAAAATGATCATTTATTTGCTGCCCTCACACCTGATGTACTCTTTCAATTTCTACAGAAATCCTCCGCATTCTGAGCTATCATAGAATCATAAAATCGTATGATTCTAGCGTACTTATTGTATTTTACTGTGTTTTTATTAGTTTTATGGTGTTATTATTCTGTTTTTAATCCTGAATCTTGGTGTAAGTCGCCCCAAGCCACCCGGGAGTGGCGACTCACAAAGTTGAATAATAAATAAATAAAATAAAATAAATAAATAAAATCATAGAGTTGGAAGAAATCTCATGGGCGATCCAGTCCAACCTCCTGTCAAGAAGCAGGAAAATCTATTAAGACCTATTAAGAATACTGACTGGAAACTATACGAAGAATTTAGAGAAACAAAAAAATATATAAAAAACTAAAAGATCCAAGAAGCACTGCCTAATTGATTCCAGAGAAAAAAGAATGGAAGAAACATAAATAGAGGGAGAAGCCCGAAAGGAAAGAATTGAATGAACTATAAAAATGAGTGCAACAATGCCAAATGATAATTTGGAAGTCACAGATTCCCCACCCTGTCCCCAGATGTTCCTTAAACTATCCTTACCCATACCAGTTCCCAATATCCTTTTCCCTTCTCTCCCAGATCATACCTTTCCCCAGCCACTTAGTTAGAATGTATTTTATGTATGTTGGAAAAATTAATAAAATTTTTTTTAAAAAAAAAAGAAGCAGGAAAATCTCATTCAAAGCACTCCCAAGAGATGGCCATCCAGCCTCTGCTTAAAATACTCCAATGAAGGAGCCTCTACCACAGTCTAGGGCAGAGAGTTCCATTGCTAAACAGCTCTCACGTTCTTCCTAACGTTCAGGTGGAATCTCCTTTCCTGGAGTTTGAAGCTACTGTTCCGTGTTCAAACTTCAAGAAACGAGATTCCACCTGAACATTAGAAAGAATACACAGGCACGTGTATTCTCCACCCACTCCACACTCAGAATTGCAGAAGTCCAAAATCTAGGACTAAAAGAGGGAGAAATATAGCTACAGCAAACTAATTTTATATCAAAATTGCACAATTACGGAGGAGTACATTCTTTTTTTTTAAAAAAACTATTGTAAAAGTTTCATGCAAGAGGATTAATGGCCAGAAAAGGAGCATTGAGGCACATTTCAAGACTGCCCATTACAATGACTTAAAATGGAGGACTCTGACAGCTCCCATCCCTTGTTAAAATAAGCGCTTTTTGCCATTTATTTGCAAATCGGGATCTCTGAAGATTATTGCTTCCTGCAGTAAAGATAGGGGACAACAAGTCTGGGCAGCCACGGCCATGAGGGGACAAAGGACACACATACCCTCACTCACAAGGCAGGACAGTGGGAAGCCACACTGTATATTAAATATTTCTTGACTGCCATCAAAAATTTCGCTCCACCCCCTTGCTCTCCTTAGTCTTTCAAGCCAGGCCTGTTTACTTCTCATGCACCAACCCTGTAAAGTAGGCCAATCCGTTACATTTCCCAACACAAAAAAACTTCAACTTCTACACACTTTTAAAACATTGTAAAGACAGAGTCCCATGGGAAACTGCCAGAAGTAATCTTGCATCATTTGATGTGCTCCCTGGGACTTAATCTTTAAGGGGATTGGCCGACTTACCGGCCGAGATGGTTGCGGGGCAGGGTTGCCCTCGCGCCATCTTGGTGATGGAGAAGGGGCTTCTTCTCCCCAGAAGCCCGTGGAGTGGGGGAAGGTTTCCCGCCATCAAAGCTGGCCGGCCAATGACGGGGCTGGCGCCGCCCCACCCCCTCCTTGCAGCCAGCTGGCCTGCTCTTCCGCCCGGGCAGCTTACTTAAGGCTGCCTGGGACTGCTCAGGCCACAAGCTGGGGCCAGTCCGGTTTTTCCTCCCACCCTCCCTACTTTTGCATCACTTGTTTCCTTTTTGTCTTTTACTTACTTCTTTGTTGCACTGTTCATGGTTATGCATTATTATGTTCATTGTCACAACTCCGTGTTTGGCGTGGGGCGTGGGGCATGGCCCCTGGATCAGGCTGGCTTATTGCCTCCTTGGTTGTAAGGGGGGAGAACGCCCAGGCCCCCTGGGGTGCCGAGTTTCCATGGACAGGCATTGGACCGCTACAGTTCAAAGGTGTTTGCCTTTGGACATTTGTGGGAGCTGTCTGACCCTGATCCAGGACCCATGTGTGGCCGCCAACACTTTGTTCCTGTTATCAATAAATTGAGTTGTGACCATTTTCATCCAACCACTTATGTCTGTGTTATTTCTTGGTGCGAGGTGTGTCACCCTTGCACATGCAAAATGTTTTCAAAGTGTGTAGAAACGGGGGGAACCCTGTATCTGATGAGATCCTTGGAGGTTTCAGAAAGGGCAAGAGCAGGAATGGAAATGATTTCTTATTGCCACAGAGTACAAATTAATATCATTTTCACATGGAATTAGGCCTTTAATGATTCAAACAGATTCCTGAATAGATCAGAGACCTTGGGATTGTTTTTAATGTGTGGGTTAACATTGGCAAGCAGGTTATTAATGTTGTTGATTTGAAAGAGAGGTCATATTACTTTCCCCATCCATTTTCATTCACACATCCTTAAATAAGAAGACAATAGGACACTATTCAGGGGTTTCCAGTGTGCATCAGTCATCACCAATGTCTATCTTCATAATTCAGTGACTGGAATTTTTAGTTCCTCTGCTCCATGGATCATATCAAAATCTATCATTTTGGCCCCAGAATCTATCCTCAGGTTATACATGAGGTTAATGTATACATGACTATATATGCATATATGGATATACCATCATAACACTGCCCTCCTTTTCTAGGATCTCCCCATGGTCCTAGCTCCCCCTTTGTCTCCAATATAGCTAAGTAGTCTGTTGCTGGCTACTCTATGCTTAGAACTTGTTAAGACTTTTTCTCCTGCCAGAAGTAAAGCAGCTCCTCGGAGGCACCACATGCATCTAACACAAATTGCATGCACACTGACTAAGAATATTATGCGTCAAAGACATTTTGATTTCACCTAAGTCATTTTGCCAGAGCCATTTCCTCTCGGTATGGAACACTGCGGGGGGCCCTCCATGTCAATGGTTTTATAATGACTCCAGGTGCCTCCATTTTAATAATTGTCCTCTTTAATATGTTCGGAAGTACTTTAGGGGTTTGCTCCTTGCTGTTCAACACTATGTACTGCTGGTTGAGAGAATTCTGAAAGACAAGAGACCAATCAGTACTGGCAGCCTTTGCCTGGACTTTCCGGTTTGTTCTTTACTTCTTAACATCACTGTTATAGTAATTTCCGCACTTCTACTGAGTTTACATTCATTTTTATATTTGCTAATGGAACAAGGTCTGGGGTTGACTGCATCTTTATCTAAACTACCTGAAAGTTTATTTATCCCATATAAGATTGCGTAAGTTTTACGATATTTGAGGGAAAGCATCTTGACTCAGCTGTTGATCAAAACTATGAAATCTTGACCCAAAGCCATATCTCTGCTGTCATTTTTACAAAAATCTTCCATTTTAAATGGGTTGAATTAGAACAGCATTTCTCAACCTAGGGGTTGGAACCACTGGAAGGGGGTCACGAGGGGGTGCCAGAGGGGTCGCCAAAGATCATCAGAAAACATAGTATTTTCTATTGGTCATGGAGATTCTATGTGGGACGTTTGGCCCAATTCTATCATTGGTGGTGTTCAGAATGCTCTTTGATTGTAGGTGATCTATAAATCCCAGCAACTACAACTCCCAAATGTCAAAGTCTATTTCCCCAAAACTCCATCAGTGTTCGCATTTGGGCATTTTGAGTATTTATGCCAAGTTTCATCCAGATCCATCATTGTTTGAGTCCACAATGCTCTCTGGATGTAGGTGAACTACAACTCCCAAACTCAAGATCAATGTGCACCAAACTCCTCCAATATTTTCTGTTGGTCATGGGAGTTCTGTGTGCCAAATTTGGTTCAATTCTATATTTGGTGGAGTTCAGAATGCTCTTTGATTGTAGGTGAACTATAAATCCCAGTAACTACAACTCCCAAATAACAAAATCAAATACCACCCCCAACCCCAAATCTCACCAGCATTCAAATTTGGGGGTAATTGGGTATTTGTACCAAACTTGGTCCAGTGAATGAAAATACATCCTGCATATCAGATATTTATATTCTGATCAATAAAGTTTTTTTTTTTAAAAAAACCAAAAAACCTATGGATCTGTGAGACCGCAAAAAAGGTCTTTGGTATCCACAAGGGTCCTTGTTGTGGTTGTTAATCCTTCTGCAGATTGGCCAAAACTTAATTCTTGGCAAAACTATGAATTCTGTGATTATAAACTATCTTTTATTGTGTGGGGGGGGGGTCACTTTCAACTACATTATTAAGTTTCAAATGACCTAGGGTTTTACTGTGAATCAGCAGGAAAAGAGGGGTGTTGAAGCCATCCTTCATCCTAAAACAAAAGTACTTTTGTGCTACAAAGGAACTGCATCCATCTGCCTAATTGGTTAGGGCATGACATCTAAAATTAAGTGCCTTTACCTGTGTTCACTTCCTGACAGGTGTAGTGGTCTATCATGCTCCTAAAACATATATCAGTGCTATGATACACCTGACAATTTGACATGGTAAGTACAAGGTGCCAATCGTCATGTTACACAGTGAACAGCAGTGGCACCTATTTACAGAAACAATTCTTCCTTTATGTTCTCTTCCTATCTTTATCGATTGTGAAAGCCCACAAGAGGCCTATTCAAATATGGAGGATAGCATTGCAAACTGTAAGCTGCAGCGTCCCCTTGTTCAGAGGGAAATTTTAAAGATCTATTTATGACGGAAACGGCAAGGCAATGCCTGTGGGATGAAAGAGGGTGTGAAAAAGAAATTATGAGCAACTGGCTTTTATGGAACTAGATGAAAGGCTTGCTTGTTTTTGTTCTTTGAGCTTTTTCACCTACATCAAACACATTGTTTGCAGACAGAAGATACTCCTGGAAAGGGAGCTCGACTGGCTTTGCATTTCAAAAAATGTGCTTTTGGCAAGAAATTTGCATGAAGTCAGAGGAGGGGGCAACCAAATCAATGTATTCACTGTGATGCCCAGAGATATAACTGTGCGGTTAGGAAATACAACATAAAATGGTTGATATAGATGTGCCCTATGACTTTGGAGACCAGGGTTCAAATTCCTTTCAGCCACAGAAACACATTGTGTGACCTTGGATAAGTTGGAGATTCTTGTTCTCACAGGAAAGCAAATGCAATCGCCTCAACAAAATTTGGCAAGAAGACTTCCGGGTGAAAGCAAGATGGCGGCCGCCATGGGCGTCTGAAGCTCCCAAGAACTTCAGGCGTCTTCGAACCCTCCTCACAACGGAGGAGAGAAGGAAATCTCTCCAAAGACCAACGGGTAAGAGGTTGGTCCCAAGCAACTTCAGCAAGGCTGAGGCGACGGTGTAGGGCGCTACGCCGGTCCTCAGGCCAGAAGAGGCTTCCGAGAGGGGGTGCAAGGCACAAAGTGCCCAAGAGGCCGACTGCTTTCATTTTAACTCACACGGGTGAAAAGGGAAGAGAGAAGACCAGAGAGATAAGGAACGGTATGCGAGAGATGCAGTTTGCTAATCGGAGGGCTGTGGCAGAAACACAGGAGGAGAAATAAGTAAACAAACAGCCAAGCCAGCAAAAGAGTAGCGGACGAGGGCAGTTAACAGAGAACAAGGGTGAAGCCATAGCCCGAAGCCCGAGCCCAACCCAAGGAAAAGCGGAGGGGGAAGCAGCAGCCGAGAGCTGATAGCCCAGAAGCACTGGGAAGCTTAGAAGGAAGAGACCCCCCCCCCCGAAGGAAACTACAACCTTTCCCAGCTGACGGGGAACTATCTTACCGCCATTAGCTACCGTGCAGCCGTAATTGGAGGGGGTGTGAAGCGTCCCCTTTAAGAAGAGATATTCAGACGAAAGAGAAAAGAAAGACGCGACGACGCAGCGGCACGCATGCGGGGCGTTGCGCCGCTTCGCCCAGAAGGACGTAAGGAGAGACGGGATGACGGGAGGACGTGCAGCATAAGACGTGGACGGCGGGGGGAGCGGACCAGGACACAGGACGTCGGGGGAGAGCGCGCGGGGATCAGGAGACGACGGAGGATTCAAACGGCGGACACAGGCAAAGACACAGACGCAGACAAAGAGGGAGCGCAACGTAGCGAGTAATGAAGAAAGAAGACATAGTGAGCAGGCTCTAGAGCAGATCCAAGGGTAGCCTGAGGATACTAGCAACGGGGAAAGAAGAGAAACCAAACAATAAAACCAAAGGGCTTTAAATAAAGTTGACATCCGTCAGGACGGGACCAACAGGTCAGAAGGAAGAAAGATGGATAAATATGTAACAGCACCTAAAGCTTCAAAGGCAGCACCTTCCACACCAGGGAGGAGAAATTCCATGTCGGGTGAGGTCTCTGGAAGAGATCTCCTCCAAGAAATGCAGAAGATGAGAGAGCAGATAAATGACCAATTAAAGGACAACAGTGAGAAAATGCAAGTAAAGATGGAAAAAATGTTTAAAGACGAATTAGGGAAAATGAAAGCTGAGCTCAAAGAGGAGCTGAAGGAGGAGCTCTCCGGCATGAGAAACGAGATGACAGGGATGCAACAGGAGATCAAAGACATTAAAAAAGACAATACAAAAGCAAATAAAATCCAGAAAAAATTGAGGAAAAAATTGCTAAATTGGAAGAAATAAACTCTAAAATAGAGAAACAACAGGAACTAATGGCATCAAAAGAGACTGAATACCAACTTAGGTTTAGGAGCATTGAAGAGCAGGAAAATCAAAATCTCAGGGAAATCGTGGTGGCTTTGACAGCAGAGATCCTGAATATCCCAACAACTCAAATGGAGCAAGATATTGATCGGGTGCAACGGATAAATTCAAGTTACACTAAGAGAAACAAGGTGGCAAGGGACACAGTTGTCTCTTTTGGGAGAAGATCGGTGAGAGATGAGATTTTAAAGAACAAAGGACGAGCTTCAGTCACCTATAAGGGGAAACCAGTTATCATCTTAAAAGAATTTACAACCTCATCCTTACAAAAAAGGAAAAAATACTACTTCTTAGTGGATGAACTTAAGAAACACCAGGTCAGATATAGGTGGGAGAAAACTGAAGGGATATCGGTGATCTTCAAGGAGGAGAAACACTGGATTACCTCTGAGGACAAGGCCAAAGAGTTTTATAGCTATTTCAAGGGCCAGACGGAGGGTAAGGGGAAGGCCACCTCAGAGAAAGAACCGGAATCGAAAGACGCGAGTTGGTCTCTGGAGTACAGAAAACAAGATAAAACTCAACAGAAGACAATGTAGTCTTGGTGGAGGAGGACGAAAAAAAAGACTGTGAACTGATTAACCTAGACGGATAATGGCAGTAACGGTATATTCAAATAATGTAAACGGGTTAAACTCCCCAAATAAACGGAAGGCAATTACAAATATATTAAGAAAAGGTAACTTTGATTTAATTACGTTACAAGAAACGCATATATCGCAAAAACATGTATCACACTTAAATCAAAAGTGCCTTGGCAGAGTCTTTTACTCTTCAGCCCCCCCCAAAAAAGGGGCGTGGCAACATACGTTAAAAACTCCATAGAAGCATCTCTGGCTTTTAAGGATAATGATGGAAGGATTCTGGGAGTAAAAGTGAAAATCGAACAAACCGAATTGTTAATTTGTAATATTTATGCTCCTACGGAAAAAAATCAAACTTTGTGAACCAGCTGAAGAATTTTTTGGGGGAAGCAAACTATGAAAATATTTTATTAATAGGGGACTTTAACGGGGTCCTGGACAGGGACCTAGACAGATCCAGAACTAAAAAGAAGGGGAAAGTCACAGAGGGAGGTAATTTGCCAAAAGGAATGCTAAATCTGAAGAGAGACCTAGCCCTAAATGACATCTGGAGAATGAGATACGCAAAAGAAAAAGACTACACATATTTTTCAGCTCGTCATGCATCGTGGTCCAGGATAGACATGGCCTGGGCCACAAATACGCTAGCAACAAAAATTGAAAAAATTAAAATCCTGCCAAGGGTAAATACTGATCACTGCCCCCTGTTAATAATATTACACAGATATAAAAAGGAAAGAAGGTGGAAACTAAATGACGGCCTGGTCCAAACAGATAAAGAAATTGAACATAATAAAGGCCTATTAAAGGAATATTTCGAGCTGAACGACGTAGAGGGGATTTCTAGGACGACCCTATGGGAGGCAAGCAAGGCCGTCATGAGGGGCCACTTTCTGCAACAAGGATCAATAAAGAATAGGAAGAGGCAAGAAAAACAAAATAATCTACATAAGAGCCTGGAAGAGAAAGAAAGGCAACTCAAAAAAAACCCGGACAGCAGGAAAATTAGAATAGAAATCAGGACAATAAGAGACGAACTGAATGCCGAGCAAGAGGAATGCATGGCAAGGAACTTGAAATATTTAAAGATGAACTATTTTGCCAATATGAACAAACCAGGGAAGCTACTAGCTAAATGTCTCAGAGAAAAAAAACAAAAACAACATATATCTAGACTAACAGTAGAGGGACGAGATATATATGAAGGCCACAAAATAGGGGCCGAATTTAAAAGATTCTACGGGGATCTTTATAAGAAAGACAAAATAGAGATGGAGGACATAGTTGCATACATATCACATCAGAAACTGGAGAAAAAAAATGACACTCAACGAGAATACTTAAACAAGCCAATAAGCGCAAAGGACATAAAAGAGGCCATCAAATCCATGCCAAATAATAAAACGCCAGGCCCGGATGGGCTGACAGCCAGATATTACAAGCTATTTGCAGAAGAGATTACTCCATATCTCAAAGATATCTTGAATGACGTTAATCGGTTGGGGACAATCCCAGATTCATGGAAGAGGGCAAATATTATTTTGTTATATAAGGAAGGATCGGACCCAACAAACGTAAAAAACTATAGGCCCATTTCCTTATTAAATAACGATTATAAGTTGTTTACCAAAATTCTATCAAACAGACTCAAAATCTTCCTAGAGGATTTTATCAAGGAGGATCAAGCGGGGTTTCTCCCTTTCAGATACCTGAGGAATAATCTAAGAATGATCATAAATGCGATAGAATTTTATGAAGTTAACACCCAGAAGGAAGTGGGATTTTTATTTTTAGACGCCGAAAAGGCGTTTGACAACGCAAATTGGGATTTTTTAGTTCAAGTCTTCAAAGAGAAAGATATGGGGTTCTCGGTAACAAATGCTATAAAAGCTATATATCAGAACCAGGAGGCCAACATCATAGTTAATGGGGTGACAGCAGGCGCTATCAAAATCGAGAAGGGAATGAGACAGGGCTGCCCGCTGTCTCCGCTCCTCTTTATTTTTATGTTGGAGATTCTATTACAAGACATAAGAGCTGATGGAGACCTCAAAGGATTAAAGACTCAAGGGGAAGAATACAAACTGCAGGCATTTGCAGACGATTTAGTCTGCATTATTGAAGACCCGATAGAGACAATTCAGAAGTGGCTAGGGAAACTGGAACAATATGGTAAGGTGGCAGGTCTAAAAATCAACTACACTAAAACCAAGATGCTCACAAAAAATGTAAAAGGGGACAGAGAGGAAAAACTTAAGGAAAAGACGACAATTGAGGTGGTAACAAAAATAAGATATCTAGGCATCCAGCTGACGGCTCACAATAATCAGCTACTCAGAAATAATTATGACCCAATGTGGAAATCCATAAAGACGAATCTTGAAAAATGGAAATTTCTTAAATTAAACCTTTTGGGTAGAATAGCGGTGATAAAACCAGATGTTCTACCCAGGATGATCTTCCTCTTTCAGGCACTACCAATTATAAGAACAGGCCACACCTTCCAAATATGGAGAAGAGATATCTTAAGATTCATCTGGGAAGGGAAAAGAGCTAGAACAAACCATAGAATCCTCACCGACAGAAGAGAACGAGGAGGACTAGCGCTCCCGAACTTACAATTATACCATGATGCAGCCGCTCTTAGTTGGGTCATAGAGTGGACTACACTAAAAAAAACAAGAATATTACTCCTAGAAGGTTTTAACCTACGAAGAGGCTGGCATGCATACACATGGTATGGAAAGGAAAAAATAGAGAAAAATTTTATGAATCATTACATTAGAGCCGCCCTGATAAAGACATGGAACAGATATAAGGAGAGAATATACGTAAGGACCCCATTGTGGGTCTCTTCATCAGAGGCCCAACATAGGAAGGAAACCCGCTGGGAGAGTGGTTCACTTATAAAACACTTTTGGCAAAGAGGAACGGCTCGTGGGAATTAAAAACACTGGAGGAACTAAGGAACATGGGCTCAGAAATTTCGTGGTTTCATTATGCCCAAATAAAAGATTACTTTAAGCAGGACCTAAAGAAAGGCTTTGTTGAAGAAGAAACATTCTGGGAGTTACTTCAAAAGCAAGAAAAGAAAAGGGTCAGGATTCTATATAATAAATTGCTGGAGTGGGAAGTAGAAACTGAAGCAGTTAAACAAGTTATGGTAGAATGGGCCCAAGACTTGGGTCATTCAATATTACTCCAAGACTGGGAGTCCACCTGGAAGAAAACTATAAAATACCTAGGCTCAACTAACTTAGCAGAGAACTGGTATAAGATGTACTTCCGGTGGTTTTTAACACCTCAAAAACTGGCTAAGTTCTATAAACACACGGACAACAAATGCTGGAAGTGCAGGGCCCAAATAGGGACCTTCTTTCACTGCTGGTGGGCCTGCCCCAAAATCCATAAGTTTTGAAACAAATACACGCACATGTACAAAGGATTATTAAGAAAAATTTTGATTTTAACCCAGCGTACTTTCTCCTCAATCTAACGGACGAAAAAATTGACCGAGAAACAGACAAACTATTATTTTTTACAGCGGCGACGGCAAGGTTAGTTCTGGCAAAAAGCTGGAAAAAGGAAGAGGTACCTCGGGTAGAGGAATGGCTCACCAAACTGCAGGAGCTGATGGCGATGGACGAGTTGAGCAGGAGGGTCAATGACCAGAACAAGAAAAATAGAATTGACTGGACGCCATTAAAACAATACATGGACTCACGTAAGAAATAATGGCACAAGAAGCACAGTCGGGAACCCGATAGGCAGTTACAAGAGGTTGAAAGAATTTACAAGGGAGTGCTTTAATTCTCGCATTCGGACTGGAAGGACATCTTGGAATTCTAAATGATTTCCTTTCTACTTTAACTTCGCTAAAACCCCGCTTTATCTACCACCCTTTCTTTCCGCACCCCCCACACCTTGACTTTACCTTTCCTTTTCTACAGGTCTTCCCTTTTCTTTTCTTTCCCCTGCACTGCTCTGTCAACTGTATTTTAATTATGTAAAACTAATAAAAAACTAAATCATAAAAAAAAATTTGGCAAGAAAACATGATCGTTTTTCATTATGGTGTCCATGAGATGGAAATGATTTGAAGGCATGAACAAAATAAAACTTCTCCCTGTACTCTCACCATGTTCTCTGTTCGACAAAACCCTATTCAGATCTCCCCCTAAGTAGTCCTTGCTTTTTAAAAAAAAAACTGGTCCTAGCTCTAGTTCTACTTGACCCTTTTACAGGCAAACCTTTAGTTTATACAAGTGTTTTTCAACCTTTTTTGAGCCGCGACACACTTTTTACATTTATCAAATCCTGGGGCACACCACCAACCAAAATGACACAAAATGACACTCTAACACAGTAATACATATAGTTAATATGTTTTTAACTGTATTTATACACTCAGTGTGAAACCTGGACCTGTTTCGATGAACACAACATAGATATCCTGGCAGGAATGGCAGAAAGACACAAACTTCCCATACAGAACTCCCATAACCAAGATAAAATACTATAAGAGTTTGGTGGGCATTGACCTTGGGTTTTGGAGTTTTAGTTATATATCCACAGTGCTCTCTGGATAACCTATATCCAGAGAGCACTGTGGACTGAGTTGTAGTTCAGCTATATGCAGAGAGCACTGTGGACTGAAACAATGTTGGATCAGGACCAAATTTGGCATGAATATTCAATATGCCTAAATGTGAACACAGATGGAGTTTGGGGAAAATAGACCTTGACATTTGGGAGTTACAGTTTCTGGGATTTATAGTTAACACACAATCAGAGAGCATCCTGAACTCTTGGAACAATGGAATTGAACCAAACTTGGCATATTGAACTCTCATTACCAACAGAAAGTACTGAAAGGGTTTGCTTGGGAATTGACCTTGAGTTTGGAAGTTGTAGTTCACCTACACCCAGAGAGCACTGTGGACTCAAACAATGTTATGTTATGTTGCCCCAGAGCAAAGCGAGGCAAAGCGAGCAGAGCAAGGCTGGGAAGAAGGGAACCCGAGTGGAGAAGAAAAGGTGTTTGGTAGGAGGGGGGAGAAAGGGTATTGGTATTGGAGGTTTCAATTTCCCACGGCAGACCCACTAGTGTGCCACGGCACACTGGTTGGAAAAACAGGGTTATATCTATTTCCTCATAGCTCTACGAGGGGCATTCATTAAAGATTTCCCCTGGCCCACTTCCTGTGGACTGAGAGCAATGAAACTTGGCCCAATTCTTAGTCCTTCTCTCTATAGGTGCCACCCAGGGACACACCCTTCTCCCATCTTTTTAAGCATCTGTACTAAACACCTCACTTGTAGAAGTCAACAGGTTGCTCCAAAAGCCACATTGTGACTTCAGAAATCAGAGTCTCGTCATCTGAGAAATCTTGCCCTTCAAAAATAACTTCATTGTTGTAAAGAGGTGGAAATCCAATGGTGCGAGGTCTGGTGAATAAGGGGGATATGGTAGAATTTCAAAGCTGCCGGAGCATGCTTCTATTTGGGCAACATGTGAATTGTGGACGGGTGCATTGTCTTGCAGAAGGTGGACACCTTGGGTGAGCATGCCATGTCTCTTGGTTTTGATGGCCTCCCACAATTTCTGCAGCAGTGAAGCAAAATATGCCCCAGTGATCATGGCACCCTTTACTAGGAAATCCATCAATACCACTCCATGCTAATCCCAAAATACTGTGATCATGACTTTGCCTGCCAAGAGTTGGGCACGTGCCATCTTTGGAGATGGTGAGTCATGATGCTTCCATTGCATGAACTAGACTTTAGTCTCAGGATCAGAGTGATGGACCCAGCTTTCATCCTGTGTGATCAGTCTGTTGAAAGAGTCCTCCTGGTTTCCATGGCACATCGTCAATAGAGCCTGAGAGCATTCGGCTCGTTCCTGCTTCTGGAAAGGTGTGAGCAGCCAGACGACCCAGCGAGCCGATACCTTATTCATGTGAAGATGGTCTTGAATAATTTTTTTCCCATGGACCTTACACTAAACTTGACATTTTGGGCTAGGTGGCAAACGGTTATGTGGCGATTTTCCAAAATGGTGACCTCCATTTGCTGGATGGTGTGTTCATCAATAGCAGAGTGGGGTTGGCCTAAAATTGGAGCTGTTTGCAGTGAAGTCGGACCACATTTAAATTGACAATGCCAGTTCTTGACTACATCATATGATGGGAAATCATTGCCATAAACCTCTTTCACCTCATCAAACGTCTCCTTTGGTATGCGGCCTTTCAAGTAAAGGAAATTGATGACTGCTCTGTATTCCACTGAGTCTATCATCAAACCTCACACTGACTGACTGACTGACTGACTTTATTATTTCTGAGTCGCCCTCCACGTTAGTGCTCCGGGCGACTTACACACAACAAATTCCACAATTAAAATAGAGTACTTAAAACTAGATTAAAATATTCAGTGGTTAAATGCAGGGGCCAGGCCCGGTATTTGGGTTCCTGGTTCTGCATTAACCATGGGCTTTCCTAAATAGCCAGGTCTTCAGACCACTTCAGCACCTGTAAATCAAGACCATTATCAGTTCTGAGTTGTACATTGGCACTTACAGTGGCAGGCCCGGATCAGGCCCTTTTGGCACCCTAGGCCAAAGGTTCTGCCCCCGCCCCCGGCTCTGCCCCGCCCCCGCTCTGCCCCCGGCTCCGCCCTGCCCCACCCCGGCTCTGCCCCCACCTCCTCGCCAGCACAAGGAGGAGGAGGAAGGAAGGCCCCACCCCCGGAGCCAATGTGGGGCCTCCCCATGGCTCCTCCCTCCCCCCTAAAGCCACCATGCCGGCCTGAGAAGCGGCCAAAAACACCGTTTTCAGGCCGGCATGATGGTTTTAGGAGGGAGGGAGGAGCCGTGGGGAGGGGAGCAAAGCAAAGGGGGGGCGGCCGTGGATGGCGCTTACGCCGCCGCGCGCATACCCCCTTTTAAAAAAAATTGGGGAATTTTTTTTGATTTTTTTTTTACTTTGGGGGGGGGGTCCAGACCTGCTGCCCCCCCCCCAAAGGTGCCATCCTAGGCCATGGCCTAGGGTGGCCTTATGGGTAATCCAGGCCTGAGTAGTGGTTCTCAACCTGAGAGGCCCCAGATGTTTTGCCTTCAACTCCCAGAAATCCTAACAGCTGGTAAACTGACTGCAATTTCTGGGAGTTTTAGGTCAAAACACCTGGGGACCCACAAGTTTAGAACCACTGCTATAGAGACATACCATAACACATGCACAGTTTCAGTATCCTGTGATAAATAGAAGTGGGTCATTTAATGAATGCCCCATATATATATATATATATATATATATATATATACATACACACACACACACACACACACACACACAAATTCACACACACACTATCCTGCAGCTTGTGATTAGCTAACCTTTTTCAGCTACTTGTTTCACAAACAGCATTTTTTTCCAAATTACATTTATAATTGTGGGAATGTAGCTTCTGCAAATAGTGGAATATCACATGGTTGAAATATGGGGCGCTGAGTGATACAGATGAAATACATAGGAGTGGAGCATGTTTTTAAACCACCAAGAAGTTACTCGTGAGAAATTGGAAAGTAAAACATTAGCATTTCTTTAATATAATTAATAATAACCATAAATAGCAATTATTGAAGGACATCAGAACACTCATGCACACACACACACACACACACACACACACACTCCTCTAAAATCCTTAAACCTGGGTCAACTTATTCACAAGTCAATAGGGTGGCACAGTGGATTAAACAGCTAGCTGCAGAAAAACTTGCTGCCGGTCTGAGTCCCTCGATAGAGGTGAGAAGGTCGGGGTACAAAAGTTTTAAATAAATTTAAATAAATAAATAAAGGTTAGCAGTTTGAAGCTGTGGGTTGGGGGGGGAGCCCCTGCTGTTGGCCCTAGCTCCTGCCAACCAAGCAGTTTGAAAACATGTAATATGAGTAGATCAATAGGTACCTCGACAGGATGGTAAAAGGCGTCCATGAAGCCATGCCTGCAAACACAACCAGGAGGGTCTATCGACAACAGGTTCCTTGGCATGGAAAAATGGTTGAGCATCACCTCCAGATTCTGAAGATGAAAAGGGAAACCTTTGTCTTTGCCTTTGCCTTTGTTTGTGTATAGTATGTCATTGTTCACTGTATAAAATGCATTGATGGTTTGCCTATATATAGGCAAACAATCTGCTCTGAGTCCTCTTGGGGAGATAGAGCAGAATAGAAATAAAGTTGGGGGGGGGGGGGTTCAATGTGAGTACTGTAGCTTTGTTCTATTTGTAAACTTGTTCTATTTGTAAACTTATCAATACCCAATCCGCGATTCTCAGCCAATACAATCATCACAAATTTAACATTAAATCCTGGGCTCAAAAATGTCATTTACTGTCTCACGTGTGACTGTGGGAACCTTTACATGGGGGAGATGGGGAGGGAACTCCAGACTAGAATTCAGGAGCACAGGTCATGCTTTAAAACCCAGAATGAAAATTCCATCCTGTATCAGCACTTTGTTAATCAACATCACAAGTTTGAGGACTTTAATGTAACCGTTCTTCAACGGATCGAGCCCTCTCCCCATATGGATATTAAGAAAAGACTACTACAGCTTGAAAGTCAATGGATTATCAATTTAAAATCTGAGTTCCCCCTGGTCCTCAATGATAAATTATCTCTTAATGAGCTCCTTGTGTAATGCACCACATCTGCTATGTAGCTTTCATTATTTAAAGAAACCTGTTCCGCGTCTATGTTGTCCAGAGATACTGACCATGTGGCTGCGTCCACACTTACTTTGATGGAAAGAATTGAATTGTGATTATTGGTATGTATACTTGCTTGGTGTATTCTATGTAATTCCTTTTAGGGTGGTTCAGAGTTATTTTTAGATACTATATTGATTATATAATATTTTCAGTGATATTCCAGACCAAGTGTATTCGGATTTTTCTACAAAACGGAAATGTCCACAGTCCCGAAGAAGCCCCAGAGGGCGAAACGGCACTGTGCAGAGACTCCACCTGACCATCGCCCGTTGCAGAGGGACATTTTCCCATTGTGGATTATAAATCTTTTTTTTGAAACTTTGAATTTTCACCTTTAAAAACTAGAACTCTGGGACTTTCCGTTTTGAGTTAAAAAGGAGTATAACATTTGTTTGATGGATATTATATTGATCCGTTTCACTCTAACCCGGAAAACTACCTACTATTATTTGGATTTATAAACTCCAACTGAACTGTTTGGAATAATATTACTTTGAACAATTGAATCAATATAAACTACACTGGTTTGATGAACCTAGACTCCCACGTGTTTTTGCAAGAGCTTGGTCCATACCAGGAGAACATAAAAGAAGCCCCTTGAGGAAGCATCAATGCTTTGCCCTCTTCATGGAATGATCCTTGATTTATCCATGGGTTACATCAAAATCCAGAGGTCAGATCAAAATTCACAAGTTTAGCCTCCAATCTATCCTATACATATACATGAGGTCAACTTATACATGTATATGGTAATTCATTTTTCCAAGCTTTATTCTGATGCTTTTTATATATTCCTTGGGGCTTTTAGATAAATGCAGGTGTACCCTAATACAATTATACCAAAAATCTATTTTTCCCTATGCGGTAGTAATGAGGGAGGCTTTGCATGCAATGGGCAGGTGTTGATTTTGGCACGCTTGTCCAAAAATGAGAGATGAGATGCATTAGCATGATGACAATTTGTTGAGAGTTAAAGCATAGGTTCTTTTCTCTGTTTTAGGTGGCACAGGACTCATTGCTTCCAGCGCTTTGAATTTGGTGAGTTATCCTCATCTGTGTTGTAATTTGGATGAGCCGGGTTTCCTTGTAGGCTTGCATTTCATTTAGGTATCACTCAGAAATGGAAGTGTTGGACATTCATCCTAAAGGAGAAGGATGTTGACAATCTGGAAGGTGTCCACAGAATGTCAATCAAAATAATAAAAGGTTTAGAAACTAAGCCTTATGAGGAGTGATTTAGGGAGATTTTTATGTTTAATCTGGAGAAGAGAAGGTGAAGAGGGGTACACGCATACTTTATTTATATTCCACTCTATCTCTCTGAGGGGACTCAGAGCAGATTACAGAATACATATATGGCAAACATTCAATGCTATTATACAATTAACAAGACAGACAACATAGACAAAGGGAAGGCTTCCCTCCTTTTCATTTCTGGCATCTGGAGGTTGTGCTTGACTCGGCCATGGGGAGGTGCTGTTGTTCCATTTTCCACGCCGAGGATCCTGTTGTCCTTGGTTGCCTTCCTGATTGAACTTGTCGGCATGTTAGTCAGGGGCCCTTTTACCTCCTCGCCGAAGTGGTACTATTTATGTACTCACAAGGCTGTTTTCGAACTGCTAGGTAAACAAGCTAGGGCTGACAGCAGGAGCTCACCCCGATTCACAGCTTGAAGTGCCGACCTTCTGTTTGCCAAGATTTTCTGTAGCTTGCAGTTAAACCTGCTGCGCTAGCCGCAGCCCTGGTAGCCATATTTAAATATTTGAAAGGATGTCATATTGAGAAGAGTGCAAGGTTGTATTCTTCTGCCTTCGAAATGGAGCAATGGATTCAAACTGCAGTAATAAAGTTTTCATCTAAACATTACTAAAATTTATTGATGGTAAGAGCTGTTCGACAGTGGAATATACTGCCTGGGGGTATGGTGGAATCTCCTTCTCTGGAGGTTTTTAAACAGAGGCTGGATGGCCATCTCTCAAGAGGGATTTGAATATGTATTCCTGCATAGCAGAGCGATGTTGGACTGGATGGCCCTTGTGGTCTCTTCTAACTGCTTCTATGATTCTATGATGTACAGATGATTTTTTAAAAACTTTATCCTGCTTCATCCTCAGTAACCAAAATCTGTTAGACAGGCTCTGCCTCTTTGATAAATCTCTGTGCAACAATCCTTTCACATTTTGTTTCCTTTTATCTGGTGTGTCAACTCCTCAAGGGATGAACAATAAGCCTCTGCTTTTGCCAGAACTTTGCAGACGATGCCAACGAAACTGTGCCAAAATGTGCTGTGACAACTCCAAGCGGCAACTTTCTTAAAGCTGCTCTCATTTTATATTCCAGGTATCAAAAATGTCCTGGAAAAAAAGAAGGAACAGTGAAGAAAAGATCCTGCAAGAAAATTATTGAGTCCCAAAATAGACATAAAGGAGAATGTAATGCTCACAGAATACAATAACTCTCCATCTTCTCCCTGCTTCCCGCTTCCCTGGTAACAGCTGGTAATACAAACATGTGGGGATTTATTTAAATCCGCTGGCTCACTCTGACATGAATAGTTAGAAACGTGCTTTTAACCAATATTTTAATTTGTTTATTGGATTATTTATTTATTTATTTAAAACTTTTGTATCCCGATCTTCTCACCTCCATAGAGTGACTCAGACCAGCAGACAGCAAGAATTCAATGCTAACATTAAAATCTAAAACATCATAAATAACAATAAAATTACCAATACATATATAATAAATTACACAAAAAGCCATTCGCCAAGGTAAAATCATGTCCAACTCAGTCCATATATTCAGTCCATATATTTTGGTCAATAACTTAGTCGATTAGCGATCTCTGCCCTCATTCTCCGAAGGTCTCATTCCACAGCCACGTTTTCACTAGCTTCCTAAAAATCAGGAGGGAGGGGGCAGATCTAATTTCATTTGGGAGGGAGTTCCACAGCTGGGGGCCACCACAGAAAAGGCCCTGTCTCTCGTCTCCACCAGACGCGCCTGCAAAGGTAGTGAGACCGAGAGCAGGGCCTCTCCAGACGATCTTAACACTCTTGATGGTTCATAGGGGAGAATACGATCGGACATGTAAACTAGGCCAGATATTTGATGTTTATCTATTATTTTTCTATTAATTTTAATTTGTAAAAACAAATAATGGCTACCAGCCTCCTCCCGGTAGACTCAAATCAAGGAAAAGCTTTATGAGAACTACCACTTCTGCAACAGCAAGGATATCCCTCTGGGCAGCTAAACCAGGAAATTCCAACTGGATGCCCCCCCCCCCCGCGAGGGTCTTCCTCCAGGAGCAAACCAAGAATGGGCAATTTGGAAGTCCCTGAACAGACTCAGAAGTGGAGTGAGAAGATCAAAAGACAATCTGGCAAAATGGCACTACCTAAAAGAATCCCACACGTTGTGTGACTGTATGCTTGTCCACTATGCCCTGCCTCATGTACAGAGGAAGAATTGTTGGAGGCTACAGACAATGCCATTGCTGTTGCCCATTTTTGTCACAGATATTTAATCGCCTGCGCTCCTATTTTTATCAGTTTTATACTAATTTATGCAATGCTTTTGATAAGAAATAAAAATAAATTATTATTTAGAAGTATTTTCTGGAGAGGAAAAGAAGAAGAAAAAGAAACTAAAAGGGTGATTCTCCATCTCTAAGCTCCCAAACATACATGTATGTGCACCCCCACACTCTCCCTCAGGTCCCCAACTCCCAGTCAGTCCAACTAAATAAAAATAATCAGGAAAATAAAGGAAAATTAAAAAGATTCAACTGTTATTGTTGTTGCGACAGTTATACCTAATAGGGGACCACGTGATCCCTTTTTGGATGGGAATCCATAATGACTTGGGCCTTGCCGTTATGGATAACAAAACAAATAAGCCAAATGGCTGAAGGGACCGGCTAAAAATGGATCCATGCACATGTCTATTACATAGGAAGTCCTGAATGAAGATGTGACTGTGGATAATTGAAGCGATGTTCACTTCTGCAGGCATGGAGTTGTACAGTACACTTTAAGTAGTCCAGTTAAAGTATGTACACTTTGTGGATGTCTTCCAAAAGATTTTAAAGTTATCTGTTGAGGATACTATACTTTTGGATTTCCTGTATCAAGAAAGAGTTTGGATTAAACAGCTTACGAGGACTGCTCCAACTTTACAGATCCATATCAGGAAAAGCTAATCAAAACACTGAGTGAAAAAGTATCCCATTTATTTCTCATTTATATCACTGAAAAGTTACTTGGTGGCCTTTGACCATTCCACTGTGACTTCATCAATATGCAATTCCTCTCTCTTGATTCCCATCTTCATTTTTCAGAATCCTTTCTATTCTTAATGATTCCAGTCTGAAAGTATATATAGATATATAGATAGAAATATATAAGTAAAGAAAGGCTGTCATACATATCTATATACTTGACAGCCTGTCCTGATGGTCTCATTTTTTGCTCGTCACCTTTATTAATATAGACATAAGGACTGAATATAGAAAGTCTTCTTAAAGTGCTTAAATATGGAGATGACCTTCTTCTGGTTTCAATGAAAGATGAGGTGCCCTGCTTCACTAAATCCCATTCCTCTCCAGTTGCAAATGGGATCATCTCACTTAATGATCCCCTTTCTTTGCCAGACAAAAAGTATTTCCTCTACATCCCAGTGTTTAAAAAATTCTAAACTATCTGCAAAAGAAATGCTATTATACTTTTTGCCTGATTCCAACTAGTTCTACTTAGAGTTAAACTAAATTAACTGCTGGATGGTGAATCAACACTTGTGTAAATTCCCTTGATTCAATGAGTCTACTCTAGCATTTACCGTGTCAGAAGCTAATTAAGAATACAGTTATACTGTATAAAAAGCCACACACAAAGTTAAAAACATGGTATTATACTGAATTTCCTTTGACCAGAAGCTGGCCACTTGGAGTTCCTCTGGTGTCGCTGTAAGAAGGTCCTCCATTGTGCATGTGGCAGAGCTCAGATGGCATTGTAGTAGGTATTCTGTGTTTTGCTCTTCTCCGCACTCACATGTTGTGGACTCCATTTTGTAGCCCTATTTCTTAAGATTGGCTCTGCATCTTGTGGTGGCAAAGCACTGTTTTTCAGTGCCTTCCAAGTGGTCCAGTCTTCTGTGTGCCCAGAAGGGAGTTTCTCGTCCGGTCTCAGTCACTGATTAAGGTTACAAGTTTTAGCCCGTCATTTTTGGGCTCTTGCTTACTGAGGTGTTCCTGCAAGTATCTATTTAGATCTTAGGAAGCTATTTCTTAATTTAAGGCGTTGGAATGCTGGCTGATATCTGAATAGAGGATGGGCCAGATATGTCAATGCCTTGAACCTTTCATTACTGGCTGCTAGCTCCTGAAAAATGCCAGGTGGTGAAATATCAACTAAACAGTATAATTTCTCCAGTGGTGTAGGGCATAGGCATCCTGTGATGTGGCCTGTCTCATTAAGAGTCACATCCACTGTTTTAATGTGGTGAGACGTGTTCCACACTGGGCATGCGTATTCAGCAGCAGAGTAGCAAATCACAAGGGCAGATGTCTTCATTGTATCTGGTTGTGTTCCCCAGGTTGTGTCAGTCAGCCTTTGCATCGTATCATTTCTAGCACCCACGTTTTGCTTGATATTCAAGCAGGCTTCTTATAAGTCAAAGCACAGTCCAGGGCAACTCGCAGGTATTTGGGTGTGCTGCAATGCTCCAGTGGGATTCCTTCCCAGGTAATTCTCAGAGCTCAAGATGCTTGTCTGTTCTTAAAATGAAAAGCACATGTTTGTGTTTTAGCTGGATTGGGAATCTGTTGTTTTTCACTGTAATAGGCAGTAAGAGCACCAAAAGCTTTGGAGAGCTTCTGTTCAATCATTTCAAAGCTTCCTGCTGGAGTGGTGATGTCACGGTCATCAGCACAGATGAAACTCTCTGCCCCTTCTGGCAGTAGCTGATCATTTATGTAAATGTTAAACACTGATGGAGCAAACACACTCCCTTGAGGCAGGCCATTATTCTGGTTTCACCATCTGCTTCTCTGACCCTGGAACTCAGCAAAACAGCTCCTGTTTTGTAGCAGATTTCCTATGCAGCAGATGAGATTGTAATCCTTTGTGATTTTATAACTTTTTCTCAGGAGAAGATGATAATTTACAGTATCATATATTGTTGACAGGTCTATGAAGACAACTCCATCTACTTTCATGAACACTAGCAATTGGATCTATTCTCACAGGTGCAGCCAGAGAGACAAAATGAAGCCATTGTCCTCTAGTAAGAATTCTGTTCCCTAAAGAAAACTTTCGTTCAATCCTCAACATTCTAGCACTGCAGACAGTAAAACATGGCTAATCATTTACACCTAGAACTCTTCTATTGCCTGCATTTGTTTTTACTTAATATTTTTGACTGCCCCTTTTCTTTAGCTATAGAAACTGTATTTTACATGCTCAACTGACATTATTGTAATACTAGAAATGTGATGTAGCAGAATATTTATTTGAGGAAGCAATATTCCCATTTTTGTACAATACATTCAGTGCACAAGTTAAACAAATAGAGTGATAAAATGCAGTCTTACCAGATCTCGTTGTCAATGTTTTTGTTTTTCCATATTCTGTCTTAACAGTAGCCTCTTGTCTTGAGCATGGGTTAAGCATTAGGATAATAAAATGTTGTGGTACACTCATTTCTTTAAGAGCGATCTAACTTTTTCATAATTTACAGAATCCACGGCTTTGCTATAATTTATAAAGCATGAGCTGATTTTCTTCTGCAGTTCTTTGGGACTCTTTGTTATTCAATATATGTTTGCAATATGATCCTTTGTGCCTCTTTCTCTTCTGAACCCAACTGGACATTTGACATATCTCACTCCATAGATTTTGTTGTAGACTTTTGAGCATTACTTTCCTTGTGTGGGATGCAATGGTCCAGTAGTTACTGAAATCCCTACTTTACCCTTTCTTAGGAACTGGGATGTATAATGAGTACTTCCTATCTGTTGGCCATTCTTTTGTTTCCCATTTTTCATGACAGATTCTCCAGCAGCATAAATAACTTTCCTTTTGCGCCATGATAAATAGCAACCTAATTTGCTTGTGCTTTCTGTTCAATGTGTGCTGACTGTTATGTGACACTCTCACTATTAGGAAACCCATTTCTGGTAACAATCCTTGTGGTTGGATATGATCCACCACGTTGCAAACTTCATAATGTTCCAAAAGTGGCTAAGCAGTATGCGAATCCAGTGAATTAAGGATGAAGCATGAGGTCAAACCTGCCTGGCTTAATGACTGTTTTCTTACATTTTGTGTTAACTCTGTGTTCCATATGCTCTCTTCATCTGCTCAACAATTTACTGTAGTCTTTGTAAAGTGTCTGTGAAACATAATTTGTAGAACACATTGGTTCAGAACCCGAGGTCGGTGATCAGCTGTTCATTGTGAGAGTGGCATGATGATTTTGTGTGTTGTTTTCATTTCTGAACTTCTGTTCAGCCATAAATATGTATGTGCAACCCATGAAGGAACTTTTTCTTGTCAGTAACACACTGACTAATTAACTGGGTGATCTAGTTGATTTGATCAATTTAATTTTAGATCACTTAAAAACATAAAAAGCTGCCATAAAGTGAGTCAGTCTATTGGTCCACCTAGCCCAGTGATAGCCAATGCAGGATCTAGGGACTAATTTCCTTTAATGTATTGAGAGACGGAGAGAGGCCTGTACTTGACCCTTCTCTGAGACCATTTCAAAGTAGTTCTATGCATTTTTCTCTTCATGAAATTCCTTACAATGACACGGTTTGTCTATTCTAGCATTTACTGTATAATGTTACCTTCTTCTTTTAGCATGTATAAGTGACATAACAATTGCTAAAAATAATTAAGGAATTGCATTACTTGTTGTGATCAGCAGTTTTACACCAGGAAAGAACTGTTAATACAACTTAATTTGCAAAACAACAATTTCAATGTGAACATTGAACCAAACTTGACATAGAGAACTCCCATGAGCAACAGAGAATACTGGAGGGGTCTGGGGAAAACAGACCTTGGCATTTAGGAGCTGCTTGGATTTATAGTTCTCCTGAAATCAATGAGCATTCTGAACTCCAGCAGCAATGGAATTTAACCAAACATGGCATAGAGAACTCCCATGAGCAACTGAAAATATTTGGGGGGGGGGGAGGTGTTTGAGGAAAATAGCCCTTGGCATTTGGCGTTTGGGAGCTCCTGTGATTTATAGCTCACCTGCAATCAATGAGTCCTTTCCACGTGCTTGCAAAGGCGAGACACGCCGTGATTTCCCACTTCTCTTCCTGTGGAATCGTAGCCAAAGCTCTTCTCAATCAATCAAAACTTTATTACGGTCACAGACCAGCACAAAGCGGGCACAAGCGCCCTAAGAGGAGAAGGACAACTCCCCAGCTCTTCTCTTTTTCTCTCTCCAAGACTGGCTGCTTCCTTGGGAAAGGGAGGTTGTTCCATAAGGGAAAGAGGTGAGCAGCTTCCAAAGGAATGCAGCTTCCTTTCTCCTTTCTCTTGCCCTTTTGGCCAAGCAGGGAGCCTCTGCCCCAATCAACACGGGTCTCATTCTCTCTCTCTCTCTCTCTCTCTCTCTCCTTTTCCTGATTTTATGATCCTCCCAACACAGAGGACTCACAATAAATCCGGGTCGATCTAGAGTGCCACACAATACAGTTTGGATCTGCATTAGAGAGCCAGTGTAGAGCCAGCCATGCAAATACACACACACCAAATGGCTAACACCTCTCTTGGATCCCAGAAAACTTGCAGCAACCTAGTGATTTCAGCCATGAAAGCCTTCAACAACATAAAAAGAAAGCTTCGCCTCCCTCCCTCTCCAGCAAAGCAAAGGCTGGACATCAGCAAAGGCGAGCAAGGCTGGACCTCTCTCACACACACTCACTCTTATTCTCTCTCTCTCTCTCTCTCTCTCTCTCTCTCTCTCTCTCTCTCTCTCTGTGCTTCACTTGGCTTTAGAAATTGGCATTTTCCCCAACTATTCTGGAGCCAAGTTGGACAAAGGAAAGAAGAAAGCGGGTGCTGAGAGAAAAAGGGTAGGAAGGAAGGAAAGGAAGAAAGGGAGACAGGGGAGAATCCCCCCCCCCCCCGGCCCACTGGGTCAGCAGCGTCCTAGCGGCAGCCCAACAGAGGAAATGGAAGGCCCTACCGTACCTGCAAATGCAGCAGTGGTTTAGGAGGCATTTGCAGGTGCGGGATGGCCTTCGATCATCCTCAGTCCTGCAGGCCCAGAGGGCCTTTTCCTCCACCCCGGGAAGGAGGGCAATGGAAGGCCCTCCCAGGTCTGCTTATACAGTGGCGGGTTGGCGGGGCGGAGGAGAGGCGCCCCAGGAAACACAGGAACAGCAGTGGCTTAATGACAGCCCAGCAACAGCCTGGAGGAAGTTTGCTGAGGTAAGCTGGCATTCTATCTTCTGCTGAGGCGATGCAGGGCTGCCGCTAGGCTGCTGCCGCCCCTGCGAACCTCGGGGGGGTGCTCTCCTCCACCCCTGCCAACCTGTACCCGGTGTATAAGACCACCCCCGACTTTTGAAAGGATTTTCTAGAGTTAAAAAATCGTATTATACGCTGGAAAATACGATACTAATATTTGAGCCAAAACATCAGCAAGAAGTTATGGCAATATTTGCCATTTTCACTGGAATATGGTTGGGGGTATTAGGAGATTCTGAGCATTGGGAATGTTCTTGTCACCGTTGTCTGTTTTGGTTCTTGTGGACTGGTTTTGATGCAGGTTTGGGGTGAAAATTAGCTAAAATTAATTAATATATGTCAAAAAGTCACAGTAGTGAGAACTTTAAGAAATTCATCCTAGAGACAAATTGGAAATAAAGGCTCTGAGAGATTTCAGGTAGAGTATTATATATGATGGTGTCTTATCAAAGTACTAAGCCATCCCTGCTTATCTTATAAAAGCAGAGAATATTAGATGAGGTCACTTGGTATTTTTGTATACACTTAATAAATAAACTTCTCTGGACAATATACAACAAATTAAAATGGCAGGAATACAAATAGAGGTATCATATAAAAAACAAAAATTAAAAACAGCAACAAAGAGAAAGTAGAAAGTAGAAAGTGCAATAGTCCACTGACCATATCAGGCAGTTGCAGTGAGAAAGCCAAATGCCCTGTTTTGACTGACATTTCCAGACTACTTTCAAAGGCAGATTGACATATAATTGATGTTAATGCAATAATACAAGGATGACCACAATCATCTGTCTTATAACATTATAACTTCAGGTGAGAAATATTTGATTGTTGATTAATTACTGTTTTACCAATCCATTGCTGATTATTCTAAATCAGATAGTTAGCTACCCAACCTTAATCTGTATGTAATCCAAAGTGAACTTTCCCCCCACTCAGTAAAGATATATCACAAATAATTTGCATATGTAAATGAGCAGCTTTGATAACTGCCAGATCTAAAAATCACAGCTTGATTTCCTCTTGATTCCAAATTCCCATCCCATCACCTTAGCTTTTAGTTTAGCCATGTAATTAATTCTTCACTGATTTTCATCTCAAACGAAGCAATGAGTAATCTTAGCCATTTTCTTCTTTCTGTAATAACATCTTTGAAAAACTGAGTCATTTTTTATAAAACCATTCACAATTTGGGACTTTGGAAATTGTAGCTTTGCTCAGAAACAGTATTTCTGCAAAGAAAACTGCCTGTTCTGTTTGGATAACATTGGGCTGAAAACACATTTCTCTATGCAAAATGACCACACAAAACTCTCATACAGAATAAGTCTCCAAATACATATATTCTCAGCAGATCTAGCTTCTTCTTCTCAGGGTTTTGATAGTTTTAAAAACCATTTTTTAATATTCTTATTTTCAAGTAAAGATGATTATCTCTTATCCAGAAATGCAAAATCCAAAATACTCCAAAATCTAAAAATGTCCTGAGATAGTGACACTTTTGTTTTCTGTTGGTGTGATGCACTTAATTTTCTGCACAATTATGAAAAATATTGGGTATAAATTTATCTTCATGCTATGTGTATAAGGTGGTTATGAGCCATAAATGAATGTTGTGTTTAGATACCTTTAAGATCTCTAATTATGAGAGAAATGAAGGTAGACCAATAAAAAGAACAAATTGGGACCTCTTGATTGATTACAAAAAAAGAAGATAAATAGAAAAGATTAACAAATTAAATTTAGGGGGGAAAGAGCAATTAGAGACATTAATTAAACTTTTTTTTAGACACGAGCTTGGAATGGAAGTCACAGTACAATTCTCTCTCTCTCTCTCTCTCTCTCTCTCTCTCTTTATTTTTATTTTGGATTTTTCAGGTTTTTTCTTTTCTTTTTTTCTTCTCTTTATCTATCTTTTTTCTTCTCCTAAGTTTTCTCCTACTTTCCTATACATATATTGTTCCCACTCTTTCCCTGATATTACTTATGTTATAAATATGTTAAAATTAAAAAATGTTCCAAAAAAAGATATCTAATTATGTACAGACAGTCCTTGAGTTACAAACGACTCATAGTTAAAAATGGGGATGAGACCACAGAAAAGGAAAGAAATCTACCCCTAGGAAGGGAAATCATGGGGGAAAGTGTCTCAACTGAAGTTTTCTCACCAATCTTTGTTTCCACAATAAGACATATTTTTCAAAAACCAATTATCACAGAGACAGAAAGTGAGTGGAAATCTTCTGAACAGGGGTACAGACAACAAACAAACACCACAGAGGTGCTAACTCTTCTCTATGTTATCCAAATACAATTTTTTTTTAAGAAAAAAAACCTTCTGAGAGTGCCTTGGACCACAAGAAGATCAAACCAGTTCATTCTCCAGGAAATAATGCCCGACTGCTCACTGGAGGGAAGGAGATGAGAGGCAAAGATGAAGTATTTTGGCCACATAATGAGAAGGCAGGAAAGCTTGGAGAAGAGAATGATGGCGAAAATGGAAGTAAAAAGGAAGGGGGGCAGACCAAGGGCAAGATGGATGGATGGATGGTATACTTTGTTTCAATAATTTTTATTAGTGAATCACATAAGAATAACATAAAAAACAGTGCTATAAAATACAAAAACTAAAAATAAATGCCATAGAAAAAGGGTAAAAAAGAAAAAAGGAAGAACAAAGGAAAAAGGAAGACTTCCGTTATTCCTCCTTTTGCCCCTTAAACCATTGTATCACAATACCTCAATAAAAGGGGGGGGAAATCCTGTATTGTATAGTCAATTTGTCATTGTTCTTCTTATTTACCATCCTTGTTATTGTAATCTTCAAACACTGTCCAGTCTGTCATTTCCATTCCCTTTCCATTGTTCTGCTTTAACAAAAATGTCAATTTGTCCATGTCCGTTATTTCCATTATTTTGTCTAACCATTGTGTCTTAGAAGGGATTAGTTCAAGTTTCCAAGATTTAGAAAAGGCCATTCTGGCAGCCATTGCAAAAAGGTAAACTATTTATCAATATTAGAGTCTTTCAATATTTCTGATTCAAATGTTCCGAAAATATAAAATTCCAGTTTCATTGGGAAATCGATTTTTAACATATTTTTAACATTCTTCGTGAACTATTTTCCAATACTCTGCTGGTCTGTGACCGTAATAAAGTTTTGATTTTGATTGAATACTCTGCTGTGTTGGGTTTTTTTACAGGACCACCATATGTGGTAATTTGGACTTCATGTAATTTACCCCTCCAGGATTTATTATCTACATTTTATACACCATCCCTAATTTTTAGGTGTAATATACCAGCAATGTAACATTTTTAAACCAATTTTCCTTTAAATCTGTGGCATAGGTATATTTTATTTATTTGCTATGCTTCTATACCACCTCACTCAGCCCGAAGGCAACTCAAGGTGGTGAACAAGCAGCAGCAAGTGCCCATATATAACACATAATAATACGATAAAAAACAAGCATATAAAACCATATAAATTAACAATTAAAACTACAAAATACAAATCTCAGCTCCACAATCTTATAAATATTTTAGAAGTTTTGTCCATTTTTGTTCCCATTCCCTTAAATTAATTGTTCTTACAATATTTCTTGCCCATTGAATGGTATCCTTGAAGTGACTGGCTTGACTTTGAAGGAACTGGGGGTGTCCATAGCTAACAGGGAGCTCTGCCTGGGCTGGTCCATGAGGTCACAAAGAGTTGAAAGGGATTGAACAAATAAATAACAACAGAGTCGCCCTTATCCAACCTTTGCTCATCCAACATTCTGTATTATCCAATGCAGTCTGCCCTCTGCCCGGATCCACAGCTGTTTCAATACATTGCGATGTTTTGGTGCTAAATTAGTAAATACGGTAATTACTACCCAGCACATATTGAGCTGCTTTTTCTTTCGATTTGTTGTAAAACATGACATTTTAGTGTTTAATTTGTAAATCATAACATAATTTGATGTTTAATAGGCTTTTCCTTAATCCCTCTTTATTATCCAACATTTCTGTTTATCCAACGTTCTGCTAGCCCATTTATGTTGGCTAAGCGAGACTCTAGTGTACACTGTGTGAGTGTATTTCGACTTACATACAAATCCAACTTGAGGACAAATCTACCTTGTTCAGAACTTGGGGACTGCCTGCATATGGAAATATTTTTAGAAATCTATTTTAAAAATCCCAAACACTTCAGATAAGGAATATTTCAGATAAGGAATACTCAGGTCTTCATACCTTCTGTGCAAACTGTTATCAACCAGCTACGAAACTGTAGGGGACAGAGAACAGATTTCCTTCTTTTATTTATTCATAGGGTGGTGTATCTTGATGATTTGGAGGCAATGAGCTGTAGCCAAACAATCTTTTTATCACTGCCTGCAGCTTTCTCCTGCCTGTTTCTTACACCAGAGTCTTGCATCATGTTTTCAATCAGACTGAACTTTCCATCAAGCCATGCATTGCAAGCAGGCGATGAAATGAGCCCTTATAAGGACCATTGCAGAACAGAGAGATGATATTGGCTGGATGAAGGAATAGGATGTTAACATAGGTGAATTTGCTTCCCCCCCACCCCTCTTGAGCTAGACTGGGAGACATATGATTGGGCATATCAACAAGTTCGAGCCAATCAGATTAGAAACATGTGCTCCTTTAGAACAGGACTCTGGGTGGATCTATACTGTAAAATAAATGCAGTTTAACACCAGTTTAACTCAATGCTATGAAATCCACCGTTTTGTAGTTTAAAATGCTGCAATACTGACACTCTTTGGCAGAGAAGGCTGAAGACCTCATACAACTTAAACTCATATATATTAGGGAAAGGAGTTAATCTTAGAAGCAGCCACCAAGAAGGATTTCTCTGGCATCCTAACCAGAAAACATATAGTTAGGACCACAAATATGGAGGATTACCCATTCCAAGCTAGTCTAATTATAGCAACAAGGTCTGCATTTTAGCTGAACTGTCTGGTAAGTCATCTGAGTTTTAAATAATCATAGAGTTGGAAGAGGTCCAAGGAGCCATTCAGTCCAACCCATTCTGCCATGCAGGAATACACAATCAAAGCACTCCCAAGATATGGTCACCCTGACTCTGCTTAAAAACCTCCAAAGATCTCTGTTTTAAAAGAATACATTGACAATATCCCTGTACATAACAAATCTCCTTCATTTTGCTTTCTTTCTTTTTTTTTCTTTTATGGAAATTCTCTGGTAGCCTACAATCTAATTAAGATACCAATCTCCACATCTATTAAGCTTGGAGCGTGACAAGGGGGAATTTAAATGGAAGGCATAAACGGTTCTTATCTCCAAATCCACTTGCAGAGTGGGAAAGTGTTGATATTATTTTAAGGTTCACCTTAATTATAACACAATAAAAGATGAATAATAGGAATACAATCCCCGTATAAATGAAACACAGAGCAGAGGACTTACCAAGATAAAATAAAGAACCCCATCTAGCGACAAATAGGAGTTTAGTGTCCTCGATCCATATTCATCTATATTTTTCTTATATCTTTTTCCACAAAGTCCTACAACAACTTTTTGATGTAGAACAGCATTGCTCAAGATCACTCTGGGACTGAGGGAATATTTTAACTGGTTCCCCAGCCTTTTGGACTAGGAATATGGAATGCCAAGCTTCAAAGCCTCACTAGACCCTGGACGCTCAATGGAGGAGGTGGAAATGGAGGAGGAGGAAATATCCTTCACCTGTACACAGGCATGTAGCCAGGGGGCTAAGGGGCTTCTCGAAATTCTCAGGGTGGAAGGCCTTACTGGTACATTATTTAAACTGTTATGTTTATTCATATCATGATCTGATCACCATGCTCAATATATCCCACATTCATGGGGTTATTTGGATAACAATACAAATGGTTTGCTGGGGTAGACCCTCTTCCACCCAGTCTCAGCCCCCGAACCAAACTCAGCCCCCGAATCAAAATCCTGGCACGGCCCTGCCTGTACACCAATCTTCAGCTGGATGTACCTCTTCTCTCTGTGTAGATTATGTTCACTTAAAGAGGTTGAGAGGGAAGTTATGAGTGTGGCAATAATGCCACAATTGTAACTATGTAGGAACCATGAATATGGCCCCACAACAAACATGTGGGTCCATATCTATTCTAGCCACTGTTTTATAGACTTCTGAATTTGAAATATGGTAAATCTGTGAAATTTTCCCAAATTGCAGAAATAACTACTGGAACCACAGCTATGTGAGATATATGCAACTATCGATGCAGGTTCTCGGCCATTTGTGTATTTGTTAAGTTGAATACAAACAGAACTGAATAGTTCAATTGATAAGCAAAGTGTCCTGGCTTCTGATTTCCTCAATTGCTTAAAATAACAAAAGAGCTGAAATCAAGGTGGCAGTTTGGAACACTCCATTGTTAACATTCAAATGCTCACAGAGAGAGAGAGAGAGAGAGAGAGAGAGAGAGAGAGAGAGAGAGAGACATACTCACACATTAGAAATGGAATTAATATTTGAAATGTGCTGTAAAGCCCTAAAAGATAATATTGTACTGACACAATCTTCATAATTCAGGATTCATTCTGAACAAAAAAAAATGCATGACTGAGTATCTACTTTGTAGAAAACAGGATTTTCTGCAAGGAAAATTGTATTTTAATGCAAAAACCCATTCATGAAAAGAAAATGCAGATTTCTGCATTTATTACTCACAAAATCCACACTTGGTTGATTTTCATAGGAAGGTACATCTTCTGTCCAGAAAACTGCATGTATAATTATGCATTGAAATAAAATTGTCTGTGCAGAAAATGCTATTTCCTTCACAGAAAATAGTGTTTTCTGTACAAAATAACTACATGAAAATTTTGTGCAGAATAAGTCTCCAATTGTGAATAGCATTTAAACATTACATAGTTTTCAAAGACTTTGCTAGAGGGGGATAAAATTGTTGAAATCACTACCTTTGAGAATAAACTTACTGAAGAACTACATTCCTGTCACATTGACATATATATGTTGGGAATGAGAATAAATATATCTAGACACACACAGAGAGAAAGAGAGATATACACAGAGAGTGATATTCTATCAAATATCAAAGCCTCTATTTTTCAAACTTATTCGAATGCAGTTTGAGGAGCAAAGCAATTTTGGAAAGTTTCCTAAGTCTGCCTTATTTCTACATACACACACACATACAATGATTGTAGTAAAGATCATTAAGATTACTCGAACAATTGAGACAAACCACAGATAAGTCCAGCAATATATATGGTAATGGGATCAGCGCTCTCACTCACAGAGTTGAAATAAAACTTTGCAGCTATAGATTACAGTACATTTTGCCGGTGGGGAAATCACTTGACAGCTGCCCATGCTGTCAAAAGAAAGTGGAGAAGAGGGTTTGAAGTTTTTGCAATATTTATTTAAAATACAATTAGTAGGCACAATTACATTAAAGAAAAACAGCATTTTCAAAAGTAGCAAAAATGCTATTTACTTTTCTGTCTGGTGCACATTAGGTACCCCATCTGTATATTGATTGGGTTTTATATGTCACTCTTTAGCTAAAGAACAGGAATAGTTTGAAAAGCCTTGGAACTCCAGTACAACTGCCTAATGTCAGAAGAAGGTATCCAGTCATAAGATCAATGATGAGAGAGACGATTGGCCTACCTCCTATCCATTGTTGGGTTCCTCATTATGAACGAATGGCTTTCCCAATGGGACTTTTGACTGGGAAGGTGGCAGTGGTCCTGAGCAGAAATGGTAAATCCCTTTGGAAGAGAAAACAAAATTTAAATGATGTTGCTTTGAATCTGAGCTGAGGACAGCATTACAATTCCAGTATGGCATATTACAGGTAAATGCTAACAGGGAGAATCTGGGGCAGCTCCAGATCTGAATAATCTGAATTATAACTTGATAATTTTGGTAGTATATGCCTACTGTCAGCAGCATCCATGCATTAATTCAAGGGTGGAAGAAGCTCCAAGGTTTATTTTTATTTTAAAATATCCCAATTTTTGGCTGAACAAAGAGTGAAATTATTCATCCAAATGCCAGCAAAAAGGGGGCCATTTGTTTGTGTTTCCTTGGCCCTAACTTCTCCTCCCAAATTCCATAAATTTAGCCACAGTTTGGCTTTTGATGTGACCACAGGGTGTTACAAAGGGGAATATCAGCCTTACATCCATCCATGTCCATCCCTTCATTTCATCTGGCCCCACACTAAGATTATTCTGAATTTTGAAATTGCTGGTGAAAGGAATCCTATTTTCAACTACTTGTCACAATCTGATTGACAGCTGGCCACATACAAGCTCTATAGTGCTGCTAAAATCCTCCAAAAGTTTTGCAAACAAAGACCTGTGGCCCCTGCTTCCAATGTCAATGAGACAATAAAAATGTGCTCTAGCTTTCAAAAATGCTCCTATTATGGACAGAACACTGTTTTTAACTTAAGTGAATGTATATGATATATTAATGTTAATTGTATTTTAATGTATTTTAATGCTCAATGTTTTAGGTTTTATATTGTATTTATACTGTGTTTCAGTATCGAATTGTTGCCTTTGTTAGGCCGCTCTGAGTCCCCCTTCGGGGGTTGAGAAGACCGGGGTAGAAATGTTGGAATTAAATAATTTTTTTAAAAGCTAAGGTGCTGAAAGCTATCTCCAAAAGAGATTAAATATATGAGATTTAGGTACTGCTAAAAAAAGCAGGGCAGGTATTTTACAACACCATAAAGAAAAATATCAGAAAATGCCTGAAAACCAAAAGGAAGAAGGAAGTCCTGATGGCTCTCCATCATAGAGGATGGAGTGACAGCACCCCCTTTGGGTGAATTCAAGCACAACCTCCAAGGCACCGAAAAGCTGGACGTCAACACAACATACCTCCTTTCTGCTCTGTCTGTCTCTGTCTTGGCTGTTCAAAACGGCATTGAATGTTTGCTGTGTAAGTGTACTGTGATCATTCCTAAGTCCCCTTGGGGCTGAATGCCAAGGTTATGAGTCCTGCCATGGTGTACTTCTTTTACTATGCTTTCATTTGCTTTGCATAATTGTGTGCTACATGATGGAGAAAGACAAAACACTGTATGGCTATCTGCTACAAACACACACAAAAGCCACAACAGGATAAACAGTAACAAAGTCAACAATTCTACACAATTAAGGGTTTAAATTCCCAATATGTATTGAAAATATCTGATATAAACCAGGATATCAGCAATCAATATCCATTAGGGCATATAATATCCAATAAATAACCTTTTGTATCACATATAAACTGTATTAGGCCAAGAGGCAGTCACATCCACAATATCATATATTCAATATCACAAAGTACATCACAATATCACACTTGATTAATCTGTAGGACAACACAGTTGCATATATATGAGGGAAGAAATAATGGGCACAATCATGCCCAAGTCCGTACTCACGTAGTGGGGAGGGAACTCCATCGAGCATTTGGATTATTTTTCTAACCTTCACAATGAACTTTGGACTACTTTATTTATTTATTTATTTATTTACTCGGCTTCTATGCCGCCACTCCCGGCGGGTTCGGGGCGGCTCACAACAATAAAAATATCACAAGTAAAACAGCAGCGCAAGATAAAACACACTAAAACACCATAAAACCTTATTTGCAATTGCAACAATTAATAGTTAAAACAACAGGGTAAGATTGGCAATCCACCGGGGTGCAACCCATTGTCCTACACTTGGAAGGCAAGCTGGAAGAGGTGGGTCTTGCACGCCCGCCTGAAGGGGAGTAGATCGCGGATGGCCCGCACCTCTGCAGGGAGGGCGTTCCAGAGTGCCAGAGCGATCACTGAAAACGCCCTGTGACGGGTGGCCGTTAGCTTGGCCACTTTTACCGAGGGAACAGTCAGGAGATTGGTATCCTCGGAGCGAAGTGGTCTCGTAGGGCAATATGGGGAAAGACGGTCCCTCAGGTACGCTGGCCCCAGGCCGTGCAAGGCCTTAAAGGTAAGAACCAACACTTTGAAGGTAATCCGATGCTCAATTGGCAGCCAGTGCAGGTCCTGCAAGGTGGGTGTTATGTGGCAACCTGCTGGCAAGCCAGACAGGAGCCGGGCGGCAGAATTCTGCACTAGCCTGAGCTTCCGGGTTACCGACAGAGGAAGACCACCGTAGAGCGCGTTACAGTAGTCCAGTCTGAAGATGACCGTGGCTTGGATCACCGTGGCGAGGTCGTTCCGGGATAGATAGGGGGCCAACCTCCTTGCCTGCCTCAGATGAAAAAAAGCAAACTTGCTGACCACAGAGACCTGGGTCTCCATGGACAGCTGGGAATCCAAATGGACCCCCAGGCTCTTTACGGAAGATGATGGGCATAACGCCACACCGTCCAGGCTTGGAAGTTGGACATCCCTACCACCCGGACGGCCCAGCCACAAGATCTCCGTCTTCACCGGATTCACCCTCAATCTACTGGCTCGCAGCCATCCAGTAACGGCCTCGAGGCAGCGTTGGAAATTATCAGGGACGGTTCCAGGCCTGCCCTCCATCCTCAGAATGAGCTGAGTGTCATCAGCGTACTGGTGACACTCAGGCCCATAACTCCGCACCAGCTGTGCAAGCGGCTGCATGTAGATGTTAAATAACAGAGGGGAGAGAATGGCCCCTGAGGAACCCCATAAACTAATGGGGAGCCCTCGGAGACCAGCTCGCCCCACCACACACGCTGAGACCGCTGGCGGAGGAAGGAGGTCAGCCATTTCAGGACTGTCCCCCTCACTCCAGCCATGGCCAGGCGGTGGATCAAAAGATTGTGGTCGACCGTGTCAAACGCTGCCGTGAGGTCCAATAACACGAGCAGTGCAGACCCGCCTTGGTCAAGCTGGCAGCGGAGTTGGTCTGTGATGGAGACCAGGACCGTCTCCGTCCCGTGCCCCGAACGGAAGCCGGACTGGAAGGGGACTACTTGGAACTATAATATAATATCATTTGTGGAGTGCTTGAATTTATCAAGGACCTTTGTCTTCATATCGTTTGGATTACTTAAAATACAACACGGTGTTCCCTCCTCACTACGTGAGTATAGAGTTTCCTCCACATCTGAGGATGGAATCAGCTGTCAGAGAGGGAGCTGGTGGTGAGTCTGATTTTTTTTGTTTGATGCCAGTTTGACGCCGATTTCTTTCCGAATATGGCAGCCGTGGCTTTGAATTACCAACTTCACTTCCGGGTTGCTTACATCTCTTCAAAACCGCTTCTAAAGTGATTTTAATACGGATTCATTCTGAATTCAGGACCATTACAGCGAACCTAACCAGGCCTAAAGGAAAAGTTAGGAGGAAGAAGAAGGAAGAACTCCTGAGAAGTTTTGATTAATTGATGAATGGGGCTACAACTCACATAACAAGTGAATGTTTCTATCACCTGACAAATGTAGCCAGCATAAAGATTGAATTGCTTACCTAGAAATATATTGCATAATTGCCAATCCTTCAGTCCTAACAAAAACGATGTGCCAAGATCGAGAGTATTTTCTTTAATAATGCTTCTAAATTTTTGAGAGCTTTTGTTTTTTAATTAGAATTTGCCAGCTCATGACACTAAAGCAAATTTACTGCTTCATTGATATCAGAATGACCAACCTCTGCTATGTATAGTTTAGACAAGTGCCCAGTAGAATGATTATGATGATTATCATTATTTGATACACAACAAGATTAGTACACACCAAACAAGATCACTATGCTGACTTTTGTATTAGAGCATACATCATATCCTCCTATCATATAAGCTTTTCCAGTTGCTTCTCATCCATTCTCCTGTCACTTGGGAGTGCAAAATCGATGATCCATACTTTGTTTTTTTCCACAATTGTGAGGTCAGGAGTATTGTGATCCAAAACTCTGTCAGTCTGAATTCAGAAGTCCCAGAGTAGTTTGACGTGTTCATTTTCAGTAACCTTTTCAGGCTTGTTATTCCACCACAGGCAGATGGTATTAGTTGCACAAGTTCCAGTAGATCATCTGAGCAATAGTATTATGCCTCTGCTTGTAGTCTGTTTTTATGATCTTCTTTCAGCAGCTAAGTATGATTATTATGATATCAGCCTGCACAACAATGCCTTGAATCAAGAAATCATTTTCTAAGATCTACAGAGATACTCGCGGGAACACCTCAGCAAGTGAGAGTTCAAGAGTGGCAGGCGAAAACCCAGAATGTCAAGCCATGGCTGGTACCAAATTAGAGACTCCCCCGTGGGCACACAGAAGACTGGGCGACTTGGAAGGCTGTGAATAGACTGTGCTCTGGCACCACAAGATGCAGAGCCAACCTTAAGAATTGGGGCCACAAAGTGAAGTCCATGGCATGCAAGTGTGGAGAAGATCAAACCACAGACCACCTATTACAATGCAGTCTGAGCCCTGCCACATGCACAATGGAGGACCATCTTATAGCAACACCAGAGGCATTCCAAGTGACCAGCTTCTGAGCAAAGGATATTTAGTATAATGCCAAGTTTTTAAACTTTGTGTTTTTTAAAATACATTACAACTGTACCCTCGGTTTGCTTCTGATACGACAAATTATTGTTGTTGTTGTTAGTTACCCACTTCTCATGGCTCGAAGTGAGGCACAACACTGTTAAAACACATAAACATAAAATACATGCATTAAAAAAGCAGGTAAGACTTTCAATTGAACATTCAAAAATGAGAAGGACAAGAATAGCAATATGTACAGTTTACTACATTTTTCATCAATGGTAGTATTTTCTGACCCCCTGTTAAAAATGGTCAGCCATGCATTTGACCCTGAAACCTCTTACCCATAGTAAAAAGCTCTTTATAAAGTGAAAATGGTAGAGCTCCGTCATTTTCTAGAAAAAGTGCACCAAAAAGAGTTTCCTGCCAGATCAGAAAGCTTCGGCTACCCTCAAATCTGCCAATTATTTTCCCACAAAATCAATTGCTTGTCCCATTTGGCCATTAGTATGCTAATTATTTTGACAGTCTCTTTGAACGCGGCATGGAGGATTTGCGATTATTCAAAAGCAGATGTGTGCTTGCCTTTAATGCTTTACATTTTCAGATGTAAATATTTCCAATATTTCTTGAGGGAGTTTGTCTTTTGTCTTTCATTTCACTTTTTTTCCCTGCCTGAACCGAAGGGAAAAATTTCCGTTCCATTTAGAATCACAGTTGTTCAATGATTTTGCAGCTAAACAACAGAATGAACAGAAACATCTGCTTCCATACAAACTGGGCAGAAGGGAATATAGTCTATGAGACATCTGTGGGAATGCCTAGAGAAGGCTCTTTTAATAAATTTCAGCTTTGCTAAGTTTGGCAAGGATAAAGAATGTAGTTCTTCAGAACATAGAACTACGGTCTAACTTCAGCACCTGAGCCCACTAGCCAGATAATATTTTTATCACACAGAGCACATTACTTCTGTTCGGACTTCTTGTATTTTGGGGAGACCTCTGGGATGGAGCTGCTTCAGACCACCAATGTTGACTATATTCTAATTTGGTAGAAGGGATTTCTGGAGTGAAGCTGGAGACTTAAGCCAGGAGATAAAGGAGCAAAGTTCTGTTTATTTGCAGGAGATGACATTGGGGAGCATGTTTGGAGGAAGCAAGAAGTGCTCATTGGGAGGAATCAGAAGCGGAAGAGTGAAAGCAGGTATAGGCACCTTTAAAGGTCCAGTGGAAATTTTCTGCACCCCAAACCCACTAAGTACTGTAGAGACAGCCAAAAATTACATGAAATGGGGTAGAGCAGTGTTTCTCAACCTTCCTAATGCCGCGACCATTTAATACAGTTTCTCATCTTGTAGTGACCCCCAACCGAAAATTGGGGTTTTTTTTGCTACTTCATAACTGTAATTTGAATCGTAATGTAAAAACCTGATATGCAGGATATATTTTCATTCAGTGGACCAGATATGGCACATTCACCTGATACACCTAAATTTGAATACTGGTGGGCATTAACCGTGAGTTTTGAATCTGTAGTTCATCTACATCCAGGGAGCACTGTGGACTCAAACAATGATAGATCTGGACCAAACTTGGTACAAATCCTCATTATGCCCAAATGTGAACCCCAGTGGAGTTTGGGGAAATAGGCCTTGACATTTTGGAATTGTACTTGCTGGGATTTATAGTTCACCTACAACCAAAGAGCTTTCTGAACCCCACCAATGATGGAATTGGGCCAAACTTCCCACACAGAACCTGCATGCCTCCCTCCAGCCTCACATGCTTTCCCTCGCCCACACATGCGCACCATGCTGCCATATGCCAAACATATCTGCTCTCTCCTTCCCACTTGGACTCTCAGAAACAATGTTCCTTTTTGGAAACAGATGACAAAAGTCCTCTTCCGTTGTGATTGGCTGGCCTCTCAGCCAGCCTCTCGAACAAGGGGAGGACTGTTTCTTGGTAGTCTCTATCCTAGCAACTATCAACAACATTGAGATCAACCATTTATGTTACAACAAATGGAGACCATCAAACAGAGATCAATAGATCAATAGATAATAAATATGACTCTATTTGAAAAGCTTACTGTATATTCAAATTAAGGTCATTACATGATGAAAATAAATACAACTTTGTTTCAATATGGTAGCAGTTAATTCTGTTTGCCTATAAAGATTCATTTCCTTGGTACTTAAAACAAAACCTATTATGATTGTCAGTGGCATGGACTTTGGAGCCAAATAAGCTAAATCATATCCATTCTGAAGCAAATACAAAAGGAGATTTGGGGGGAAGGAAGAAGACAAAATTAATCACAGAATCACAGAATATGGAGATATGAAAGTGGTTGCAAGAGCCATCCAGTCCAACCTCATACTAATACACAATAAAAGCCCTCATGGAAGACGACTAGCCAATCTCTGTTTAAATACCTCAAAACCAAAGATGGAGAGTCTTTTGCCCTTTGAGTCACTTTATTCTGTTATCAGCAAAAATGCTGTTCCCCATATTTAGGCAGAATCTTGTATTTTTAATTCATCGTTCATGTTCAAATCTTCAGTCATGGAAAGCTGTCAAACCAAGGAATGAGGTCAAATCAAGTTGGGGGAATGGGCATACCTAGTTGACTGGAATCGTGAAAACCTTTTGTTGCGAGTATCATTAGTTATACTCCCAACCAACATTTCAACAACTACAGCAGCTGAACTATCTTTCAGAGAAAGCTTTCAGGACACAAGGTCAAGGAATAAGAAGCTTGACTGATGAATGGTGAGTCACACTAGACTTTTTTTTCCTTTCGATCTCATCAGATCTATAAATATTTCCTCAGCATCCCATTTTTCATACTGGTGATTTCTTTCTCTTTACTATTCAGCCCTGAATGGTGAACTCCTGGCACCATAAAATATTTAGATTCATGGATACACAACATTAAAGACAAATGCAACCAGAAATAGTCTTTGCAAACAATCGAGTAAACTGTCCAGAAAGATGGAGAATATTCAACAGATGAGGACAGCAGGGACAAAAGCAAAGTCATCAAACAAATTGCTCTGCTTTTTATAAAGAAGGAACAAAATGAAATAACCTACACATTCCATTGTGCAGCCAAAAGTTGTCAGACACCATTGCAGTTCTCTTAGAGAACTTGAGGTCCATACCTCAATATGTTTTTGAAAGATGGCTTGATAATATTTTTAAAATTAATTCCAAACCTTTCTGTGTGCCAAGCACTATTTGTATTATTTATTTACAGCATTTATATTCCACCCTTCTCACCCTGAAGGAGACTCAGGGCAGATCACAGAACATATGCACAGCAAACATTCAATGCTGTTGAACAGGCAGGACAGTCAACAGATAGAGGTATTATGTCTGAATTTTTTTTCTCAACTTTGGCATTCTGGAGGTTGTGCTTGATTCTGGCCACAGGGGTGCTATTGCTCCATACTCTATGATGAAGAGCCTTGATCACAGACTTCCTCCTGCTTTCGATCACCGGCATTTTTCTGGTATTTCTTTTATGGTGCTGTAAAATACCTCCACTACACAGATACGTAGACATACCCTACTGTAGATTCCCACTATTTCCAGATCCACAGGCACTTTCCAACACTTGTTTGAGTTGTTTGCATTTTTATATAACGGACATCATTTTACTACATCATTGTACATAATGGGACTTGAGCAACTGCAGCTAATAAGAGTTAACATCCACCAATACTAACAACCAGTGGGCCATGCATTCTCATCGCCCTTGACATACCTTGCTTTATGTCATTTTCCTTTTTGGCTTTTCATAATATTATTATAATGGGATCATTGTATTTTATTTGGGGGGGGGGTTGCAAGTTACCTTGTGAATTTGATAGCAAAATGGAAATGAAGAATATCAATATATAAAATTAAAATGCTAAAATGCCATGCGGTTCCTTGTATAAATGATGGCGAATCCCAACTTGTAATCTAGTTTTTGTAAAGACAATGCAGTTGACTACCGGTTGGTCCCCTGCAACTGTTGTAAACAATATGGTACAAAACATGGGAATTGTGGGGTTTATTTAAGCATGATTTTGGATGAGATTTTTATGTGTCCCAGGCCATATCTCCTTTCAGCCATTGTCTTATCCTCCCCATTCCTTATTCATGTTCAGCTGTTCTATTGTTTCTAAATTCTTGTTCCAATTTTTGTCTCAACCTCTGAATTCGTGGCTGAGTCTTTTGTTTTACTATTCATTGTTATTTTAAGATTGGGCTGCTAGAAAACAGCTGGCTATAATAGAAAGAGGGAACTTTCTTTTTTTTCCTTCAAATTATAATCCGGCCCTCCAACAGTTTGAGGGACTGTGACCTGGCCCTCTGTTTAAAAAGTTTGAGGACCCATCTCTAAACTCTATACGATTTGTTTCCATATAAATTTCCTTAAGGGTTTAAGAAATCTAAACAAAATAGAAGATGCAAAGTATTTTGCCACCTTAGTACAGTAATCTGTTATTACATGCCATCAAATGAGAGACCACCAGAAGATGCTCAAGTCTTTCAAATTCTGGACAGTGGCTTCACTGATTGGATCTGCACATCCCACACAAATGCAAGGTCCCTGTTATTGCCTTCCACTTTACCAAGCATTCTAATCTTTTCCAATGAGTGAAATTATCTCACAATATCTCCATGATACAACAGTCACACTTTAGTAGTTCTGCTTCTAGTGGGAATTCAGGCTTGATTTATTCTTGGACCCATTTCTTTGCCTTTTTGACAGTCCGTGGCGCCCATAAAACTCTTCTCCAGCATTACACTTCCAATAAATTGTTCCTATGAGTTATGTCAACTACACTGGAAAGCTGACCTATGTATTATATAATTCATTATTTTCCAACAGCAGGATTCAACTGGTCATATTGTTCTTTAGCTAGATCAATCCAACAAAATACCATGTGATCCCAATAAGGGATATACTACTGATTACAAATGGGAACTAACATTGATTTCTATTGACAATTTTCCCTCCTGCTTTCTGCTACAATTTGCAATAAACAGCACCTTGAGGGTGGAGAAAAGAACAGCAGGATAGGACATGATTTTCAGCAAGATCTACCACAAGGTCCAAATCTGAAATATGTTCTATAGTAGCACATTGCTTCCTACCACTGAAACAACTGTGGAAGACTAGGAAAGTGCACAAGTCTCCCAGGAAACCTTGATGGTGCTTTCTCCACCACACTCCCCACTGGGGCCTTCAGGCCCAGATTAACACTTTTTTGCACCCTAGGCCACACTTTGAAATTACGCCCCCTTTAAACCAACCGCCTGCCACCTCCAGGTCCCTAGTCCCACCGGCTGGAAAACTCCGCTGTGCTCTGAAGGTCTCCTCAGGAGTCAGGAGGCTTGGGGAGAGCGCAGCAGGTGCAAACTTGCTCCAAAGGCACGCATGAGGGAGGGGGAGAGAGAGCGAGAGAGAGAGCAAGAGTGAGAGAGAGAGAGAGCGTGAGAGAGAGCACGCATGAGAGAGAGAGCATGTGTGTGTGAGAGAGAGTGTGTGTGAGAGCGAGGGAGAGAAAGAGAGTGTGTGTGAGAGAGAGCGCACGCGAGAGAGAGAGAGAGAGCGCGAGAGAGAGAGAGCACGAGAGAGAGCGCGAAAGAGAGAGAGACGGAGGGGACGGAGCAGAGACTTTGCTGGGAGAAGGAGCGAGGAGGGGCATGAGAAAGGGGGAAAGAGGGGCGCAGACCAGGGGTTTTTTGGTCCGTGATCTGCGCCCCCCCCCCTCTCGGCTTGCGCCCCTAGGCCATGGCCTCGTTGGCCTTATGGGTAATCTGAGCATGCCTTGAGAGGGTATTCTCCCCATGTTGTGAAGCTTCAAGTCATTTCAGGTTTATTGAAACCCTAAAGCAAACCTATCACGGGATTTTCTTGGCAAGATTTGTTCAGAGAGATGTTGTCTTTGAGTTCATCTGAGAGAGTATGAATTGCCCATGATCAATCAATTATTTCTCTGATTGAGAAGGGATTCAAACCCTGGTCTCTAGAGATGTAATCCAACACTCAAACCACTATACCATGCCAGCTAGTTTAAGCACTCATATATAGAGAGGGGAGGGGAGCCCTTTGTGGAACAATGAGTTACACTCTTGTGCTGGCAGGACTGCTGCCAGCACAAGGTTCAAATCCGGGGAGTGGGGTAAGCTCCCATCTGTCAGCTTCAGCTTCTCATGTGGGGACATGAGAGGAGCCTCCCACAGGATGGTAAAACATCCTTGCAGACAGCCAATTCTCTCACATCAGAAGCAACTTGCAGTTTCTGAAGTTGTTCTTGACTCTATATATATTACTAAGGTCTATTCATACTTAGTTTCTGAAAGAGGATATGATTGGTGTGTTCAGGTTGGGTCAAATTATATATATATAATTTGACCCAACCTGAACACACCAATCATATCCTCTTTCAGAAACTAAGTATGAATAGACCTTAGTAATTGCGTACATATACCACCAAAGACTAATAGATATCTCAAGATAAACTGGGGAAGAATCCTGCTTTAACCCATGGAGTCAGAGTTGAAAATAATAAGATAGATAGATAGATCAGAGGTCTGATTCATTACAAGGCAGCCTTCCGTGTTCCTATGAGATCAATAATCTCGTAGGCCTTGCAAAATTACATTCCACTGAATCTAAGCTCAATGTCCTGTAGATCAGTGGTTAAACAAAGTATTGAGCAATATGGTAATGATTAAATGGGCAAAGTTATCTCAAACAAGGAAAAAGAGTGAAAACATATGATCGATTTTGGCATAAACTGTCAAGCTCCATTAACTTTTAGAACCACAGATTTGTTCAATTGTAAAGATGAGCTTGTCTTAGTTTGTAAAAATGCATTCAGCAGAGACATTCCCAATTGTGTGTGCTTTCTTTCCCTTCCTTCCTTTCGTCCTTCCTTCCTTCGTTTCAAATTTCATAAAATTTTCATTAACAGAAATAATGGAAAGGGAGAATCATCAACCCACCACTGCATGTCTTGCACAGCTGTAAGTAAAACACAGGGGCTGAGATCCTTGATCGCAATCTGTAATGAATGATATTATGATGATGGAGTGAACTCACTAGCATGATATGCAACCATGACATGGAATTCTGATGATACACAATAGGGAACTGAGCCAAAGTGTGCAATGGGGTGCCTCAAAAGGTGGAAAAGTGACACAATCATGAATGAGCATTGACCGTGAATATAGAACAGGAACAGATGAGTAAACATAGATTATTTATTTATTTTATTTTATTTACAGCATTTTTACCCCGCCCTTCTCACACACACCTCGGGGGGCGGAGGGGCTCAGAGCGGCTAACAAAGGCAGCAATTTGTGACCACAAATCAATACCACAGTAGAATACCATAAATACATACAGAGTTTAAACAATAGCACCTGATTGTAACCAAATTATTAAACAGTCATTAAATTAAAACAATATTCACTCCACAAACCCATTGATAGAACAATAATAGATAATGGCTACTTAGTAGGCATGGTTTAGAACCCAAAAATAGGAAATCGAAAATCTAATGAGGGGGGGGGGGATTTTTTTTATTAGTAATAGAAAGACTTACAAAAAAATTTCCAAAAATTTCTAAAATGTACCTTAATTACTAACGAAATTCGTTAGTAGTTCGTATGCCAGCGCATGCGCATTCCAGATGGTTTTGGCCTACAACTCCCAGAAATCCTAACAGCTGGTAAATTGGCTGGGATTTCTGGGAGTTGTAGGCCAAAACTTGAATAAATCACACTGAATTCTAGATGGGACTCTCCAAATAGGAAGGAGGGAGGGAGGGGGTATTCTATTCTTGGAAGCAGCAAAAATAAGGAGGAGGAGCCCCCCCTCGCTCCTCGCTGCCTCTCTCTCACCCCGATCCTGAGGGAGCAAGGGCCCAAGTTTGCCCAGGCTGAGAGGAAAAGGAAGAGGCCTGAGGCTGTGAGGAATGGTGTGAGTTGAAGTCCAAAACACCTGGAGGGCTGAAGTTGGCCCGTGCGATGGAGCAAGACAGAGCAACGGGGAAGAGAAGGGAGGGGGAGAAGCCACCAGGAAAGAGGAGGGGGCAGAGAAGCATGTGAGAGAGTGCAGGGAGAGAAAGGAGGAGAAGCGTGTGTGTGTGTGTGTGTGAAGTTGGCCCGTGCGGTGGGGCAAGACAGAGCAACGGGGAAGAGAAGGGAGGGGGAGAAGCCACCAGGAAAGAGGAGGGAGCAGAGAAGCATGTGAGAGAGTGCAGGGAGAGAAAGGAGGAGAAGCGTGTGTGTGCGTGTGTATGTGAAGTTGGCCCGTGCGGTGGGGCAAGACAGAGAGTCCCCGCAGAAGACAAGAGCCCTAAAGCCAAGCCCAAGCCGGCCAAGAGCACCAAGGCCAAGACGACCAAGGCGGCGCCCAGAAGGAAGTGAGTCAGCCCGCTCTTCCTCAAGACCCCAAACCACCGCCGCCACGAGGAAGAGAGAGCAGGGGGGGGAGAGGGAGGAGAAGCGTGGAGGACTACACTTTCCAGAATGCCTAGCAGCAGCGTCACTTCCAGTTCCCCATAGAAATGCGGGAAAAAGAAGAAGATGAATGAAGGCGGGAAGGAAATGAGGGGGAGAAGACAGGGAGAAGTGAGTAGTACAATAATTAAGAATTAATTACGATCATAACACAAATTGTTGGCCTCAAGGACCGTAAAAGAAAGTCTACTTCCTGGTTAGCTGCCGTGATGCGTATAAACTAGAAAGTCCCATTACATACGAATCACTTACGATTTCTTTTAATTTTCATAACTTTTTTCTCATGCCTACTACTTAGGCATGATTGTGACAATATTGTCACTGTTATAACCCTTCCACAACCTACTTTACCAGCCATTAGTTGCATGGGAAGAGGGGCCCATTGCCAGGGATCACAGCATCAGTGAATGGCATTTCCAACAGTTTGGATGAGGAGCAGTGTCCGACCCGGACAAGTTACTTAAGTATAAGTCACTAATTGAAAATATTAGCCCATATTATTTTCCAGCCTATGTCCATTCATTTGAAATATGTCTTCCCCAAACTAATGGACTTAGGTTGAAATGCATAAGGTGCCTATCCTGCTAAAAAGCAAAGTAGAGCAGCTTATGTTTCAAAAATCACATACAAGTAACTAGCGCTCTTAGACCTGTCCAGGGTCCTGAAATTACTGTCTGATTGCCATTGCCTTAGGCCGATCCTGTGTGGGCTTTCCTGTGATTTAGAGTACATTTTATACTTTGGAGACAGATTCATTATTATAGAACCAACAATATCCAACATTGGGTTGCTGTGAGTTTTCTAGGCTGTCTGGCCAAGTTCCATGGGCATTCTCTCCTGACGTTTTGCCCACATCTATAATAATAATAATAATAATAATAATAACTTTATTTCTTGTGAGTCGCCCTCCACCATTGGTGCTCCGGGCGACTTACATCATTTAAGAAAAAAACAAAACACAGGTACATCAATTAAAAAAATTGGCAGGCATCCTCAGAGATTGTGAGGTATATTGGAAATAATATCCAATATTCATGTTCTTGCTGTTAATACAGACCATGTATAGAGTGTTGTGGCATTAGAAATCATAATTTCTTGCATCATGGTGTTTATAGATGCCCACACCCTCTTAACTCAGTACTGCATTTTGCTAACATGGTTTTACATTTTGTTGCTCACTCAACTATTGAATGGTGCATGTGTATCAGGCATTGACCTGTATTCATGGATCTAATTTATGCCAGTGGGGTTTTGCCATTGGCACCATTGTCCTGCATTATCAATTGCCTATAATAATTTATTTATTTTATTTATTTATTTATTTATTTAGACTTATATGCCGCTAACTCCATAATGCAGTCAAGTGGCACCCTTGGTTGGCGGGACTGAAGAACAATGGGGAGAGCGCGGATGAGCTCCCTCTGACAGCTCCATCTCCCCACATGGGGCATGAGAGAAGCCTCCCACAAGGATGGCAAAACATCAAAACATCTGGGCATCCCCTGGGCTACGTTCTTACAGACGGCCAATTCTCTCACACCAGAAGCGACTTGCAGTTTCTCAAGTCACTTCTGACATGGAAAAAAATTGCCTATGGAACCACTGTGGTCTTCTGTGATTTAAAGAAAAGGACAAGAGCCTTAGAAGTTTCCCAGTTTAATAGCACTTAAAGTAAATGATCATATTAACAGTTGAGCAGATTAAATAACTCACAGTACATTAAATTGCTTTTATCCAGCTCTTCACATTTCTCAGAAACTGAGAAAACAGGGGGAGTAGCTTATTTTGTGTTATGTCACAGTATTATCACCCAAACTTAAGATTTTGCAAATAATTTACTTTTTTTCCTTTTCTCGGCTTCTCGGTTCTTAACAGATCATCATGCAAAGCTCTCTGGCCACACAGCTTTGAAGGAAAGATGCTGAATGGGCTATATGGCCTGGGATTTGCAGGTTAGTGAGGGATATTTTGAATTTTCAGTCAGAGAGCTTTAGTGCCTCATTGTGTTACAAAATCCAAGACTCCATAGGATAGGACTATGACATTTCAAATGGCTTAACAATGCTATGTCCAGTGGAAATGGCTCAGATGTGCATCTACATCAGGGGTGCCCACACGTTTTCAGCATGTGAGCTACTTATAATAAAACCAAGTCAGAAAGATCTACCGAGAGAAAGAAGCAGGGTGGATCAGGGTGAGGGGGCGTGGCTTGGCGTGGCCTGGCTCTGTCCCCCTCTGGCTTTAGCTCTACCACAGCTTCTCCAGGCTTGAGGAGGGTAGTGCCAAGCCAGTGGTGGCATAGCTAGCCACTACTGGCTTGGCACTACCCTCCTCAAGGCTGAAGAAGCTGTGGTAGAGCTGTAGCTGGGGAGGGGCAGGACTTGGTGTGGCCTGGCTCTGCCCCTCCCCCCTCTGGCTTTAGTGCTACCACAGCTTCTCCAAGCTAGAGGAGGGTACTGCCAAGCCAGTGGTGGCATAGCTAGCTAGCCACTACTGGCTTGGCACTACCCTCCTCAAGCCTGGAGAATCTGTGGTAGCGCTGAAGCCGGGGGAGGGGGCGGGGCTTGGCACAGCATGGCTCCGCCCCCTCTAGAAGTGCCCCATCCGGCTGGGATTGACCTCCTTCGGTCCTGGGATCGACCAGTCGATCGCGATCGACTTCCTGGACAGCCCTGATCTACATTGTAGAATTAATGCAATTTGACCCCACATGAACTGCAATGACTCAGTGTTATGGAATACTGGGAGCGGTAGCTCCCAATAAAAAGGCAATCCCCATGTTTCAATAGCATTAAGCCATGGCAGTTAAAGCAATGTCCAACTGCAGTAATTCTGCAGTATAGATGAACTCTTTAAATAACTCATGCAGTGTTCATCCTGGAGTACCTCTTACCTTTGCTAGCACTGTGCATCTTAATATGTACCTAGAGCAAATCTATTTATCTGAACCACATCTGAAAAGGCCTCGCTCTGATGTGTCTGTTGCTTCTTTGTGGCATGTTTTGAGTTTTATGACCCCCTGAGAAGCTGAGGGTACACAAAAGCTGGGAGAGAAGTGCTTTTATTTAGAAGAGATTCCCCCAGGATTATTCCCTTTTCCCTTTCATGCCACACTTGATATTCTTTGATCCCTTACATTAACATGCAAATAAAAATATTAATGCCCAGCTGTGCTAAAACAGACAAAACTCCTCTTTGCCAGGGAAACTGTCTTCACAATGGCAGCACTCTTGATATATTACACAGATGGCATTTGATCAAATGCCACCTTCCTTTGATATTTATTGATCAAGAATGTTCTAGACATCCAAATTAACCAATTAAGCTGCAGTTCTACAAAGATATTATTTTCTTATTACTTATACTTCCTTTTAAATCCTGATATCTTCCAATTGCTCCAAACCATTCATTTGACACTCTCTACAAATATTATTTGCATTTTTCATATATGCCCATTTCAGAAGTTTTTTTAAAAAATGCATTTTAATACAAACACTCAAAATAATTGATCTATTTAATGGTTAAATAGATGTATTTAATCTTTCTCCTGCCTTGGACATTACACAGACATATAATATCCAGGGTGGGAGAAAGAACTCTTGTCTGTTGGAGGCAAGTATGAATGTTGCAATTGGCCACCTTGATTAGCATTTAATGGCCTTGCAGCTTTAAAACCTGGCTGCTTTGTGCCTGGGAAAATCCTTTGTTGGGAGGTGTTAGCTGGCCCTGATTGTTTCTTGTCTGGAATTCCCCTGTTTTGTTTTGTTTTTAGTGTTGCTCTTTATCTACTGTCCAGATTTTAGAGGGTTTTTTCTAAATAATGGTAGCCAGATTTTGTTTATTTTCATGGCTTCCTCCTTTCTGTTGAAATTGTCCACAAGCTTGTTTATTTCAATGGCTTCTCTATGTACTCTGACATGGTGGTTGTTAAAGTGGTCCAGCATTTCTGTGTTCTCAAATAATATGCTGTGTCCAGGTTGGTTCATCAGGTGCTCTGCTATGGCTGACTTCTCCAGTTGAGTTAGTCTGCAGTGCCTTTCGTATTCCTTGACTTTACTTTGCTATATTGCTCTCCCACTTTCACTGTATCTTGGGTGTGCTAGATGTTTTATAGATGAAATTTTTTTTAAAAAAAAACAGAGATTGGATGGGCATTTTTCAGAAGCATATAGATGTGTATTCATGCATGGCAATGGTTAGCTTAGATGAGAAACACTTAAGCTTCCCCATAGATGTGGGTGAAACATTAGGAGAGAATGCTTCTGGAATATGGCCACACAGTCCGGAAAACTCAGAACAACCCAATGATTCTGGCCATGAATGCCTTTGACAATACATTTAACATCTCTACATGGAGAAACTGTTCCAAGACACATGGAAATTGGAAAAACTAGGGACCAGGAAAGTACATCTACTGTGCTCTCCGATTTTCCTTCTACACTGCAGAGACACAGATACTATCCCGCAATTTCTTGCAGCCAAAAGGACTTTCTAAACCCCACAGGGTAATCATATTTATTACTTCCTGGAACACAACCACTTACAAGAGAGAAGTCACACCATTTGCAAAGAACGCCCTCTACGTGGGGCTGCCTTTGAAGACTGCTCGGAAGCTTCAATTGGTCCAACGGACAGCAGCGAGGTTGATAACAGGAGCGGCACTCAGGGAGCGTACAACTCCCCTGTTGTGCCAGCTCCACTGGCTACCAGTTTGCTACCGGGCACAATTCAAAGTGCTGGTTTTGGCCTTTAAAGCTCTAAACGGTTCTGGTCCAACTTACCTGTCTGAACGCATCTCTCCCTATGAACCATTGAGATGCTTAAGATCATCCAGAGAGGCCCTGCTCTCGGTCCCGCCTGCTTCGCAGGTGCGCCTGGCGGGGACGAGAGACAGGGCCTTCTCAGTGGTGGCTCCTCGGCTTTGGAACTCCCTTCCTAGTGACATCAGATTGGCCCCCTCCCTCCTGACATTTCATAAGAAAGTCAAGACTTGGCTTTTCGAGCAAGCATTCGCAGACAAACTTTAATCGAGATCAAGGATTAGTATGATGACGAAACGGAAACCGATGTTAAGATTGTGGAGCTGAGATTTGTATTTTGTAGTTTTTAACTGTTAATTTTATATGTTTATATATTACTGTTTTTATCTTGTGATGTATTGTATATGGGCACTTGTTGCCGCTTGTTCGAATCGCCTTTGGGCTAAGAGAGGCGGTATAGAAGCATGGCAAATAAATAAATAAATAAACTTGCAAACACAGACTAGGAACTGTTGCACCTCCATATCAACATCAGCCGCCAAAAAAAATCCCCATGAAAATTAACAACATCTGGCTATCAGTATTTAAAAAACTCTAAAATCATAACAGTAAATAAAGAGGTAATTCCAGACAAGAAACGATCAAGGCCAGTTAATCACCTCCCAACAAAGGATTCCCCCAGGCAGTAAGAAAGCAGACCTTGAAACTGTTAGGCCACTGAATGCTAATCAAGGTGGACAATTGAAACATTCGCACCTACCTCAAGCAGACAAGAGTTCTTTCTCCCACCCTGGATGTTCCACAGCTATATAAACCCCATTTTCCTAGTTTCCAATAGACCTCCCAACCTCTGAGGATGCCTGCCGGAGAAGCAGGCGAAACATCAGGAGGGAATGCTTCTGGAACATAGCCATACAGCTCGGAAAACTCACAACAACCCAGTGATTCCGGCCATGAAAGCCTTTGACAATATTTAAGCTTCTATGATTCTGTATCATCTTGATTGGGATTCTTTGAGATCAGCCTGGAAGTAGCCTGTAAAAGTAAAACCTCTAGCTGTCAAATTCTCATGTAGCCTTAAATCAGGGGCTAAATCCTGTATATTACAATTATTAGGAGTTTCACTCGGGGGAGAAAATTAGTCTTTGGATTGTCATTTCTTGCACAGTGAGTTACCATCAGTTTAGAAGACATTTTTATAGACATTTTTATGAACCTTATTTTATTTGAGCCCACACTCCCTTGCACATCACCTTGAAATAAATTGCCTACCAAGAACTATTGAATGATATATTCATTTCTGGCTATTATCACTCATATGTTTCTTTTCCCCTCCCTTGCCATTCAGTGATAAAATATTTTGAAGTCCTGCTGGCGTTTTGTTGTGCCAGATTTCAAGTTGCCTTTTAAACAGACAACAATGATGCACTATAATTACAGCACTTGAAATGATTTGAAATAAATTGGCCCTCCAATTACAGATGCACAAAAGAGGGGCCATTATATTGCAAAGCAGTCGAATTATTTCTGAAGTGGTGAAAGCAAACATGCTCTTCCAGCTACTTCTCCATCGCAGTGAAATTGAGGGGCCATTAATTTAATGAATTGAAGTGTGGTCGAGTATTTTCTTTTCTTTCCTTAAAGGAAAATAATGAGAATAGGCAAGCTGTTGGTTCCATTTCTGTGGTACAGAAATAAAACAGAGCCCCTGTGTTTTGTAACAGCTACTTTTTATGCTTAACTAAGTAACCTCTCCAGGCTAGATCCCTCCATAAACCTAATGGAAACATCATTATATCATAGCTCTAGCACAATGTTTCTCAGCCTTCTTGATGCCATGGCCCCTTAATACAATTCCCCATGTTGTGATTACCCCCAACCATAAAATTATTTTCACTGCTACTTCATAACTGTAATTTTGTTACTGTTGTGAATCGTAATGTGAATATCTGATTTGCAGGATGTATTTTCATTCACTGGACCAAATTGGGCACAAATACCTAATAAGGTCAAATTTGAATACTGGTGGGGTTGGGGGGGGGTTGATTTTGTCATTTGGGCATTGTAGTTGCTGGGATTTATAGTTCACCTACAATTAAAAAGCATTCTGAACTCCACCAATGATGGAATTTACTATGTTGGCATCGAATCGTGCCTTTTGTTAGGCCGCTGAGTCCCCCCTCGGGGGTTGAGAAGAACGGGGTAGAAATGTTGGAAATAAATAAATAAAGAAACTTAACGAAACTTGGCACATTGAACTCCCATGACGACCAACAGAAAATACTGGAAAGATTTGGTGTGCATTGACCTTGAGTTTTGGAGTTGTAGTTCACCTACATTCAGAGAGCACTGTGGACTCAAGCTATGATAGATCTGGACCAAACTTGGCATGAATACTCAATATGCCCAAATGTGAACACTGGTGGCATTTGGGGAAAATAGACCTTGGCATTTGGGAATTGTGGTTGCTGGGATTTATAGTTCACATACAATCGAAGAGCACCACCAACGATAGAATTGGACCAAACTTCCCACACAGAACTCCTATACATTGAAGAGGTTCATTTCTCTGTCATTGTAGGGCTATCGGGGTGAAACTCTTGCCTCAGTTGTAGTCACAGAACGCTTCACCAATCCACTGATTTTTGAGGGGAAATTTAATTTTTTACCATAATATTTTTTTAATAAAAAAAACCCACAAGAGGTGGTTCTGTGGATTGAATTTCCAACCAGTGTGCACAAGAGGGGAGGGGAATGGACACAGTCAACCAGGCCTCTGATTGGTTGAGAAAGAAAAGTGATACACAGAGAGCGCAGAGGCTCCTTCAATGCCTTCAATGCCCGCACCACTTATGCTAATATAGACAGTTCAATGAAAAACAGCAGAACAATAAGACTTCATCAAGGCACAGTTTATGTCTAATATTTCTAAATACTTGGATATCCTCAAGAGCCTGACCCTTATTGTGCCTTCAAATGGGGCCTTTTCCTATTTGTTTTGCCTACCTCAGGGGAAGGACATAAGACCTGATTCACAAGCATCAATAATTTTACATACCCCAGCAGTTCCACAAGTAACAACATAATATCATATTTTAAGGTTTTTCTGGGTGCACTGGATCACATCTGCCCATATCCCTACCAGTGCAGCTCAATCCTACTTAATATAACACATTAGAAAGGGTGTCTCCTGCTCCCTTGTTCGTGTTGAACTATCAACCATGAATAAAGGGAAAACTCAGAATGCTTAATTAGGGCAAATCTCTTTTCGGGTGAGAGTATTTGAAATCAGCCAATGTTCTAGGAACATTTCCCTTCTACTGAAAGAGAACCCCTAAAAACCTCGGCCCCACAGAGCAGGCCACAGAATCCACAGAAGCAAGCAGTCTCCTTGAGTGAAGCAAAAATCTTTTATTTCAGCGTGGCCACGCAGAGACGGAGCAACTGAAAGAGCTGCCCGTCCTGTTACAATCTCTCTGTTATCTTTTATACAATTTTTACTAAGCCATGACCTCTCTGCTCATACCTCTTATCCAATCAGGTTTTTAAAAACATGATTTTCTCATTATTTTGCCATCTTGACACATTTAACTAATAAGCTCTACATATGCGGCACTAGCATAGATAAACATATATTATTTGTATATAGATAAGCACTGAATTGTCAGGTCACCCTGTGTCTTCAAGATACATAATCTCCCTTTGACCTTCCGTCTTCCGCTCCCCTTTTGCCAAGAGGGGCACTTAATTTTAAGTTCACATTTCAGCATTTTGCACTATTAAGCTCATTAACCCTTTCACTACCTCTCTAGGGCTTTTGTCTGCTTACAGGTGCGGATTGAAGGGAACATAGGACCCCCCTCTTAAAGCAGAACCATTGGAAGTCAGTTTGCTTCCAGGCCCAAGTCAAAGTGCAGGCTGTTACCTGCAAAGCCCTAGATGGCTCAGGACCACATATCTCCTTATGAACCTATATGGCCTCTAACATCAGCCAGGCTAGACCTTCTCTCAATCCCACCTCCCTCACAAGCGAAGTTGGTGGGGACGAGGGAGAGGGCCTTCTCAATTGTAACCCCCCCCCCCCAACTCTGGAATGCTGTCCCCAAGGAAATAAGACAAGCACCCTCACTTTGTTAATGTTTAGGAAGGAGCCATAAACTTGTCTATTTAAGCAAGCCTTTAAGAATGGCTAGACTGTATCGGTCTACATGGTTTGGGGCCAGTGTACTTGAGGGAGCGGCTTACCCCATACATACCCAGAAGATCGCTGTGCTCAGAGGGCTACAATTTGCTCGAGGTCCCAGGCGTGAAGTCTTATAGGTTGGCTAGTACCCGACAGAGAGTGTTCTCGGTGGCCGCTCCGAAACTCGCTGCCGGCTGAGGCGCGGGCCCGCGGGACCTGATGGCCTTTCATGGTCTTGTAAGACCTGGCTGTTCAGGCAGCCATTTGGCGATTGATCAGCGTCTGAATACTAACCTCTTCACCTAGTTGTGCTGCTATTGTACTCTATTGCAGATCGGCTTTGTTCCGATCCACTGTGACATTTTTACACTATCTGAATGGTTTTAGGAATGTTTTTATGATGTTTTTATACTATTGTGTGATTTTATCTGTTGGAAACCGCCCTGAGCCTCGGGAGGGGCGGCCTAGTAAGTCCAAATAATAAATAAATAAACTATCAGACAGGATTTGAATGACCATGAGATTGCAATTATAACTGCTGGATAGCTTGATAATAGGAATGGCTTGTTTAAATCGTTATATGTATCTAAATTGTTTTTAAAGGGCAAATAGCTTTAAAATTGTTATTTCTTATTACTTGTGTTATTTTAAATTGGATTAATCGATAATTGTTTGTTGTTATTTTTGTTTATTATTTATTGCTTATATTATTTTTGCATTTTTTTTCTTGCTGTAAGCTGCCCCGAATCCCTTCCAGGAATGTTCAGGCTCCAAGTGGTTGTGAAGATGAACCCTTTTGAAACATCAAACCATAAAGTTCTTGCAACTGTGCTCTTTTTGACAACACTCACACACTTTCAGTCCCAGAAAACCTTATAATCTGCTCAGCATAGGATTTCCAGGAGTTGGAAATGACTTGAAAGCAAAAAAAACAACAAAAGCAACCTGCAACATCATTTTACATTTTACAGTATTCAATACACATCATGTCACAAAGATATTCAATCAATCAAAAACTTTATTACGGTCACAGACCAGCACAAAGCGGGCACAAGCGCCCTAAGAGGAGAAGGACAACTCCCCAGTAAACAGTTATTTAAAATCAGACTAGAAATCAGTATAAAAATATATTTTAAAAGACAGGATATTGTTGCCTTACGATGTCAATCATCACCCGTCTGATATTAAGAGCAGCAGCACAGAACTTAGCAACACTCTAAGTCATTGCAGTGTTAGAGTCCGAAAGCAGCAGGGTGGAATAACATCTTTCACTGTGCCCTGGGTACTTTAAAAGCCATAGTCCAATGAGATTGGATCTAAGATCTCTGTAGAACATGCATTGAAGAAGCACATGCTCAGTTGTTTCCACATGACCAGACCCACATGGGCATAGTCTCTGCTTGAAGGGGGTCTTCCAATACCTCCCCTCCAATACAGCTGATGGGAGGGCAAGGCATCTTGCCAGGGTAAAAGCCCTTCGGTGTTTGGGCACCTCCAGGTCTGTTAGGTATGCCATGGGGGCAGTGAGGTATCTAGTGGCTTCCCTAACAATGAAGGCTGGGGAACAGGCTAGGTCGGATTGGCGCTCCATGTCCAGGATCCGTTGCTTAATGAGATCCTTGGCCAAAGATATTCCATTCCAGTACCCCATCCCATTCAATTTTCTACCTTTTCCTTCGACAATCAACAATCTGTAGTTACTGTTTGTTCTGATCATTTAAAAATGTTGATCATTTCCGCTACCTTGGCAGCCACCTCTCCACAAAAGTCAACATTGACACTGAAATACAACACCACCCGAGCTCTGCGAGTGCAGCTTTTTTCTGAATGAAGCAAAGAGTGTTTGAGGACTGGGACATCCGTAGGGAGACCAAGGTGTTTGTTTATAAAGCTATTGCCCTCCCAACCCTGCTTTATGCCTGCGAGATGTGGACTGTCTACAGATGTCACATGCAACTCCTGGAACAATTCCATCAGTGTTGCCTCAGGAAAATCCTGCAAATCTCTTGGGAAGACAAGCAGACAAATGTCAGTGTGCTGGAAGAACCAAAGACCACCACCCACCAGCATTGAAGCGATGGTCCGCCATCAACTCTGATGGACTGGCCATGTTGTCCAGATGTCCGACCACCGTCTCCCAAAGCAGTTGCTCTACTCCAAACTCAAGAATGGAAAACGGAATGTTAGTGGGCAGGAAAGAGATTTAAAGATGGGCTCAAAGCCAACCTTAAAAACTGTGGCATAGACACTGAGAACTGGGAAGGCCTGGCCATTGAGCATGCCAGCTGGAAGTCAGCTGTGACCAGCAGTGCTGTAGAATTTGAAGAGGCACAACTGGAGGGCGAAAGAGAGGAACATGCCAAAGGAAGGCGCATCAAGCCAACCCCAACCAGGACCGCCTTCCACCTGGAAACCAATGCCCTCACTGTGGGAGAAGATGCAGATCAAGAATAGGGCTCCACAGACACATATGGACCCACCGCCAGTACACTGATCTTGGAGGACCATCATCCTTGGACAACGAGGGATCGCCCAAGTGTAAGAGAGTGGATCAGATCACCAATTATAACAAAAAAAACCAGAAACATGAATATGAATGCTCATTTACAAAGATCTCTGTTCCCATATTTATTTTTCAAATCATTTGACTGAACAGGAATGTCCAAACTTCCACCTTTCCAGAATAAGCCACTTCACTATTTTCTCCAGGCCAATAAATAAAAATGCACATAGAATGTAGAGAGAGCACTATGCAGAAAATAATTTGGGATATCTGCTACAGTTACACAGAAAAAAAGATGCACTATAACTCTTGATTTACAGTGATGTGATTTAGTGTGAGTGGTTGCTCCCAAGAGACAAATGATTGATGGATTAAAGAGCAAAGCGTGAATATTATATCTCACTAAACAGAAAGCAGGGATAGTGAAAGTACAGCAAGGCATTTCTGTGATCCATAATAGAGGAAGGGAAGTTTTTAGTTTCTTTTTTAAATCAGCAAGTTGATCTGAATTTTCTGCTCCTTACTGATTTGTCTCACTTAGTCATGCTTGCCTGTTTGTTCTTTTCATGTCAGAGAAAATAAAATAGCAATGAGTAAATTTGGTTGTCAGTCCACTGTCAGTGGCTTAGTTCCCCCTGCTGTTGCATACAAATAATAAAGGAGCAGAAAAATGAGCAGTCCAAAACAGAAACTACAGACATCTAAGATGGCTTGAAATTCAGGAGACAGCATGGAGCAATGGTAAGGTTATTAGATCTGGACTGGAACAGTCCCATTTCAAGTCCCTATTACACTGTTAAATTCACTGGGTGATCTAGGGCAGTGTTTCCCAACCAGTGTGCCATGAGTGATCATCAGGTGTGCCATGGGAAATTGGAACCTCCAATACCTTTTCTTCCCCCTCCTGCCAAACACTTTTTCTTCTCCACTCGGGCTCCCTTCTTCCCAGCCTCGCTCTGCTTGCTTTGCCTCACTTTGCTCACGCTGCCGCTTCTGTGGGAGGGGGGAGGGAGGAAGACGTGACCCGTGTGGGCGCTACTGCACAGACTAGCCCCACGTCTTCCTCCCTCCCCTCCACAGTGCTCTCTGGATATAGGTGAACTACAACTCCAAAACTCAAGGTCAATGCCCACCAAACCCTTATAGTATTTTCTCTTGGATATGGTAGTTCTGTGTGGGAAGTTTGATTCCATTCCATCATTGGTGGAGTTCAGAATGCTCTTTGATTGCGGATGAACTATAACTCCCAGTTGTTGAGCAAGACCTTCGTGTGTGTCTTTCATCCATCCCTGCCAGGATATCTATGCTGTGTTCATCAAAACAGGCCCAGGTTTCACACTGAGTGTATAAATACATTTAAAAACATATTAACTATATGTATTACTGTGTTAGAGTGTCATTTTGTGTCATTTTGGTTGGTGGTGTGCCCAGGATTTTGTAAATGTAAAAAATGTGCCGCGGCTCAAAAAAGGTTGAAAAACACTGATCTAGGAGCACTGCTTCTTGAAGTGTGAGCTCTGACCCCAAATTGGGTCCTTTATCTCAATCTTGGGGTGATGAAAACTTTAGAAATAGTAAGTGTTTCTAGAACATTACTTAGCAGCTATTGTAGGCATTTACATAAATTTGTTGTGCAGTGTTTACAGAGGGCTCTGCATTAGATGCTTCAGCTTTACTTCATAAAAAGGGGAAATCAGCCTTTTTAGCAAGCCTTGCAAATGCCGATTGGTTATCAATGAATATTACATTTTAAATGTACAGTTGAGTCTCGCTTATCCAACATGAATGGGCCAGCAAAACATTGGATAAGCAAAAATGTTGGATAATAAGGAGGGGTTAAGGAAAAGCCTATTAAACATCAAATTACATTATGATTTTACAATAAAGCACCAAAACCTCAAGTTTTACAACAAATCAACAGAATAATAATAATAATAATAATGTTTATTTATATTCCGCTCTTCTCACCCCAAAGGGGACTCAGTGCGGATTACATTACACATATGATAGACAGTCCCTGTCGGAAGACATACAAATTACAATACACAGTACACAGTGCAATTTTTTGAAGGATTTCTTCTTTCTGGCTGCGTCACAGGGTGTGCATCACAGGGTGTGATTGCTCCATTACGTCATTGTTGTTATGTCATTGCGTTGTTACATCACAAGGGGTGCTGTTGTTCCATCCTCATGACGGGGAGCTTCTGTTTCCGCATTCCACCTTCCTGACAGCTGAACTTTTCAGGCGTTGTAAAGTCCTTCTGTAAAAATCCTTCCCCGCTTCGCGGTTCCCAGTTTTATCTATTCACAGCTGGGCTGTTTTTGAACTGCTGGGTGAGCAGTGGACAGGGCTCACAGCTGGTTGTCCAAGCCAGCTCAGGAATCGAACTTGCAACCTTCAGATTGCAAGCACAGCTGTGTTACCACTGTGCTAGCACTCTGGCCCCTCTCCGGCCCATTCAATACATGGTAATGTTATGTAGTAATTTTACTGTATTGACAAATTTAGCACCAAAACACTGCAATGCATTGAAACAGTTGTGGATCCAGGTGGGAGGCAGATTGTACTGGATAATACAGATCGTTGGATGAGCGAAGGCTAGATAAGTGAATCTCTACTGTATTTTATATACCTAAACACCTGGGGTAACAGAAAAATTTATTGGGCCAAAAGGGATCACTAATGGAAAAGTTTTTAAAAGCCCTGATTCTAGGGTCAGACTCCTATCTCTCTTTCTTCTTCTTCTCTCCCTCTCAGGAAGCATCTTGACAAAGCAGAAAATGTGATGGTGATGATATAGAGCAGTGGTTCTCAAACTCTGTGTCCCCAAATATTTTGGCCTTCAATTCCAAGAATTCCCAACAGCTGGTAAACTGGCCTGGATTTCTGGGAGTTGTAGGCCAAAACACCTGGGGACATACAGGTTGAGGACCACTGCTCTAGAGTATTTCAACACCAGGCCCCTCTAGAAGGACTTGACCTCATGAAGAGAGCAAACCAGTGGTATGCACGTAAGGATTCCAACAACGAAATGCCATGTGCATCCATTGCCAAAATTTCTCTTTTTTATTTTTTCATTATTTTTTATTCAGAAATAAAGAAAAAAGTAGAAAAAACAAAGCCAATACAAAAAGCATTTTTTTCATAATATATAACACTAAAACAACTACATCGTATCCAATGGTTCCCAACCTTTTTTTTACCAGGGACCACTTGACCAGGGATCTCTTGGACCAGGGACCAGTCTCCAACATTAGTACCAAAAGGGATGTGAATCAGTTTTTGGTCAATTTTAGATTCAGTTTGGTTATTTGGGTTCTGATTCAGAAAATTGCATTGGATATACCACATCAGCTCTAGTTTCTGATACCAAGCATATGCCATCCAGTAGTCGCCATCTACTCACCCACAGAAAACCATATTTAATAATCTAGAGCTGATGTGGTCTACCCAATGCAGTTTTCTGAATCAGCCCACCAAATAACCCCAGGAACAAGCTAAAAAATAAAGACACCAAGGTGCCACATGGAATGGCTCCACTCAGACAAAGGAAGAGGGGAGAATCATCAGTCAGGAGGCTTGTTGTCATGTCTTTTGTGAATAGTCACCCTCCTGGAATCCCCGTTGCCTTGGCACTGTAAGAGGATTTCATGAGACCAATCGCTCTCATTGCAACAGTATAGTAATGGAGAGGCCGTGGGCCATATTTTAGTTTTTGGGGACCACTGGTGGTCCATGAACCACAGATTGGGAATCACTGATCTAAGCAAACTACAATATGCTAATCTAAGACATACTACACATATCAGACATATAATTATTCTAAACACACAACTGTTCTACGAACATCAAACCCGTTGGGTATTACACACGGAGCAAAAAACAGATCATACAGGTTACCAGGGCCAGTAGGAGAAATGCATCTTCTGACAGATTGCCATCCAATCTCTCCTGAAAAATCCTGAAAAATAAAGAGAAGCCCACCAACATTTTTAAGTCCATTCCATTGCTGAACCACTCTTCTTATTCAGAAGTTCTTCCACTTTAGTGATGATTTTCACTTTTAGCAATCCTCTTGCGCTATTTTCAATGTTTGACTTAGTAGTCACCTTGGACTTTTAAGAAAACAGAAGTTATAATTTATTTTAAATAAATGACTGAAACACAAAAGCAGTATTTTTCCACTTTGCAGTGGACTGTGAAGACCATTAACTGGCCTTGGAAGCATAACAGCACTTTGAAAGGAACCGCCAAAAAAGAAAAAAGAAAAAATCCACCCTGGAAAGGACATTATTTTAATAACGATTCCTTGACCCCTGATCTTTCCTGCATCACACTCGGAGACCCAAACCTCGATATGGAAAAGCTTTTAGATTGGATTCTCACTTCTGTCAGCTTAGATCAGTGCAGTTAGACGAGGTCACCATCAAATTACCAACTTTTTTGAAGCTGTACGGCTGGATCTTAATTAAAGGCCTGATGAAATGCCCTCGGTAAAATGAACTCATTCAAAGAGCAGATAATTTAAGATCATCTATTGAGGACTACTTCTGCAACGCAGGACATACCATTTTTATTTGATCTTCTAATATAAATTTAATTAGATAAGAGGGGGAAACTGTTCTCTTTTTAAAGTAGTTCTTCCATCCTGTTCATCAAAATTATATATGTGAGATTGATTGATTGATTTGATTTGATTTCCTTGTTGGTTAGCTTGAACATAATTTGTTTACATTGACTATTGGTCCCAAAAGCACTATTGTGGGACAAAATCCAGTGATGGACTTCAGCTAGTGGAAAAGCAGAATACAGGCCTCATATACATCAAAATCTCAGACTGATCTGGAGCAAAAATGTTCAGGCACTCCACCCTGACCCATATCAGTGGTGGGAGCAGAGTCAAGGCCATCCAGTTGGCCAAAACAAGTTTGGCCCTTTTGGACAGTCACGTTTACTTGACTTGTTTGTCTTGGTCCCATCACTGAGGCACTCAGTTGGATTGTTCCAGAAATCACTTGACCTGGATTCACATGTTCAAGGATCAAGGAGAAAGAGGGAGAAACTCTCCAACGGGTTGCCACAGTAACTGGAATTTCATGGCCCCTATCCATTCCAATTTCCCTATGCCATGAAACAAGGAATGGCAGCACTAACCATGTGTACAGTGGACCATTTCATATTAAAGGTGATCCAGCTTTGCAGTCTAACCTCAAAATTCAGTTGACACAGAATTTCCCAACTTCTAAAAATGTGGGAATAAAATTGGATCAACCATTTTTACCCTGCATTGAAAACTAAAAGTTCCTGGATGATATGTGTAGATGTCCAAGAGTACCTTCTGATTGAATTCAGGATTTTCAACCAGAATAGAAAGGCCCTTAATGGAAGAAATGGAAAACTGGCAACCAGAAGCATAGCTATACTGGACCAGGAGGGATAGGGACTCTTGTCTATGGAACATGGGGCAATGGAAATGATGCCTCCCATCACCCACCCCTACTAAGGCAGGTCTCAAGCCTCATGACAGAAGAATCCATTGCTAGTGGTTGGAAAGAATCTCATCAATCTCAACAACTATTTATTTACTTCAAACATTTGTACCTTGTTCTTCTCAACCCCCGGAGGGGAACTCAGAGCAGCTTACACTGGCAACAATTCAATGCCAACACATAGAGAATACAATACATGCACAATATATCACAACATTACACATTACAGAAAACATTAAATTAAAAATACATTTAAAAACTTTATTATCAACCATATAGCCATATCCAAGTCCAATTCAGCATCCAAGGACTTTGTCCACAGCTTGTCCATAGTCTGTTCTCGTAAACATTGAAATGACTGTGAAGCCTGCTTCTTCATAAAGGAAAGGAGGGATGGAGGTGACCTAATTTCACTGGAGAGGGCGTTCCATAGACAGGGAGCCACCACTGAGAAGGCCCTGTCTATCATCCCCGCCAAACGTGTTTGCGAGGAAGGCAGGAATGAGAGCAAGGTCTCCCCAGACAATCTTAAACTTTGAGGTGGGATGTAGGGGGGAATACTTGAAACAAGTAAGCTGGGCTGGAACAAGTCAACATCTCTAAAAATGGGAGCATAGCTAGGGTGGTGGCTACATCAACATTATTTCTTTTAAATTAGTTCTTGAAGACAGCAACAAATGATTTCAACCATTTTCTCCCTATATGACAAAGTCTTAGAAAACTATTTGCAGAGTAGTATTTATTCTATGTGAAATTTGTATGTACACTTTTGTTTTGTTTTGTTTTTGCATGAGAAAAAGTATTTTGTATACAGGATTCTCTGAATGCTGTTTTCTACATGGCAAATGTCATTGGGGACTTGTCATACATGCTTCTTTGTGCTTTCTATACAGAAAATAATATTTCAGCCCAGAAGCATTGTTTTTGTAAGTAAAATGCTGTGGGCAAGGTTTCCAAATGTGAGAGTTTTGTGTAGAATACATCGTAAATTGTGAATATCCTTATCAGTCTAGGGTTCTCCTTATCAGGGCGTCCTGATGCTAGAGAAATACATTTCCTACTCTTTTTAAAAAGCAAATATGTCTTCCATTCCAACAAGAACATGAGATTTAGAAAATTCAAATGTAGCAGAGAGGGAAAATAGCTATTTCTTGTGACAAGTTTTACAATACAATAAGTTCCAGGTATAATCCCTGCCATCTCCATTTAAAACAAGTCTAATAGAAAATAAGGAAATTCCCCACTCTCCATGCTGATCCTCAAAACTATATACCTTCTTTAGCCTGCCTTAGTAAAGCCCTGAAATCTTCATATGAAGGTCTTGTGTAAAGTAAGGTTGAGTCAACTATCTACATCTGGACTTATCAAACTCTGGTGTTCCAAGTGTTTAGAGCAGGGGTGCTCATTAGGTAGATCACAATCTACTGGTATATCGCGTAGGGCGTCCTGGTAGATCGCAGGCAGGATGGAAGTAAGGAAGTAAGCAATTCATTTTACCAATCAAAAGGTTGGCAGTTCAAAACCCAGGTCATTGGAAACACCTGACCTTCAGCCCAGCTTACTGTCCACCTAAATAGTTCAAAAACAGCAGTGAGGCACTATTTTTCTGGGGAAGTATTTTATGGCACCATAAAGGAAATACCAGAAAATGAGGTGATCAAAGAAAGGAGGAAGTCTGTGATTAAGGGCTCTTCATCATAAAGGATGGAGTGACAGCAACCCCCTGTGGCCAGACTCTAGCACAACCTCCAAGACACCGAAGTTGGGGAAAATGCCAACATAATACCTCTATATGTTGTCTATCCTGTCTGTTTAACGGCACTGAATGTTTGCCATGTATGTATTCTATGATCTTCCTTGAGTCCCCTTCAGGGTGAGAATGGCGGAAAATACATGCTGTAAATAAATAAATAAATAAATAAATAAATAAATAAATAAATAAATAAATAAATTTGAGATTACAGAATCTCCAGATTATTTTGGATTTCACTTTCCAGAAACCTCAGTTGCCTTGACCAGTGATTGTTAACCAAGGCAGCTGAAGCATCTGGGAATTGAAATCTAAAACACCTGAAGGACTAGAGCTAAGGAATTGTTGGCCTTCTACAGCATCTTGTGTGGCGTATACAAGATTAAGCCTACAAGGCTTCATCTACACTGCAGAATTATTGCAATATTAATAGCCATGCTGTACATTCTGGGATTTGAAGTTTCATGGGATATATTTACCCTTTCCTGTTAGAGATCTTTAGTGTCACAACAAACTACAAATCCAAGGATCCTATAAGATGGAGCCATGGCAATTAAATTGGTGTCAAACTGCTATAATTCTGCCATGTGGATGGCCTCCGAGTCACTACACTTAAGTTGATACTACAGAGCAGAGGTTCTAGCAGCCTAATTTAAAACAGCAATATGTTGTTTCATTCTTGTTGACTTTTTAAAAAAATGAACCCTAGCTAAGTCAGTCAGAATTAGCAAGGGATCTTCCAACAGTTCACCATCTACCATTTGCTTCAAAGCACCTTCAACCATCTTCTTCAGTGGATAGGGATTTTGTGGTAAATACATGACATTTGCATGGCAAGCAAATGGATCCCAAAGGAAATGGTTCCCCAATGAAGTATAAATTCTATCAATCTTACTTAAAACAGCTAGTAAGAGGCTATCAGAGCAGAACTCAGCATGGAGTAAAAGATCCCATATGCTTCAAGTGGTTCCTACAAAATTGTTCTCCCAATTGTGAACACTATTATTATTATTATTATTATTTCACAAAGTCTCCTGAAAACTATGTTAGGGTATGGTCCTAACATTGCCATGCTTCACAACTCAGGACTTTATCTCACAAAGGTGACAAGCCAGCATTCAAGCTGATCTATCTCCTTTGGTAATAGTTCCTGTCACATGATGCCATTTGAAAACCATTGCCACTCTGACATGTCTCCACAATAAACTTTTCAATGGCCCTTGATCATGTCATGGTCTTGTCACTTAGCTTGCAAGAGAAGCCCCATCCACTTCTATGATAGCACAGAAGTGACATCAGGGAGTGAGAATGTCTTCCTCTCCAACTTTCCACTTCACGGTAATTCATGGGTTAAATATTTGATTTATTTACCAAAAATGATTTATTAGATTTGCAAAAAAACTGTAACAATTTTTTAAAGACATTACAAATTAGCAAAATTGCAGGAGGGCAAAGTGCACACTGCTAACTGAAATTACATCTACAGGACTGCAGATTAGTGAATTGTCATAGAGTGACTATGGAAAAGTGAAATAGTGAGGATGATCATCTCAGTACTTGGTATATCTTTGCTAGACCTTCACTCCATATTGCAGATAAAGAACAGGAAGATTCATTTACTTCCCATCCATCATCTCTTATCTTGATATCTAAAATGTGGACATGCATGCATCAAAACCAACACGTGAAGACCAAGATATGAAAGAACAGTGCTTTGTGCTGCTTTGGTCACATAATGAGAAGACAGGAAAGCTTGGAGAAGACAAGGATGCTGGGAAAAATGGAAGGAAAAGTGAAGAGGGGCAGATCAAGGGCAAGATGGATGAATGGTATCCTTGAAGTGACTGGCTTGACTTTGAAAGAACTGGGGGTTGCCGCAGCCGACAGGGAACTCTGGCGTGGACTGGTCCATAAGGTCACGGAGAGTCAGAAGTGACTGAACAAATAAACAATAACAACAAAATTGGGATTCGAAATGCTCTAGTGCTCTTTACCAAGACCCAATCCTGAAGACACTCCCACAGAATTGAGAGGAGCCTCAAATGCCATATAGTCCTATCACACAGAAGAACACACAATTAAAGCACTCTGGAGATGCCCATTAAATCTATGTAATAAATGAAATTGAGATTATGGATGCATCAAATATAAAAATATGGCTCATTCCTGACATGCACGCATGGGTATAGGCCTTCAAGTTATGGTGAAGGCATGAATTTCATATGGGTTTTTAAAGGCAAGGACTACTCAGAAGTTTTGCCAGTAACCTAGAACGCCAGGTATTCATTGGTGGTCTCCCATCCAAATTCTAATTATGGGTGACACTACTCATGATCAGATTGGATCTGTTGCCTTTAGGGCATTTAGGCTGTACTAGATGATAGATCTGATATGATCCCTTCCCAAGTATTCCATGTATGCATAATACTCCTATACATTTTACTAGATCTCTTAGATATCAAAAGACATTATTTGGTTTAAGCAATAAACTGACACACTTGGTAGCCTTTTGTAAATATCCGTTTGAAAATCCCAGCTGTCATAAAAATAACCAAGCTGTCAGCTTCCAAAGTCAGAGCAAAGCAAGGAGGTTAGCCTGAAAATGAGACCCAATGTGAAGAATTTCCCTGTCACCATGTCTGGGGAGGCATCTGCTACAAAGTATGGGCTCTCGAGTCAACAGGCGCTTTGATCGTGAGATGATTTATGTCAGCCGTCAACCATCGAGCATGCATCTGTCATCCGGACAATGTGGTGTAAAAGAGAATTTAATTGCTTTTGGATTATAAATAAAAATGAACATTGCAGGAATGAATTACACAATCACTGTTCATTTGTACATTGAGCTATCAAGGGCAAGGGAAACCAATGGGCATAAAGCACAGTAATTTCTTTTCCATCCCCATGCTAATGGGAGGGACCACTGGGAATGCTTTAATAACAAATTGTGACCGTCACATTTTCTGACATAGAAGAACCTGCACTTTGGAAAAATGCTGGATTGATGGATCAAGCATATATATTCCATCAATGGCCACCGTCAGCTAATGGAGGAAGCAATCTGGAAAGGAAGGACTTGTGAATGTCATGCAGTGAGAAAAAAATTGGCATACTGATGCCATTGTTATGGTCTCCACCTGCCTGCTTACTTCAACCCACTCTGGGCCAATTTTGACTCTGAAGTAATGAAGCTATCATAAGCTGCTGTCCCTTACCACTGGTTTTATTGACTAGGGCTGAGAATGATTGTAGTGTGACAGTATCAGCCCCATAACTTAGAGCAGGCATGCACAAACTTCGGATCTCCAGGTGTTCTGGGCTTGAAATCCCAGCCAATTTGCCGGCTGTTAGAATTGTGGAAGTTGAGGTCCAAAACATCTGGAGGGCTGAAGTTTGCCCATGCGTGTCTTAAAGCCTGGTGGTTGTCATGTCAATTGGGTGGTAAACCCACCATAAACGTTATCCTTATATTTAAAGGAGTTGTCCATGGTGCTGAACCTGACTTAAGTTCAGCACCTTAAATAGCTACTGGTTTCCCCTGACCTGGCAGCCAGTAGCCACTACTGGCCACACATTTCCCATCTTTAGCACACACAAAAAGTACACCTGCGTAAAAATCAGAGTCTGTGAATATTTAAAAGACATGGGTGAATTCAAAAGGTCTTTACCTAAGTCATGAGGCTTACATCTCTGGAGTAGAGTTTGAAATATGTTGCTAGTTTCATTGAGCCTCAGTATTTATTTATTTATTTATTTATTTATTATTTGGACTTACTAGACCGCCCCTCCCGAGGCTCAGGGCGGTTTCCAACAGATAAAATCACACAATAGTATAAAAACATCATAAAATATTCCTAAAACCATTCAGATAGTATAAAAATGTCACAGTGGATCGGAACAAGCCGATCTGCACTAGAGTACAATAGCAGCACAACTAGGTGAAGATATTAGTATTCAGACGCTGATCAATCGACAAATGCCTGCCTGAACAGCCAGGTCTTACAAGACCTACGAAAGGCCATCAGGTCCTGCAGGGCCCGCGTCGCAGCCAGCAGCGAGTTCCACAGGGCCAGAGCGGCCACCGAGAATGCTCTCTGTCGGGTACTATTGAGAGAAAGGTAGAATATAAATCAAAATGGTGGTGGTGGTGATTATTATTATTATTATTATATACACTAAATCATAATAAATTGACCTTTACAAGACCTTTGCAATCCCTGTTCCCTTGGTTTAAGAAGATTGTTCCAGGCTGTTCTACTGAGCCAGAAGATTTTGTCTGGCTCCATCATTAAGTATCAACTAATGTGTGCTTGCCAAATCTGTTTTATTCCTTCTGCCTCCAAACTCACCTATACCTTAGATTGTACACCTTCTTATGTTTTAAATTAAAAGTCAATGACCTCCATAGAAGGACTGAAGAAACAGCCAGGCATTCAGCAATGTAGAGTCCACCATAAGTAGGACACAGACTGTTCAGATATACCCTAACATCAGAGTGGATCATATCCTTTCCTAACATGATTGTATCCTGTTTGTGAAGGTCGGAACAAACCCCGCACTCTGGATGTTGTCTCATTTTGAAATCAGCAAGAGGTGGTTTAGTTTCCACTGCCGGCCTTAATGAGTGATAATGACGTGACGCATGATTAACTGGGTTGATAGCAAGTGCTTAGCAAGACAGATATCCCATGCCATCCAAACAGGGCACTCATAAAACCTCTGCCATCTACTCATTTAAAAATGTTTCCTGAATGACAAGTTGGAGAGATCACCTCCATTTCCAGCACCAGCAAATGGAAAGCGAGGAAGAACAATCCAGTGTTTTTCCAAAACTGGAACAGTGGTCTTAGGACAAAGCAGAAACTGAAAAATTTGTCACCCAGCTTGCAATGACAGCATTGAGAGAAAAGGGGGAAAGGAGATATGAGTCAGCTGATCTATATCTTTATTTAGTAATTAAAATATTTCTGTCCTGTGCTCTAACTTGAGATCTGAAGGCATAGCAGCATTTAGACAGTTTCAAACAAGTCCAGATCACTGGGTTGTTGTAAGTTTATTGTGCTGTGTGGCCAAGTTCTAGAACAGTGCTGTCCAACTTCTACCGGACCTAGGGCCGGACTTCCAGTCACTGATGACCTGGGGGGCTGCTCCGCGCCACTCCGCCCCGCCCCCAGCCCCGCCCCCAGCCATGCCCCCAGCCCCTCCTCCAAAAGTGTCACGCCAGCCTCAGAAGCGGCGATTTCACTTCTGAGGCTGGCGGGACCCTTTAGGAGGGGGGGCACAGCCCAGGGGGGCCCGCCATGGCGTCGCCCTCCCTTCTAAAAGTGTCACGCCAGCCTCCTCTTCTCTTCTGCCTCTCCCACCGGCGCACCGATCCGGGCGCCGGTGGGAGAGGCAGAACGGAGAAGGCAGGCCTATGGAGGAGGAAGGGAAGCGCTTGCCTTCCTCCTCTTTAGGCCTGCCTCGTCCTCTGTTCTGCCTCTCCCAAAGGCACCCCGATCAGGGCGCCGGTGGGAGAGGCAGAACGGAGGAGAAGACAGGCCTAAGGAGGAGGAAGGAGCGCTTGCCTTCCTCCTCTTTAGGCCTGAGTCCTCTGTTCTGCCTCTCCCAAAGGCGATCAGGGCGCGGTGGGAGAGGCAGAACGGAGAAGACAGGCCTAAAGAGGAGGAAGGCAAGCGCTCGCCTTCTTCCTATTTAGGCACGCCTCCTCCCTCCCCCCCCCCCGGCGTTCCCGATTGGTGCACCGGGGGGAGAGGCGGGACGGAGGAGGAGGAAGGGAGCGGGCGGGGCTGGGTGACGTCAGGCTCGGCGCCGGCGCCACGCCTGACGTCACCCAGCCCCGCCCCCCCGGAGATCGATTTTTTAAAAAAATTACTATTTTTTGCAGGGTAGGCGGGGGCCGCAGGGAAGGGGCTGGGGGCCGTATGTGGCCCCGGGACCGCCAGTTGGACAGCCCTGTTCTAGAACATGGCCATACAGCCTGAAAAACCTGCAACAACCCAGTGATTCCAGCCACAAAAGCCTTCCACGATACAATTCCAGTTCAAAAAGTAAGGTCCTTTCCAGAAGGAGAAACAAGTCTCCAAAAATATTGAGAGTTTCCAGTTCTTGTTGTTTTGCACTTACCTGCCTATATTCAGTCAGTCAATGTAGAGATACATCTCATTACAGAAAATACTGGGTTCGTTTAAACTGGCCTGGGAAGTAGGAATTAAAACATCTTGTAATACCAGGATCTCCAAATTTAATTCAGTTTTTAAAGAAGCAAAACATTGAACTAAGAGACTTTCATTTTCTCATTTGGTAAAAACAGCTCACAACCCTCCTCATCCTTAGGCCCAGAAGCAGATTCATAAATTTGAACTGCCACTGCCGTAGCCCTAACCCTTTGGGGTCAAGAAAGGTAGGATATAAATAAAATAAAATAAAATAAATAAATAATAACCAAGCAAGGAGAGAATAAGAGACAGGTATAATTCCATTTAGGTATAATTTCATCATCCCTAGGCTTTGGGAATGTAATGTGGGGCATAGATAAATAAATAAACTATCAAATTAACAATTAGTAAGCAACTCAGAGAGCTTTTTGTCACTGAAAGGTGGGGTATAAATACTCATGGAAACCATGAAGTTTCTAATAAAAAATCAGGTTTATTTTGGTGCCATAATGAAAACCCTACACCAGAGTCGTAAGCCTGCCCTATATTGTTTTTGAGACTGGATGAAGACACCAGTTGGCCCTCCACAGGGTGTAGAGGTCTAAGAGTGTAACTTCAACTTCCATAAATAGGGTGCCACAGTAGAAGATACCTTCTTCCATGTCCCTGTGTTATGCAGTGACAGAAGATGTCATATAAGACAGTGTTTTTCATCCTGGGGGTTGGGACCCCTGGGGAGGTCATGAGGGGGTGTCAGAGGGGTCGCTAAAGACCATCAGGGGTCCCATTTTCTGTTGGTCATGGGAGTTTTCCATGGGAAGTCAGGTCCAATTCTATCGTTGGTTGGTGGGGTTCAGAATGCTCTTTGTAGGTGAACTATAAATCCCAGCAATTACAACAATGCCACGTCTATCTTTCCAAAAATAGACTAGACACCAAATGTTGAGTCTTCATGCCAAGTTTGGTCCAGTTCCATCATTGTTTGAGTCCACAATACTCTCTGGATGTAGGTGAACTACAACTCCATAACTTAAGATCAATGCCCACCAAAATCTTTCAATATTTTCATGCCAAGTTTGGTCCAGTTCGATCATCATTTGAGTCCACAATACTCTCTGGATGTAGGTGAACTACAACTCCATAACTTAAAATCAATGCCCACCAAAATCTTTCAATATTTTCTGTTAGTCATGGGAGTTCTGTGTGCCAAGTTTGGTTCAATTCCATCATTGGTGGAGTTCATAATGCTCTTTGATTGTAGGTGAACTATAAATCCCAGCAACTACAACTCCCATATAACAAAATCAATACCTCCCTCAACCCCACCAGTATTCAAATTTGGGCGAATTGGGTATTTGTGCCAAATTTGGTCCAGTGAATGAAAATACATCCTGCATATCAGATATTTACATTATGATTCATAACAGTAGCAAAATTATAGTTATGAAGTAGCAATGAAAATAATTGTATGGTTGGGGGTCACCACAACATGAGGAACTGTATGAAGGGGTCACAGCATTAGGAAAGGTGAGGACCACTGATATAGGAGGAAATACACCTTTATATATCAGGGCCCCAAGTTATTTAGGGCTTTAAATGACATGACTATAGCTTGTGTGTGTGTGTGTATACAGTGTATATATATATATATATATATATATATATATATCTCCTAATTGCTCTGTACATGATCCAGCATGTCAAAAAAGAAAAATGACTGCTGGGTTGAGAAGCTATGTCTAATTTAAAAAATGTGTTATTTAGAGGGGGTTTTTTTTATAAAAAAAATACTATTAATCATCATTTCCAATTCTTCTTGTCAGAAATTTCCAGCAGTCAGAAAAAATGTTTCTTTGCTTTTCTATTTTTAATAACTTCACTTCCCTCTGCCCTTACATGTTTGAGTGATAGCATCACATAGCCGGAACTGAGAAGTTGTGTCTACCTAAAAGTAAAGGTTTTCCCCTGACATTAAATCCATCATGTCCGACTCTGGAGGTTGGTTCTCATCTCCATTTCTAAGTCAAAGAGCCGGTGTTGTCCATAGAGGCCTCCAAGGTCATGACTGCATGGAGTGCCGCTACCTTCCCGCAGGAGCAGTACCTGTTGATCTACTCATATTTGCATGTTTTCAAACTGCTAGGTTGGCAGAAGCTGGAGCTAACACTGGGAGCTCACGCCGCTCCCTGGATTCGAACCAAAGACCTTTTGGTCAACAAGTTCAGCAGCTCAGGACTTTAACCCACTGCACCACCAGTGTCTGTCTACATAATATCATTTACATATGCCCAGTTACATAATCTAATATAATACCTAATTCATCACCTATGTCACATTCAAGAAGGAGGAAGTAGACCTGAGGAACGCTAAACATTACTAAAAGTAAGTCTTAAGAAGAACACAGAATCTTTCAAAATGTAATCTCCTTGACTGAAGATTTTTCGAATAATTACTGTTAATGCTGTTGTTTCTTGTGTCTCGCTTTTAAGCTCTTGCTTACTAGAAGAAATGAAAAAAGGATGTCTTCCTAGAGATAAAGAACACATCATAGTAAAAGTCCAAAATTTCTTTCTCACAAGCTTCCATTCAATTGTTCCACCAAATAAATCCCCATAATAATTCATATGAGCAGTCATTTGTGGAAGTATACACTTAGCTCATCTGCAAAATCAGTTCTGATTTCCAAGGTCAACCCATATCCACAGTGTAACTTCTTCCAAGTGTAAGAAAACTCTTTCCCCGCCCCTGCTTTTATTTTCTAAGACTGATTCCACTTTCTACAGAATTACAGAAATGAAAGGGGGGAAAAGTCATGACGCCCAATTCAGACTCATTAAGAACTAACTATTGCTGGTTGTACCTTCAGTGCTAATTGATGTGTCATTAAACTTTGAGAGGAGAAGGTCCCTATGACTGTGACAGCTGTTCCGGTGGGCTGAGAAAGAACACCATTAAGTGTAATTAAGGAAAGAGGCTGAAACATAAGGAAAGGAACCTTTATCTCCTCAAGATGAAAAGCCTTCTGTGTATTAAAAAAATGATGATCGCTCATAAGTGACCCCACCAAAACGTCGATGGAGAGGCAGATGTCCAACAGACTGCAGACAGGAAAAATGCCAACATGTCATTGCATCCCATTCATTGCCACCAAGCTGTTCCTCTGCTATTCTTAACCCACCACATATTCATCCTCCACTTGGTCAACTTCTCCTTTGCTCCCCTTCCTTCTGCTCCCTATGTTTTAAAGACAAAAATACATAATTATAGTAGATTTCTAGTCTGGATAACTCCCTCTCAATGACTTTGTACACAGCTTGAAGAACATCTCAAAGTCTCTGACACTGTTTTGTAAATGTAGGCCAGTATCTGGCTTGTTAATCAAGATGCCTCTATGGGGCTCACAAGCAGGACCATATCTTCCTCTTGGCCACAAGCAATTGGTATTCTGGGTTATATTGTCTCTGATTCTAGACATAGCATTTGCTCATCAAGGACCTCATTGATGAGGTCCCCCATGTCAATTCACCAGCCTCTGTCATGAATCAATGGGACAGCAGGACAATCCTGGCATGCCAGGCTCTGCCTGGATGGCCAGCAGCAACACTTCCCCATTACATGTGGGGAAGTGTCACCACACAACTTGCCCCTGCGGTAGCCCCGTTGTTCCAAATGAAACACTGGGAGGCTCCCATGTTGGAGGTACAATGTCCTACCATCCCCACCTCCACCGGTGCCAGTTGAGCAATGGAGCCCTGCTGAAAGTGAGGTTACATCATGTGGTTGGTGGTGTGGGGATCCCTTGCTCAACTGGGTGGCAGCCTCCTAGGACTCTAAAAATGCATCATGTGATGAGGTCCCAAGACTAGTGTTCATGAAGATCCTCCATTTCAGTAACCTTGCTTTAAACACCTCTAAATTGATAGATTGATTTAGTCAACAAATCCAAAGTTGGGTTGATTCAACCCAAAAAACCATGACCCTCTGTTTACAAGACTTGAGCTATAGATGGCTGGGGCTCTTGGAGGTTTATACAAAGAGAACAGTAGCCGGGCTAAATCCTGAATACGCAAAAACACAAAAGTGCAAAGGAGTATCAAAATTCAAAGTTTATTCTTAAAGCATAATGTACATATATACGGAAATAAATGAGGACACAGTATGGAAAGCACCCAATGTCCTACCACAAAGTTTCCCAAGTGGGTCGAAGTAAAGTAAGAGTTCCGTAATCAAATAGAATCCAATGGGAAGGTATTTGTAATCCAAAGGATCCAATGATCTTGGTGCAGTATAGTTCCACAGTAAAGGTAAGGTATTTGTAATCCAAAGGATCTGATAATCCTGGTATGGTTCAACCGTGGATCCAAGAGGGCGTGTCCAAGAGTCGCTCGCAGTCGGAGCTACTGGAAGCGGAGGAGAGCAATATTCTCCTTCGAAAAAATGCTGGTCATGGGTAAATGCCGACGGTCAACTGGTGCTAGTAATCCCAGGCCAAAAGGGGGTCCGTTTCACCCATCACAGGTTTTATCAAGGTGTCGTAGTGGTTTACATGCATTCCAGACTCAAACTGAGGTGGTTCATGAGCATAACCCCAGACTCAGTAGTAGGACCCCCTTTTGGCCTGGGATTGCTAGCACCAGTTGACCGTCGGCGTTTACCCATATGATTTATACTCATGTATATTATTGTATACTATTTAGACTACAGTGCGTCATTGCAACGCCACTCATCTGCTGCACGCCAAAGCTCCACAGACCAGTCCCGGGTCTTTGAAGAAGCTCCTCTGAGTGAAACGATTCAGCGCGGGTATTTACGCAATCGTCGGCCGCGCAGAGTACCCATTGAAGATTTCTTGATCATTTGCCACCAATGCTTATGGTCTGTTATGGATTTTGATTCACTTTATTTCAACTGAGATGGACTTTGGGACTCATATGCTGGGACTTTTCATTTTGAACATTATTTGGGATCAATCGCTGGACTATTTTGAATGTCAAGGCATGAGTCATTATTGAAGCCTATATTATTTTCAATTGTATTGACTTGAATATGTTTGATATTTGTGCAGAACTCTATATAACCCAATATTGGGCTACTTATATTACAAATCATTTGAATACTATTCTACCTTAGAGTTGATATACTCTCCTTTATCTTACCTGAGTGCTTTAAGAGCAACCACTCCCACTTACTCTTAGTTTAATGCTAATACTATCTACAGTGACAAACTGTTGGCTGAAAAGGCAGAAACAAAGATAACATGTAATTTACAACAGACATTCACCAGCTTCTCCAGTTTCTGTCATTACATTTTGGTCAATGTAAAACTTTTCCTTCCAGGACTGATCAACATGAAATACAACTCTAATGTTCATGATGATCTTGCTAAAATCCTCTTTTTTATTATTTGGAGGTAGGTGTTTCTTGGCTTAAATGAGCATCACCTAATACCAGGGTGCCATGCTTTGTTGATGTCTCCTTCTGGAGATTTGGTTGCTAGCTTAACTTATGACCTGCATGTCTTCTCATCGGTCTTCTGAAAGAAGCCATGATTTCTGGTTCTTTCCATTGCATTCATTTTTTCCTCCCTCATAGACCTTTAACATGATGTATACCTTTTGTAACGATTTATTGAACATAAAACAGGAAAGTAAGGGGGGGAGGCATCAAAACTAGGGTTCCCATATAAAATTTGTGTCCCTTATTTTCAGGCCCTGTCCCTTATTTTTGACTAGCAGGACAGGACTGGGTGGGGTTGACCAGAGGAAGCTGCGCGCTGCAGTTTCCACAGCAATGCCTGCCCGGGGATTCCAACTCGCAGGGCAGCCTGCATCCCCGTTGGGAGGAAGAGGCGATACAGGACTTTTCAAAGTACAGTAGACTAATTAACCGTTACCCAAGGGGAACGTTGGCTCATGTTGGATAAAGATAGTTTTTGGTTGCTTGAGAGTTACTCTTAAAATAGGCCTAGCTGTGCATCCCAATACTATACAATGCTGTGCATCCCATACTATACTATACCATTAACTATTGACATCATAATCATGAAGATGTACTGTCTTATAAAATTTATTTTAATGTTTAAAGTCAGCAAAGTCAAGTACTAAATATAGATGGAGAAAATAGGGAAGATCTAATAATGTTTTTTCTGCATGACAAAGCATGCAGAAACATACCATGTACTGTTAAGAGGGTGTAAGTCGGGTCCCTTATTTTTGTGAAAAATCCCGTAAATGTCCCTTATTTCTTATCTCAAAAAATGGCAACCCTAATCAAAACACTCCTCTGAAACGAAATGGTTTATTTTAGCATTAGCTTACGTGGATATCAGTCCATTTATTTATATGCACTGCTGAAGTTGGGACTACAGACACAGGTATATTGGAGCTGCAAAGTTTGAGATGGGTTGGGAGAAAGTTATCAAATTATACAGGCTGAGCATCCCAGAATTCCTAAATCCAAAATTGTATACATGGATGGCTGAGATATTGGCATACCTTTACTTTCTGGTGGTTGATTGCGCACAAACTTTGTTTCTTGCACAATATCACTAAAATTATTGTATAAACTTGCCTTTAGCGTATGCATATAAAGTATATATGAAGAATACATGTTTAAACTTGGGTCCCATCTCCAAGATACCTTACTGTGTACATATATGGAAATACAGGTATTACAAAATCTGAACAAATCCAAAATCCAAAACACTTCTGGTCCCAAGCTGTAATAGAATTCAGAAAGATGCAAATTTTGACCTGGGTCATAAAGCTTCACAGAGTTAAATGAGATAAAAGGGTTTTGTGAAGCAACTGGTCTGTAGTTCTGAGGTATGGAGAAACTATTCAAAGCAATACTGGGGGAGTCAATATTTGAAGCAATGCTGGCTCAGTGCTGAAGTGAGCCAATTATTTAAGCAAGATTTAAGCAATACCTGAGGCCATGCCCAAGAGAAGTGTGAAAACAATGCTAAAGATAATCAGTTCCCTGGAGCAAAATAATTCTGGGGATTATTTTGAGTAAACTAAATAGACCTGGGAACCTTACACAATGCACAGTTATATGTTTTGATTCCATGGCAAAATCCTATGGAATGTTAGGTTTTATAGTCTGCTAGGTACACTAATACGTCCTTGGGGAAAATTCTTAAACATCCCCTCTCTAAATTGCAAATTTCTAGATTGTGAAGTAAATCACAGCACTATAATGGTGTGATGCCTTCAGGGATTGCTCTCCTGGAGACTGCAGTGGCGCAATGGGTTAAACCCTTGTGCTTCTGAACTGCTGACCTGAAGGTTGGATGTCCGAATCTGCGGAACAAAGTGAGCTCCCATTGTCACCCTAGCTCCTGCCAACTTAGCCGTTCGAAAACATGCAAATGTGAGTTGATCAATAGGTGGGAAAGGCAAAAAGACTCCCTCAGTAATCATGCCAGCCACACATCCAGGAGGTGTCTACAGACAATGCAGGCTACTTGGCTTGGAAATGGAAATGAGCACTGCCTCCAGAGCCGGAAATGAAAGGAGAAGGCTTTGCCTTTGTTTGTGTATTTGTTTGTCATTGTATTTCATTGTAACAAGGCACTAAATGTTTGCCCGTGTCTGTTTATATGCTGTAATCCGATCTGAGTTCCCTCAGGGAGAAAGGTGGAATATAAATAAAGTGTTGTTGTTGTTGTTACACCTTTTTGCTCTTGGCTGTGAAGGACCCTGCTTGATTTTCTACTGATTGGTCCAGATAAATACACTAACTTCCCTAGTACTTATAAAAAAGTGACCCATATATACACATACCTCAGAAGAGGGTGAAATAAGAAATCTAAGCCTGTTGAGCCTTATGGTTTGCTGGTTCAGCCTCAAGGACTTTGCAATTGCTTGAAGCTATGAATTAATTTCAACCCAAAGGGAATCACAGTTCTTGAAGCTATGAGGTGGCTAGCAATCTACTATTTCTGGAAACTCTGCCTGACATGGGTCAGCCTAGCCACTAGGGGTGGTTGATCCATTAAAAAATTGATTCTAAACTCGTGGGGGGAGATTTCCATTGCTGGGTCGTTATAGAAATTATTCTGAAGAATTTTAAGTAAATTTCATAATTGAAACATAATTAATAACGAATTTTTTTATTATTCGTTACGCCAGGTGGGAGGGAAGAATGGAGGGCAAGCCCTCCCCTCTTACCTCCCCCCTCCCCCCAGCTCAGAAGCATCGCGGGTTATATTTAACCCGGGATGCTTCTGAGGTGGCAGGGAAAGGAAGGGAGGTTTGGATGCAAGCCATCCACACACCCCTTCCTTCCCCCGCCAGCTCAGAGGCATCCCGCGTTATATTTAACCCAGGATGCCTCTGAGGTGGCGGGGAAAGGAAGGGAGGTGTATATGCAAGCCATCCACACACCCCTTCCTTCTCCCACCAGCTCAGAGGCATCCCGCGTTATATTTAACCCAGGATGCCTCTGAGGTGGCGGGGAAAGGAAGGGAGGTGTGGATGCAAGTCATCCCGCCACCTCAGAAGCAAGGGCAGAAAAAACAACCTAAAAACGTGCCCTTTATAGAAATGACGATCATGGGCATCGATTTTGAAATGTCACTTCCGGGTTGGATGCCGAGGGTCAATATACAGTCAAAATAATTTTAAATACGAAAAGTTAACGGATATCAAAGTATTACGGCCGGAGATATCCACCCCTACTAGCCACATCTAATAGAACTTGCATGAAGGATAGATGTAATGCATCTCTATGTGCAGAAACACACTGCAGTATTCAGATGGCCTGGAATATACAGGACCTCCGTATACAGTTCCTATAACTTATACATATGCTGTCCATCACAGTGAGAAGTCTTTCATTCATGGATGATAACAACTCCTAATGGGATTTATGATCCATAATATCCATTCAGATGCAACCATCCTGCCCAGTCCTGTCTCCCCTTTTCAGACTTTCATCTTCTGCTGAGGCTGGCACATTGAAGATCTCAAAAATAACATCTCAATCAACTTTGATTGTTGCACGTCACAAGTCATCCAACCTTGCCTCTCCCAATCACTCTGCAACCAACATCATCTATGACAGAAACAGCTTCCAATTTAGCCAGGTTTATTAATACATCAGGCTCCGCCGTCTCTCCTGTTATCGCTTGCTTCTTTCTGTGCACTTTTCAATCAAAGCCAAAGGACATTTATCTGTGAATGGGAGGAAGTGGGTGGGGGGAGACATCATTGTACTATACCTGAGAATTAATTCAGGGGTGAAAAAAGAGGGGGAGGGAGAAAAATTCGAATCATTATTGCTGTAAGCCTGTCTGAGGATGGGATTTAAGAGGGACCATTTGTAGTCAGCAGACATTACCCCTCCATTCATCTGATTATTTCAAATGTGAAAATGACTTGTCAGAACACTGCAAAGTTCTTCAGTGTTAAAGAGAGGCTTTCAAGTCCCGGTCTTACAAGGAGAATGAGAGGATGGAGGGGGTGGTTTCAAACTTTCTCTTAATAAGCCTTCCTAGGTAAAAGAAAGACAAATCTTGAAAGCTCCAGCTGGCCTTGGCTTCCTGAACTTGGCAGCTGACACACCAAAGAACACAGAAAGGAGAGCAGCCACGTTGCCCGAGGCGGGATTCATCACTGCCACATTTGAACTTCCCTCCTGCAGAAACCAAGACAGTGGGTGACTGTCTCATCCATTTAATGGGAGAGCAAAACAGCACTCTGTATACTCATTTGTGGCCTGCAGGTTTTTTGGTTGGTGTTGGCAGAATGAAACAAGGAGTATGACACCTTGATACTTCACACAAAGCAGCTGAAACTTATGCAATTGCAAAGTTGTTCCTGCACGAGGTATAATATTCCATTTGGTGATCTCACAAGCCAATGCAAGAGGGGATACTGGGAAATGGAAGCACCAATGCTGTAGCAAGTAAGTTAAAACAGTTACACTTTCTACCTAATATAGATTAGATTACTGCAATTTACTCTACGTGGGGTTGCCTTTGAAGACTGTCCAGAAGCTTCAGCTAGTCCAACAGGCGGTGACCATACTTCTAACCAGAGTGGCGCACAGGGAGCATACAACTCATCTATTGTGTCAGCTCCACTGGTTGCTTATATGCTACCAAGCCCAATTTAAAGTGCTGTTCTTGGCCTATAAAGCCCTAAACTGTTCTGGTTCAATTTATCTGTCCGAACACATCTCTTCTTAGGAGCCCATTAGAACTTTAAGATCTTCTGGGGAGGTCCTGCTCTTGGTCCCATTTACGTTGCAAGTGCGATTGGTGGGGACAAGAGACAGGGCCTTCTCCGTGGTGGCCCCTCAGCTGTGAAACTTCCTCCCCAGGGACATGCCTTCTGGGTGTTAGGATAAAGCTGAAGACTTGGCTCTGCACACAAGCGTTTGAAGAATAAGTTTCTATGGTTTTGACACAGTCTGTATTAAGGATTATGAGCAGGGTTATGGGTGAATGGAATTATGCACTTTATATGCTTTTAAAATTTGTATACTGATGTATTTTATTATCGCTTACTGTTAATCGTTTTGAACTGTTTGATTTTTATTGTTAGTACTGGTTTTTACCAGCATTGAATTTTTGCCGGAATTGTAAGCCGCCTTGAGTCCCTTCGGCCGAGAAAGCCAGGGTAGAAATGAAGTAAATAAATAAACAAATACCTCACTTGGCCTGTCTATATTAATTTGGGCATCACTATACTAAGATTTGACTTTTTCCCTTACTTTCTGTAGGAAAAGAGATGCCACTTGAATATTATGAAGAACCTCTGAGAGTAAGATCTGTTCAAAAGTGGTTTATGCTTCCTGTGGATGTGGTGTCCTCTGGGGGGGTTAGAAACAGAGGCTGAATGGGCATCAGTCAGAAGTGCTTTGATTATGGTTTTGTTTGTTTGTTTTCATTTGTTTGTTTGTTTTGCATGGCAGAATGGGTTTGGATAGCCCTTCCAGTCTGTTCCAACTCTATGATTCTTTTTTCTCATAAAGAGAAGCAGGCAACACCTCTGAAAAAAATATTGCTAAATGTGTTTACTTTTTATGTTAATATTTGTAAACCAGTGTCTGTCATCAGTGCTGCACTGAAAGAGGGCTAATAAACTGAAGGTAAATCCAGACAAAACAAAGGTACTCTTGTCAGTTGGAAGGCAGATTAGGGTGTGGGATTAATAGCAGAGCAGAACACCTCTCTGGTATACTCATTTGCAGCCTGCAGCTTTTTTGGTTAGCTTCAAGGGGTCACACTCCTCCTGAAGACACCGGTTTGCAGTCTGCGAGTGATCCTAGACTCATTGCTGACCCTGGAACCCCAGGTGTCAGCGGCAGTCAGGACTGCCTTTGCACAGTTAAAACTTGTGCGCCAGCTGTGCCCGTACTTTGAGACACCAGAATTAGCCAAGGTAGTCCATGCCTTGGTTACCTCCCATTTGGACTACTGCAACACTCTCTAATGGGGCTGCCTTTGAAGACAGTTTGGAAGCTGCAATTAGTTCAGAGATCAGGTTACTAACTGGAGCATTGTACAGGGAGAGAACTACTCCCATATTATGACAGCTCCACTGGCTATCAGTTCGCTTCTGGGCTTAATACAAAGTTCTGGTTATTACCTATATATCCCTAAATGGTCCAGGCCCAGACTATTTGAAAAACTGCATATCAAACCAGATTGGACACTGTAGTATGTGGAGGAGGCCCTGCTCTCGGTCCCACCCCCCGTCTCAAGCACGGTTTGATGGGGATGAGAAAAGGGGCCTTCTCCATGTCCATACCCCGCCTCTGGAACTCCCTTTACAAATAACTAAAAATGGCCCCCTCCCGTCTCTCCTTTCAAAAGCTTTTAAAGACCCATCGGTGTAATTTAGCTTATGGAGAGGAAGGGGATTCGCTTTCCGAAATATATTTTTGCCTTGATATCAGACACTTACCTTAGCTTGTTGATATTATATTTTTAAAGTACGGTGTTTTAATCAAGCTGTCTTCTTGTATTTATTATGTTTATTTAGTTCAAACCTTGGTTTTGGTTGTCTATAAGTCAAAATGTATTTTTTTTATTATGCTGTAATCATTGTTATTTATTGAATGTTTGCCATTTTTGTTATTTTTGTAAGCCACCCTGAGTCCCTTCAGGTAGAGAGGGCAGATCGTAAATAAAGTTTTATTGTTGATATTCTTGTTTTATTTTGAATGAATAACATTTAGAATGAAACACAATGAAACTGACAATCAGTTAGGAAAATATGACCAAAATTAAATCCCAGTGCCTCTAAAGAAATTTACCCCTTCACATAAGTATTAGGCATGGTTAGGTCCAGTCGGAACCTTCGTAATTCAGATTAAATTCGGATTAAATTCGGATTAAATTCCTTTTTGAATTGATTTTGAATTTTTTTCTGAACTCAGAAGTATCCTTGCCTTTCTGAAGCCGCTGTTGCCATTTTTGTTCTGACTCAGGAAGTGAGTTGGAAAAGACGCAGCGTTTGGAGGCAAGCTGAAGCCTGCATGCTTGGATGCTTGCCTCCAGCTAATGAGGGGATAACATGTGGGGAGGGGCCGGGTTTCGGCACGGCAGCCATTGCACTTTTTAAAGGGCTGTTCATGCCTTAGGAGCTCATAGCAATCCAGGGCAGCGGATACAAAGGGGGCTTGGGTAGGAAAGGTGCTTGCACTGCTTGGGAAGGGAACAACAAGGTAGTGGAAGGGAAAAACAGTGTTTTGGAAGGGAACTACAGAGGAGAGCAGCTGTTAGTAGGCTCATTACCTGCACGATCCTTGAAGCCTTTTTCTCCGATTACTTTCCTGGCACAATCAGTGAATCCAACTTACTTCCAATTTTGGTTAGAGTTTGCAGTTCGAGACACCAGGATCCTTTTTTCTCCGATTACTTTCCTTGCACAAGCAGTGAATCCAACTTTGAAGAAACTTCCTTCCATTTTGGCTACAGTTTGCAGTTAGAGATACCAGAATCCCCTTTTCTCCTATTACTTTCCTTATACAAGCAGTGAATCCAACTTTGAAGAACTTTCCTGCCAATATTGGCTAGAGTTTGAAGTTAGAGATACCAGAATCCCCTTTTCTCCTATTACTTTCCTTATACAAGCAGTGAATCCAACTTTGAAGAACTTTCCTGCCAATATTGGCTAGAGTTTGAAGTTAGAGATACCAGAATCCCTTTTTCTATTACTTTCCTTACTTTCAACTTTGAAGAACTTTCCTGCCAATATTGGCTAGAGTTTGAAGTTAGAGATACCAGAATCCCCATTTCTCCTATTACTTTCCTTATACAAGCAGTGAATCCAACTTTGAAGAACTTTCCTCACAATATTGGCTAGAGTTTTTAGAGATACCAGAATCCCTTTTTCTCCTATTACTTTAGTTTGAATCCAAATTGTAGACCCTTCCTTCCCATTTTGGTTAGAGTTTGTACTTAGTTTGTACTCACTCATATTTTGCTCTGACTTTGTCCTTGGGTATACTAACAATCCCCTTTTCTCGTACTATATTCCTTGCTGAAACACCATATTCAAGTTTTGAAACAAACACCTCATTCACATCTGGCTCTGACTTGTCCTTGGGTACACTACAATCCCTTTTTCTCATACTATATTCTTGGCTGAAACACCAAATTCAAGTTTAGAAAGAAACACCTCATTCACATGTTGCTCTGACTTTGTCCTTGGATATACTACAATCCAATTTTCTCGTATTATATTCCTTGCTGAAAAACCAGATCTAGAAGGGTGGGGCAGGGTTGAACACTGGCCTGCCCTTTGCTTATCTTGAAAAAGAGCAAATGTAATAAATTAATGTTATGAGATAAAATCCCTTTTACATGTTCCGAGATGTCTGCTCTATACAAATATGCCAAACACAGAGATAAATTTAAATTTTCCTATTGAATCCTAGAGGCAGCATGTTTATTCTTCTTGTAATACTCCTTATTAGATTACTTACATTACTTAAGATATTGTCTTACACTCATGGATCGTCTAAACATGTTGAAATTTAGTATGATCACAGAGGAGGATGTTTTCTACCACAGTGGCAAGTTTTGTCAGAAGTGGTCTAAAAAAAGAGGGAGAGGGAATCATTCCTCCTGTTCTGTTTGCAGCTTTTCATGTATTGCGCAATCGCACCCGCCATTAACAAAACGATTCGGAAATATTCTGAATTTTTTTTCTGAAAAATTTGGAATTCAATTCTGAATCGAATCAACAGCGAACCCTACATCCGAAACGAGTTTTGAACTTCTTTTTTTTTATCAACCAAGCCTAAAAGGTATATGTTCTGTTTTCAAGGTTCTCCGTGGCTAGAATAGTGGGAGTCCTATTCTTTTTGGATCACGGATCATATTTCATGTAAATTATGAACACCCAAGCAGAAACTAGGAAGAACTGAAGAGGGGAAAAGTTGGTAAAATTCTGTCCTTAGTTATAAGTCTGGACCTAAAGATTCCAGACTTTTCGACACCTCTCTTACTCAAAAAGCCTGGCTAGCAGAGATTAGCTTTTGTAATATTACATAACCCTTTGCCATTCTATGTTGTGAAGCCAAAGCTTTATAAACTGATTATAGATTGGTTCACAGTCACTGAATAACAGATGGAGTGGCCTTATCACATTTCCTCTCCATCTTCTCTTCTTCAAGCTTAACCTAGCCATCACAAAGTAGTTGTTTCGACAAACTGATATCCTACTTGAACTGGATGTAGTATTCCAGGAGCAATCTGATCAAACCAGGGTTGAGTGGAGCTTTAATTTTGCTTTGAGTCTATATTTCTGTTGATGCGGGTTAGAATTGCAATGGCTTTCTGCTAATGCATTCCACTGTTGATTAATGTCAAGCTCATGATTTACTAAGACCAAGTGCTTCTTTCTATACATACTGTTTGCACACCCATCTTTACACATCTGATTTTTCATACTCACATCTAGTAACTTGCATTTATCACTGTCGAAATTCATTTTGTTAGTTTTCACACAGTTCTACAATCTGTAAACATAACCTAGAAGTAGTCTTTTGAGGCATTAACTATCTCTCCAAGCTGGGTCTCCTCTGCAGATTTAATGAACATCTCCTTCATTCTATCATCCAAGTAATTTATAAAGATGTTGAGCAAAATTGGGCCCAGGACAGCACCCTGAGGCACCTCACCTGTTATTTCTCTCCACGATGAAGAGAAACTGTCAGTGTAGACCATCTGGGTTCAGTCCATCAATCAGACACAAATCCACCTCATGTTAGTATTGTCTAGCCCACATTTTACCAAGTCATTTGCAAGAATGTCATGGGGACATTATGAAAAGCTGCCTTGACTTAATCAAAAAGCCTTATTGATGTCGTTGTCTCCTCCTCCCACCATGACTCTTGTTTCTTCTCCTTACGTTTTTAATCTGACCATCTTCTCCAAAACTGGGACTTAAGGTGGTTTATAGAAATTAAGTACAGTGTGACTCCTTGTGCTGCTGAACTGCTGACATAAAGGTTGGCAGTTCGAATCCACAAGTTGGGGTGAGCTCCCACTGTTAGTCCAGTTCCTGCCAACTTCGCTGTTTGAAAACATGCAAATGTGAATAGATAAATAGGTACCACTTTGATGGGAAAGGCATAAGACACTCCCAGCAGTCATGCCGGTCACATGACCAGGAGGTGACCAGCATGACCAACTTGGAAATGAAAAACAGCACCTCCCCCAGAATCAGTGATGAGCACCACCTCCAAAGCCAGAAATGAAAGGAGAAGCCTCTGCCTTTGTCTGTGTTTGTGTGTCTCATTGTATTGTAACAAGGCCCTGAATGTTTGCCGGTATCTGTTTGCACTGTAACCTGAGTCCTCCAAGGGAGAAGGGCTGAATATAAATAAAAACTATTATTATTATTTGATACATAACACAGCAAACAAGATCACTATGCTGGCTTTTTATATGATCACACGTCGGACCATTCCCAAGTGTCTAGGACTGTGTGATAGTTCGATGAATAATGCGTGCAGATCCAACTAGGGTGGCCTTTTGTCAGCACCTATTGTTTTTAAGTGCAGGCCAAGGTACTGATCATCACTGGGATCACCTTGACTGGCTTGTGCTAGAGTCTTTCCAGTTCTATCTTTTAATCCTCAATTTCTTATCATCAATCCTGCTGTAATCTGGGAGTGCAACATCGATGATCCATACTTGTTTGGGTTTTTTTTCTTTCCATGATCGTGAGGTCAGGAGTATTATGCTCCAAAACTCTGTCAGTCTGAATTCAGAAGTCCCAGACTCGTTTGACATGTTCATTTTCCATAACTTTTTCTGGCTTGTGATCCCTCCAGTTCTTTGTCACAGGCAGATGGCACAATGTTCAATGGATCATCTGAGCTGTTGTGCCTCTGCTCGAAGTCTGTCTGCATGATCATCTTGCAGCAGCTGAGTTAGTAGTAGTAGTAGTAGTAGTAGTAGTAATGTCTTCAGAACTGGTATCCACTAGGCCTGGTAAAGTTTTTTGTATCACCATAAAATTAATTTTAAATTCGATTCTAAACTACTTTTGAAATATTTTTGAAGCGCTTTAAGCAACCAGGAAGTGAATTTGCATATTTGAAGCCAAGGCCACCATTTTCAGAAAGAAATCAGCTCACCGCCAGCTCCCTCCTTCGTTCCTCTGTAGTTAAAACTAACGTGGGTTGCTTGCTTCTCTTGGCCTGAGAATGGGGGGGGAGGCTTTCCCCTCATTCTCAGGCAGAAAGAAAGAATGGAAGAAGCCTGGAGCCACTCTCATCTCATGCCCCGCTCTGCCGGTGGAGGAAGAGAAGGAGGAGGACTATGAGCAAGCTGGCGAACAGGGTGAGCCTGGAGGATTGTCATGCTAACCTCTTCTCGCTGGTGAGGGAAGGAAACCAAGAGGAAAGGGAAGCCCTAGGGGAAGGGAAGCCCAAAGGGAAGGGGACTGCCTTCTTTGGCCCTTCCAGCCCTAGCATGCCCTGTCTAGGATGTCCTCTTCAATTGCTGTGGAGACTCCCAACTTTTCCCCACTCGCTACCCCTTCCATGTGGAGAAATGTGCCTCTGGCCCCCGGGGTATGGCACACCGAGATGAACTAATGATCCCAAACAAGCCTTTGCTAGGCTGGTTGAGACAGCCTTTAATGCGGATTGCTTGCTTCTCTCGGCCTGAGAACAGGGGGGATACTTTCCCCCGTTCTCAGGCCAAGATAAAGAAGCAACTCACGTTACAACTAACATGGGTTGCTTGCTTCTCTCAGCCTGAGAATGGGGGGAGGCTTTCCTCCTGCTCTCAGGCCGAGAGAAAGAAGCAATTCACGTTCAAACTAATGTGGGTTGCTTGCTTCTCTCGGCCTGAGAACGGGGGGGGAAGCAACCCATGTTAGTTTTAACACGGGTTGCTTCTCTCGGCCTGAGAACTAGGGGGAAAGTCAGCTTTCCCCCCAGTTCTCAGACCGAGAGAAGCAACCCGTGTTCAAACATCCAGTTACAGAAGAAGGCAGAAAAGGCACAGGGTTTTCACTTGGCGTGTCCGCCATTAAAGAATTAATTCTGAAATAATTTTGATCTTTTTGGGAAAATTTTCATAAGCCATTCAGATTTGAAGCACCAGCGCCCCCTATATCCAAGGCGATTTTTGAACCACTTTTTGGGGGGATAAACCAGCCCTAGTATCCACAGTCTTGAGCCTTCTCTGCCAAATACTGCTGGTGCCCCACCAAATTACAACCCCCATGATTCCATTGTATTGAGCCATAGCTGTTAAAATGGTGTCAAACTGCATTAATATTTTAAAGAAAAAATAAAGAGAACATGAATTGAATCCGGGCTGAACCACAGTCCACTGGGCCATTATAGGTATAGGATGTCTAGCTTATTTTAGCCTATTCTATAGGATGTGTGACAATCTATCCTAAGCTGCTATTCAGAGATTTGAATGGCTGCTTAGGATTTTTCCTAGAGTGTCTTTGCAGTTCTTTTTTTCAAATAATGTATCTCCATTAAAATGGAAGAAGAGGGGGATGCCCCTTTATTTATTTGCTTCCAGATTTCCTTGTCAGAGAATCCATTTAACTAAACATTTCCCCAGAAGATGAATAAATTCTCATATGTCACGAAAAGCAGGAAATAAAAGCAGCAGCAGCATTTTTGAGCCTATCATCCCAGGAAATACATACATATACACAACTAGATAGATAGATGGATATCTTCTTGGGATATGTGGTTATTTGAGTGTCCTTGATAATAACAGAGTCCCACGGCTATTACCTCTACGGGAGATGGATATGACTTGTAAAACATTGTAGCAGAACTATGTGTCATGAATATTGTGGCTATGTGCAGGATTATTTCAGATTCATTGTCTTGGGGGCTGCAGGCCATTTGTTTCAGGGCTATAGATGCATGAAGCACAATATTGAAGATGTGACTGGGATCCCAAGAGGTCATCTATTTCAGTTTCTGAACCCTTCTCTTTGTCAAAACAGCATACTCTTAAAAACTTTATTTGCATTGTTCTACAAAGCTTCAGCTACTGCTAAATGCTAGAAGTAAACCGTGATGGTGAGGAGAGAGTTTATTATAGTGGTTTGAGTGTTGGACTAGAATCTGCTCAGTCCTGTCACAACAAACACCAGATGAGGAAACACTTTCAAATGACTCGAAGCTTTAAGAAATAAAGTGTTGATCACAATACAATGTATGTTATTAGGACTGATAGGCAAATAACTACATAATATATTTCTGTTAAGCAATTAATTTTTTCCACATGCTTTCTATCTGTCAATGAGCGAAATCATAAATGTACATAAATGAGGAGCTAGAATCTCATGAATTAGAACTTCAAGAAATTTCAAACTCACCTACAGAAACATTGTGGATAAAAGTCCCAGGACAAAAAACTAATCTAGCACTAGGGATCTGCTATCGCCCTCCCAACCAAACTCCAGAGGCAGACTGCTATCTGGAAAATGAAGTTAAACAGGCATCAAAAAGAAATACATTAGTCATAATGGGGGACTTCAACTATCCCCAAATAGATTGGCCAAATTCTTGTTCTACGCATGAAAGAGAGACAAGGTTCCTCGACATGCTAGCTGATTATTCCCTTGAGCAGATGGTCATGGAACCAACCAGGGAAAGGGGATCCTGGACTTGGTGCTAACTAATGAACAAGATCTCGTTCAAGATGTCCTTGTAACTGAGCCCATAGGTACCAGTGACCACAACACAATAACCTTCAACTTAAGTTTGGATAGCAAACTGTCAGTAAAAACTAACACAGAGACCTTAAATTTTCACAAAGGGAATTTCACCAAAATGAGAAAAGTTGTAAAGAACAAACTAAAAGGAGCAGTAAAAAAATCAAATCCCTCCAAAATGCTTGGAAACTGTTTAAAAATACCTTAAAACAGGCCGAACTAAAATGCATTCCAATAAAAGAAAGAGGCATGGAAAGTCCAAAAGGACACCAGTATGGCTTACAAACGAAGTAAAAGATGTGATTGGAAAGAAGAAAAACTCATTTAAGAAATGGAAGGCTCTTCCTACCGAGGAGAACAGAAAGGAACACAAGCTCTGGCAAACTAAATGCAAAGCAACAGTCAGGAAAGCCAAGAGAGATTTTGAGGCACACATAGCAAAGAATATTAAAAAAAACAACAAAAACTTCTTTAAGTACATCAGAAGCAGGAACCCAACTAGAAAAGCAGTTGGGCCACTCGACGACAATGGCCAGAAAGGGAAAATCAGCGAAGACAAAGAGATTGCTGAGCGGCTAAATGACTTCTTTGCCTCCGTTTTCACACAGGAGGACAGACAACATATGCCTTCAGCTGAGTCAGTTTTTTCAGGGAGGGAATTAAAAGAATTAAAACAGATAGAGATAAACAAGGAGGATGTTCTCATATGCCTTACTAAACTAAATGTCAACAAATCACCAGGTCCAGACGGCATCCACCCCAGAGTTCTTAAGGAACTCAAGTGTGAAATTGCTGAACTTCTAGCTAAGATATATAACCTTTCTCTAAGATCAGGCACTGTACCCGAGGACTGGAGGGAGGCAAATGTAACACCGATCTTCAAGAAAGGATCCAGAGGTGATCCAGGAAATTATAGACCAGTCAGTTTAACCTCAGTTCCAGGCAAAATGATGGAAACCATTATTAAAGAAAAAATTACTAGGCACATAGAAGAACAGGCATTGCTGAAAGAAAATCAACATGGTTTCTGCAAAGGCAAATCATGTCTTACTAACTTGTTAGAATTCTTTGAGGGTGTAAATAAACACATAGATAAAGGGGACGCAATTGATATTGTTTACCTTGACTTTCAAAAGGCTTTTGACAAAGTCCCTCACCAAAGGCTCCTAAATAAGCTCTTCAGCCATGGAATCAGGGGACAGGTCTTGTCCTGGATTGGAACCTGGCTAAACTGTAGGAAACAAAGGGTGGTAATAAATGGACACTTCTCTGGGTGGAAAGAGGTGGGAAGTGGCGTACCCCAAGGTTCAGTTTTGGGTCCGTTACTTTTAATTTATTCATTAATGATCTGGATGTAGGAGTGAATTCTGAGGTAGCAAAGTTTGCAGACGACACTAAATTGTTCAGGGTAGTTAAAAATGAAACTGATTGTAAAGAGCTCCAGAAAGATCTCTCGAAATTGAGTGAATGGGCAACAAAGTGGCAAATGCATTTTAACCTAAACAAGTGTAAAGTCATGCACATCGGGGCAAAGAACCCCAACTACACTTATCAACTGATGGGGTCAAAGCTTTCCGAGACAAACCAGGAAAGGGATCTTGGGGTCTTGGTGGACAGCTCAATGAAGATGTCAACCCAGTGCGCTGCAGCAGTGAAAAAAGCAAATTCTATGCTAGGCATGATCAGAAAGGGAATCGAAAATAGGTCAGCAAATGTTGTATTACCTCTCTACAAATCTATGGTAAGGCCACATTTGGAGTACTGTGTACAATTCTGGTCTCCGCACCTTAAGAAGGATATAACGGAACTGGAAAAGGTACAGAAAAGAGCAACAAGAATGATCCAAGGGATGGAGCGGCTCCCTTATGAAACCAGGTTGCAACGCCTTGGTCTTTTCAGCCTTGAAAGACGGCGTCTAAGAGGTGACTTGATCGAAGTGTATAAAATCATGCATGGGATAGAAAAGGTGAATAAAGAAAAATTATTTTCTTTGTCACAAAACACTAGGACTAGAGGGCACTCCCTGAAGCTCCAAGGTAGGAAAATTAGGACTAATAAAGGGAAATATTTCTTCACCCAGAGGGTCATTGGGTTATGGAACTCACTTCCAGAAGAGGTTGTGACAGCTGTCAGCCTGAACAACTTCAAGGCAGGATTAGACAGATTCATGGATACCAAGTGTATCGGTAGTTACTGAAAAGGACATTCAAGTGCCACCTCGGAGTTGGTTGAGGTAGGCAGGATTTCCCTGGGTACTGGTTGTGGGGGGTCGGGAGCAGGTCAGGGTTTTGCTCTCCCTTCTGCTCGAGATCCCCGTGTACAACTGGTGGGCCACTGTGTGATACAGAATGCTGGACTAGATGGGCTGAGGTCCGATTCAGCATGGCTCTTCTTATGTTCTTATGTTCTTATCATAGTTTGTCCTTTTACCAAAGCATCCTAAAATTACCTTTTGTATCAAGCTTCTCATGGGAGCTAATACCCATGCCAACATAAAGGCAGATCAGATAGCACACCAACTCTTGAAAAATGAGAAACCCATCCTTGCCACCAAAGTAGGAAAGAAACCAATAGTTAGACAACCTGATAATGAGAACAACAACTTTCATTAACCTTTAAAATTTACTGAATTGGACATGGCTCTCAATAAATGTAAAAATGGCAAAGCAGCTGGCCTGGATGATCTACAGATGGAACAAATTAAGTACTTTAGTCCAATAGCAAGGTGCTGGCTGCTGGAGCTGATGAACAACTGCACTGCATCCCGTCAGATCCCCAAAATTTGGAGGAAAGCAAGAGTCATAGCCATCTTGAAACCAGACAAAGATTGATCCAAAAGCTATAGACCACTGACTCTCAAAGTACCACCACCCCTGGTGGGTGGTGAGGCAATCCAAGGGGGCGGTGGGAGGCTCAGGGGAATTTGGGGAATTTGGAGGGGGGGTGAACCCCTCTAAGGGGGCAGTGAACGATTGGCTATTTAGAAGGGGTCGCACGGCCCTCTTCTTTGGCCCTGCCCCCTTCGCTTTAACCTGCATATTAGATACTTGGATTAGAATTCGTAAGAGTAGCAAAATTATTTATGAAGTAGCAATGAAAATATGGAGCTGTCTTCATAGACATGTCAGCGGCCTATAATACAATAAACCACCACCTCCTTTTGAGAAAAATTTATAATATCACAAAGTAATAATATAACCACACCTGCCTCATAGGAAATCTGCTACAAAACAGGAGCTTCTTTGTTGAGTTCCAGGGCCAAAGAAGCAGACGGCGAAAACAGAAGAATGGCCTGCCTCGCAGGAGTATGCTTTCTCCATCTATGTTCGACATTTACACAAATGACCCGCCACTCTTTCAGAAGTGAATTTCCCTTCCGAGGGTTAGATTTCTCTCACTTCCTGTTGTCTCATCTGTGTTCTTAAGTATGAATCATTTGTAAGTCAGTTGTTTGTAACTGTATAACAAACCGGTCATGCCAAGAATAATTTGGAAATATGCAAGAACGAGCAGCAACAGCAGTACTTGATAACAACTGCAACAACAGTAAATATAATGAAAATCGGAATACTTTGCAATAATATTTCAAAGATTTCTTTCCTGCAGAGTAAGTGAAAGGTAGCTATTTGGGTTTCTCAGAAAAATAATTGCAATTGCAGGTACAGTATACTGTAGTCAGGAATATATGCTCCAAGCCTAGAGTTGCAGGTTTGGACAGGTTATGCCTGTCCAGTTCCAGGTCCATATTGGTCACACAAAAATATGCCCTCATGTTCTAAATTTGGATATTATGGCTTGTTGCCAAATTCCTTTTACTCTTGCATTTAAACCAGGATGGTGCAGTAGTTTGAGTGTTGGAATTTATCACATCAACCTGCTATTCTGCTGCAGTTGTATTAGCATAGATAAGAGATACTGTATATATTGGGTTGAGCACCTTCACTATCATAACTTCAGTAGTCTTGTAACAATACATTGCACAACCTCATAATTGCATCTCCCTGCACGACTGCAGTTCCTTAATACTGATAATTTTATTTTTAGCAGAAGTGCACAATTTTGGAATGAAAAACAAAAAAGGCAAAGATAGCTATAAAATGAAAGGAATAGAGACAACTTGGGAATAGTGAAACAAAAGAATAAAAAGGTAAAGGTTTCCCTTTGACATTAAATGTAGTCATGTCACTTATCCAACATAAATGGGCCAGCAGAAAGTTGGATAAGTGAAAATGTTGGATAATAAGGAGGGATGAAGGAAAAGCCTGTTAAACATTATGATTTTACAAATTAAGAACCAAAACATCATGCTTTACAATAAATCAATTCAGTACATAGCAACATTATGTAGTAATTATTTTATTTATGAATTTAGCACCAAACATTGCAATGTATTGAAACAGATGTGGATCCGGGCAGGACGCAGACTGCATTGGATAATACAGAACGTTGGATAAGCAAAGGTTGGATAAGTGAGACTCTACTGTATTTTCTTACACACAGACACCACTGAAGCTGCAATTTTATATGAGAGATCTACCCATTTTGTGTATCAGCTTAGAACCGTCACCCATTCTGGATCAAAATTGAAACAATTTTCCCTATTTCCATGAGTGCTCAAAATTGCAGAAAACTTTGACGGACTTTTTCCTGCCCCACTCCACAGCCTCAATCATTTATCACCTAAAAACCGACAGCATACCATCCATAACCGTGTAAAATATGGTAGTTAAAGAGGTAATTATATATCATTCTTGAGCGAAACTCTTTAATTTTCATAAAGAACACAGGCAATATTTTAGAGCATTCGGAAGTCATTTTCTCTACTTAACTTTCTCACCTAATGTCCTTGACAGCCAAAGTATGGTGCTGATATCCTTCTTCTTTGTGGATGTGATCCTGGAAAGGCAATTAGTGTTTCATATTGGCGAATATTTCATCACAATGGTCTCACCCCATAAATAGTGAGATGCACAATTAAATTGTGGGTTATTTCCTATCTTGCATGACAACCACTATGTAGTATACTATTAATAATAATAATAATAATAATAATAATACTTTAATATTTGTGAGTCGCCCTCCACCGGCCTCCGGCGACTTACAACAGTTAAAACCTAGGGTGAACAATGTACAACAGTTTAAAAACATGGAATATAAACAGGAGGGGTGGCTCAAGTAGTCCAGGGTACCGAGCCAGTCCCGAACGCTAGGCGGAAGAGCCAGGTCTTCAGGGCTGGGCGGAATCCAGATAGAGTCGGAGAGGCTCTGAGGGCGGGCGGCAGTGAGTTCCAAGTCGAAGGGGCCGCGACTATTGAATCAAAGCATTGAATATTTACTTTTAAATGCTACATTTTCCAGATCCATAGATCCTGGAATCATGCCTTTGAATCAAAGCTTTGAAAAGTTCCTTTTTTGAACCAATTCACTTCTGAGTAAGCATGGCCATACTGGTTGAGTGCTTTCGAAAACTATAGTCCAAAACAGTATTTTCTCAAGCAATGAATATAAGTGGATAAGGAGCAGTACTGGAGAAGGCTGTTGCTTTCTAAACTTGCATGTGAACTTTCCAAGGCATTTGTTTGGCCTGTGTGCGAACCCGATTCTAAACTTGATAACGATTTAGTTTGTTTAAAAAAAAACACCTCCATAAGTCACATTTATGCCCTTCGGTATCATGCAGTGACCAACTCAGGATATAGACTGAAGTCTTTCTCAGGCAATAATGTTTTAGGTTGACTCCATCCATCAAGGCAATCCACAAGTCTCCTTTACATTGTAGGGTGAGGAAATCTTTTGCTTGAAGCTTTGATTTTGCTTGGACAACAGCTAGCTTAACCATGGTTGTATCCACACTGCAAAATTATCACAGTTTGGTAAAGGTAAAGGTTTTCCCCTGACATTAAGTCTAATCGTGTCTGACTTTGGGGGGTGCTCATCTCCATTTCTAAGCCAAAGAGCCAGCATTGTCCGTAGACACCTCCAAGGTCATGTGGCTGGCATTACTGTATGGACCGCCATTACCTCCCCTCCAGAGCAGTACCTATTGATCTACTCACATTTGCATGTTTTTGACCTTCTAGTTTGGCAGAAGCTGGAACTAACAGTGGGAGCTCACCCCATTCCCCGGCTTTGAACCACCAACCTTTCAGTCAGCATGTTCAGCAGCTCAGCAATTTAACTCTCTTTGCCACTGGGGGCTCCATCACAGTTTGACACCACATTAAATGCTATGGCTGTATGCTATAGCATTTGTAGTTTTGTGAGTATATATTTATTTATTACAGTCAATGACCAGCAACAAAAAAATGTACAAACGTCAGGATAGGCAGGCACATATACATTTGGGTATTAAGAAACAATGTCAAATGCAAAGTTAAAACCCAGTATTGAAAAAGATAGTTAAAATGGTATTAAACATTTAGATGCTTAAATGATTATGGTAAAAACTGAAATAAATATTAAAACTTTCTAAGACTGTGACAGCATCTTGTTTGGTGAGATATTTACCCTCCTCTGTCAGAAATCTCTGGTTCCACAACAAACTCCAAATCCTAAGGTTCCATAGCAGAGAGCCATGGTAGTTAAAGTGGGGTCAAACTTCTATAATTCTGCAGCGTGGATTGTGTGTGTGTGTGTGTGAGAGAGAGAGAGAGAGAGAGAGAGAGAGAGAGAGAGAGAGAGATTCTCTGTTATCCCTAGTCTTAAAACCAAAAAAAGAAGCAGAATAGATGGCCACGGAGATATATTCCAAAATCATAATGTTTCCAAGATCGCCATTGTTGGTGGCATCATAATGTTGACTTCCTTGGGTCTCATCTTATAAAACTGAGATGTAATGAGTTTGTGTGCACACAGACTTTTCAGATGATAGAATCATAGAGTTGGAAGAGACCTCGTGAGCCATCAAGCCCAACACCCTGCCAAGAAGCAGGAAAATCACATTTAAAGCATTTCCAGGATGTTTTCGAAAGAAAACCATCGGTTGCCGCTCCATGTCCATACTGTGAATACTGGCTATACTACCTGAGACAGATTGCTGACACAGAAAGCTGGTTCACCAGCATCAGCAATACATAGAACAATCCACATCTTTGGGCGGCACATGGCTTGAGTGCTTGGAGAGATAGCGCCATCTGCTGGTCCATGTTTACTTTGCCAGAAATTTATGGACCACCATTTCCCATATCAGTGTGGACTCAGCATGTCTTTCCCATGGAAGCAACTTCTGATATGTTCAAAGTGCCATTGATTCATCTTTTTTATAGATGATCTATCTATATGACGGGATTTCTGTATGTAGCACTGAAGGTTGTAGGGAATATTTGAAAATCTGGTTCAAACCATTGCACAATGCAAGACATTCAAATGAATGGATGATGCTCCAGCCTCTGCTTGAATACCTCTAGTGAGGGACAAAATCATAGAAGTGTAGAAATGCAGGTAAAAGGCACTCTACTGAGCATTCACTCCAACCTTATACCAATGTTGAATATAATAAATAGGTCCCTTGAGCAAGGAGTCTTTCCAGAGGGCTTAAAAGAGGCAGTGGTCTCCAGGCTGCTGAAGAAACCGAATTTAGATTGATCGGTTCCCTCCAACTACCACCCAGTGTCAAACCTTCCATTCCTGGGCAAGGTGATTGAGAGGGCAGTAGCGGGGCAACTGCAGCAGTTTCTTGAGGACACAGCCTGACTGACTGACTGACACAGCCTCCACGTTAGATCCAACAAATTCCAGTATTTAAAACTAGATTAAAATATTCAGTGGTTAAAAGCCTTCTTAGATCCCTTCCAGTCCGGCTTCTGCTTGGGGCACGGGACGGAGACTGTGTTGGTCGCCATTTCAGATCAGCTTCTTTGCCAACTGGACAAGGACGGTTCAGCGCTGCTTGTGTTATTGGACCTCACAGCAGCTTTTGATACAGTCGATTACAGTCTTTTGGCCCACCGCCTTGCCATTGCTGGAGTCAGGGGAACAGCCTTGAAATGGCTGTTGTCCTTTCTCCACAACCGGGGAGAGTGAGTGGAAAGGGGTGGTATGGTTTCCGAGAGGGCTCCACTTACTTGTGGGGCCCCTCAAGGTGCCATTCTCTCCCCTTTATTATTTAACATCTATATGCGACCACTTGCTGGTCTGGTCCGAAGCTTTGGGCTGGAATGTTATCAGTACGCTGACGACACCCAGCTCCTTCTGAAAATGGAAGGCCGACTAGACTCCATACCCTCTTGTTTCCAACAGTGCCATGAAGCCGTTACTGGTTGGCTGCAGACCAGTAGATTGAGGGTGAACCCAGCAAAGACGAAGATACTGTGGCTGGGCCGCCCGGTGGGTGGGGAGGTCCGACTGCCTAGCTTGGATGGCAAGGCATTATGCTCGACATCCTCAGTAAAGAGCCTTGGAGTCATCTTAGACCCATTGCTGCCAATGGAAGCCCAGGTCTCCACCGTCAGCAAAACCGCTTTCTTCCATCTGCGGCAAGCTAGGTGTCTGGCCCCCTACTTATCCAGAGATGACCTGGCCACAGTACTCCAAGCCACTGTCATCTTGACACTGTAACGTCTTTTACATTGGCCTGCCCTTGTCAGTGATCTGGAAACTAAAGCTCGTCCAGAATGCCACTGCCTGACTTCTCACTGGGACCCCAGTGAGAGGTCACATAACACCTATTCTCCAGCAGCTCCATTGGCTTCCAGTCTAGCACCAGATCACCTTCAAGGTGATGGTGCTAACTTTCAAGGCCTTGCGTGGTCTGGGGCCACTGTATCTGAGGGACTGTCTCTTCCCCTACCAACCCCAGAGGCAGGCATGTAGCCAGGGGGGGCTAAGGGGGCTTCAGCCCCCCCCCCTCGAAATTCTCAGGGTGGTCCGCGAAAAGGCCTTACTGGCACATTATTTAAACTGTTATGTTTATTCATATCATGATCTGATCACCATGCTCATTATATCCCACATTAATGGGGTTATTGGGATAACAATACAAAAGATTTGCTAGGGTAGACCCTCTTCCACCCAGTCTCCGCCCCCCCCCCCGAACCACACTCAGCCCCCTCCGAAACAAAATCCTGGCTACGGCCCTGCCCAGAGGTCACTTTGAACCGAACAAATGAATCTCCTGGAAGTGCCAACTTTTAAAGCAATTCACCTCACATCAACCCGCCGCAGAGCCTTTTCTGTAGTAGCGCCGTCAATCTGGAACACTCTTCCAAGTGATGTGCGGGCCTTGCATGATCTACTCTCTTTCCGCAAGGCCTGCAAGACCCACCTTTTCTGGCTAGACTTTGATTGCTAAGCTGGAAAATCTTTATTTGTCTTGTTTAATATGTTGGTTTTACTCCTGTGATGCTTTTATATGTTTGTAAGCCACTCCAAGCCCCCAGGGATTGGCGGTGTACAAGCCCAAATAATAAATAAATAAATGTGAGTATTCACAGCTAAAGCATCCCTGAGAGATGTCCATCCAACTTCTCTTCCAAACATTCCAATCCACCACCTTACAAGGTAATCTGTTGGAGGTGCTTTGCATGCAATTTTCTGCTTCTTGGCGGGGGAATTGGACTGGATGGCCCACGAGATCACTTCCAAGTCTATGATTCTATGAATCTATTATTCTATGGCTGAACAACAGATCTTAAAATCAAGCTGTTCTTCCTAATGTTTAGTTGGAATTCCCTTCCTTGTAAGTGGCTTCAAAGGTTCACCTAAAATCTATCTTCCAAGAACATATTAAATGTTGATCTGTCCATTGGCCCAGCAAACAAATATTTCCTTCTGTGCTACCATATTTTGCCCTAACCCCTACAAATCTGTTGTTATCCTCACTAAACGTATCCAGTCCATTTAACTCTTCCTCCCCAGTCTTCTTTTTGACACTCTAAAACCAAAATTGTTCTTCTTTATACATTTCTATCCTTCTTTAAGTGTACTGAGGTGGACGCAGTTCACCATGAAATCTGACATAGAATAAGTTGGAATTCTTAGTTCTGGTTACTTGGAAACAGATTGTTCTGTAAATGCAGCTTAAACTTGTATTCATATTATTTCTAGCTACAGCATAGTGCTGACTCATATTCAGTACCCGAGTTTACAATATTTTTCACCTACTGTACTCTACAAGACAAATATACCCCATGCTATACTTCTTATTTAGTTAGTATGCATAAATGTAGAAGGCAGTCTCATAACCATTTAAAATTTTATCCCTTGAAGGTTTTTATTTTTATTGATGGACTGGATGAGGGCTAACAAGTTGAAATTAATACCCGACAAGACACAGATACTCCTGGTCAGTCGAAAGGCGGATCAGGGTGTGGGATTACAACCTGTGTTGGATGGGGTCACACTCCCCCGAAGATACAGGTCTGCAGTCTGGGGGTGATTCTGGACTCATCGCTGACCCCAGAACCCCAGGTATCGGCAGTTGCCAGGAGTGCCTTGGCACAGTTAAAACTTTTGTGCTAGTTGCGTCCATACCTTGCGATGCCAGACTTGGCCATGGTAGTCCATGCGTTAGTCATGTCCTGTTAGAGCTACTGCAACACTCACTATGTGGGGCTTCCTTTGAAGAGTATATAAGAGTATATAAGGCTATCATCAAGGCATTTGGTCTTTAAATCCCACAATTATGGGAGTTGATGTCCAAACACCTGGAGGGCCAAAGTTTGCCCATGCCTGCTATACATCATATGAAGTGAAGAAGGACTACGTATTAATTTATAAGACATTGAGGACTGGGAAGCTCTGGCCCTTGAGCGCTCTAACTGGAGGTCAGCTGTGACCAGCAGTGCTGTGGAATTTGAAGAGGCATGAATGGAGGGCGAAAGGAAGAAATGTGGCAAGAGGAAGGTTCATCAAGCCAACCCTGATCAGGATCTCCTTCCACCTGGAAATCGATGCGCTCACTGTGGAAGAACATGTGGGTCACGAAAAGGGCTCCGGAGTCACTTCGTATCAACTGCCAAGACACTACACTTGGGAGGCTATCATACTCGGATAACAAAGGATCACCCAAAGCAAAAAGCAATGTATAAGAATGAGAAATAAAATTTTCTAAGACAACATAATGATATTCCTTCTTTATAATAAGATCAGTTTCAGACTTTTCTCTGAATATCCCCCACTACGTTTTGCAGGAAAGCTCCTTAGTCTGCCCCACTCAGCATCTTTAAAACAATACAGTAGGTCATTGGGAGAGAAGCAACATGGAGGCCAAGTGGCTGACACTGGCTTACCTTGTAGCACTATCAAAAACAAAATAACTCCAAATACTGCTGAGTAGGGGAAAAAAAGAGATAAACCGAGCTACTGTTTTTATTAATGTGGAGTTCCACCATTGTCATTTGCTGGAAACTACTGGGGGGGAAACTTTCTTCCCTGAACAATTCAGCATTCCATGATCTCTCCCATTTCTCTGCATGGAAACTTTCAAGAGGCCTATTCCTCATAGCTCCAATAAGAATCATCTTCTGTCATCTTCCTAAATGGTTTGGGCCCAGTTTACCTATCTGAACATATCTCCCTCTATGAACCATCAAGGACTTTAAGATCATTGGGGGAGGCCCTGCTCTCGAGCCCACCACCTTCGCAAATGTGACTGGTGAGGATGAGAGACAGGGCCTTCTCAGTGGTGGCTTCTTGGCTATGGGACTTCCTCCCAGATGATACCAGATCTGCCCCTTCCCTCCTGGCATTCCAAACAAAACACCTGGCTCTGGGGTCAAGCCTTTGAGCAATGAATACAGCAATTGAATGTGATTGATTTATGAGACTGACAATGGACTGATCCTGGATCATGATTTTAAACTGGCGGTTTTAAATTTTTAATCTTAATTTTTGAATATTTATAATTGTTTTAACTGTTTACTTGTCGTTTAGTGTTTAATTGTTAGTTCAATGTCCAGCATCTAATGGTTGCCTTTTGTAAGTGACCCTGAGCCCCCCACCCCACCCCCGGGGGTGAGAAGAACGGGGTATAAATGCTTGAAAAAAAAAATAGTAAATCAGCATGTCCGAGTTAAACCAACCCTCTTTTGAAAAGGATGTAATAATTTCCTCACTTCTTTTCAGAAATGAGCTTATCTTGAAATGGGTGTATTGGCTTGTTTTCGGGTCAGCTCTCTTCAGTTTCTCCTCTGCAGTAGCCCTGCATATTCACCGTCATCTTTTCCTGGTCCCCTTCACACTTTGCAGCCACTCAGGAATGCAGAGGAATTGATCCATTTTACTGATTGTTCAGTCTGGACAATGGGTGGGCTGCGTTCATTCCAGTGCAATTAATTCAAAATACAAGCCTATGAGCTCAGGAATGCTCCGTTAGCTTCATTTCATAGGAGCCTTCATTTCCTTTCTTTCAGTGCTCGTTTTTCTCCTCCTAGCACAGCTTTGCCTTGGCGTCTCCACACTCCGCTGAGCTTCTTTGATTGGTACCTGTTTACTGCTCTTGTTGTTCCATCATTTAATTATTAGCTTTGTACATCTGTACGTGCCTGCCGTGATGGATGATAGCAGTAAGAGATGGCGTTTGATACCCATGTACAAACACTTAAGTGATGCAGCAAAAGATGTGTAGTTTTATTGCTGCAGGTTCGCTGGGGAAACAAACAGGGCAGGAGATGAGATCCAACCTCTAGAAAATTGACTATTATGGTCCTCATTGCACTAGATTTTCAACCTTTTTTGAGCCGCGGCACATTTTTTACATTTACAAAATCCTGGGGCACACCACCAACCAAAATGACACAAAATGACACTCTGTCATTTTACTAACTGTCACCCTCCCCCGCTGCTTCCGCAACTGGTCTAAGAATGTCGTGTATTGTATAATATGCAAATGTTCTAAATATTATGTGGGGGAGACTGGGCATGACCTGAGGGTGAGAATTCAGGAACATCGTTCGAAATTTAGAACCAAAAAGGAGTCTTCAGTTTTGTATGCGCATTTCAAAGAGAACCATAGATATGATGACTTTAAAGTTCTAGTCCTGGAGCAAATTAAACCAAAGCCACACCAGGATATTAAATTAGCATTAAGGGGACGTGAATGTTTCTGGATAACATCCCTAAAATCCGAATCCCCGAGGGGGTTAAACGACCGTTTGTCAATAGGAGAGATTCTGTTATGATTTACACCTGGCGTCTGGTGCAGAGGGGGCTTTCTTAAGCCGCGGCTTTTTTCAGTTGTGTTGTCCGACCGCATGGAACAGTGGCTGCGTCCACAGATATATGTATATGATTGATGATTTTTGGTATGTATTCGCTACCTCTTGCCATTTGGGGGACTGTTTTTCGCATGTGGGATCACGCCTATGTTTATAGGTTACTAATATATGTGTGTAATGCTATACCGGATTATATATTATGAGAATTTTTTGATGTTTTATCTAATGGATATCGGACCAGTGGATTTGTGCAGTGGATTATTGTGTGACAGGTCCCAAAGAAGCCGGAAACGGCAGGGCCTATAAAACCGTCGACCCGACATTGGTTTTGATCCGGATTATAAATGATGTTACTATTATCCCATGGATTATAATTTTGTGAAGGAAACTGACCAATGTGATGTCATATAGATCTGCATTCCACTATCCACTTACTATAATTTTGAAAGATTGAAGATTGAAAATAAACCATATTGAGTTTTGAAGAAAAGTGGTTTCCCACATTGATTTTGATTGCTGTTTACAGAGAAACACCCCACTGAACTGTTTTTGCTCTCCCTGACTGCACCCAGGCTGGCTGGCATTGCTGCTTCGGCCAGGAAAGCCTCATTTCCACTGCCTGAAGTTTCCTGCTAGGCTCTCTCTCTCTCTCTCTCTACACTGTAATTTCCCACGGCACACCTGATGATCTCTCATGGCACACTAGTGTTCCGCGGCACACTGGTCGAAAATCACTGCACTAGAGCATCTATCCACTTTAAATCCGGTTGTTGCCTCCTGCAGAATTCTGGGGTTTGTAGTTTAGGGAGGGGCCTTTAGACTGCTCAGCAGAGAGGTCCTGGGCCACACTAAACTACAAAACCCAGAATTCTGCAGGAGGCAACAACCAGATTTAAAGTGGATTTATTCAATGAGACAGGCAAATTGGCATGGGTGACATGAACATCCCAGTAGGGTGATGTCTCTCTGTGATTATACCAGCCCTCACTATTGCTGGACAAAAGCCACAATAGTTCACAATCTCGTGGCATTTCCTTTATCTACCTTAGTGCTAGTTGTGCACAGATCTGTTTTTAACAATTTCCTTCAGCCAATCCAGCTCTTTTGGTTTGTTCGGGTGCACAAAACAGCAAGGCCGTTACGGATTCTCCTCCGAACGTATCATCCTCTATGAACCAGCTTGTAGATTAAGATCTTCTGGGGAAATCCTACTCTGAGCAGCACCAGCCTTACAAGTACAGCTAGTGAGGATAAAGGACAGGGCCTTCTTGGTGGTGGACACATGGCTGTGGAACTCCCTCCCTCCTGACCTTTAGGACACAGCTAAAGACCTGGCTGTGGAACCAAGCGTTTGGCCCATCATAGGAATATTTAAAGTGAAAGTTGAAAGTGCAATGACCCAGGACTGTTTGTGGACAACGGCTATGTCTTTGTATGATATGTGATTTTATGTACTCTGTTTAATAATGTTTAATGTTTTATCGGGGGAGGGTCAGTTTTGATGTTTTATACTGGTTTTTTTTTTTTAATCAAAGGCATTGAATTGTTGCCAACTCTGTGAACTGCCCTGAGTACCCTTCGGGTTTGAGAAGGGCAATATACAAATGCCATAAATAAATAATGGGACTACCTGGCAGCCGATCTCGGCACCTCCCCCCCTATTTGGCATCACAGTTTAATTTTTTTAATTAATCCTGGAAAACAGAAAGAAAACGCGCATTCTTTGAAAACTACTACCAGTTACCTCTCCTCTAGAGTAGAAATGAGTAGAAACAGTTGTAAGGAAGCATTTAAACCCAAAGCAGAAAGAAGATTGAAACGTGCAACAAAAAAGGGGTTTTTTATTAGTTTTTATTGAGATTTTACATACACATAGATAAAACTATAGAAGGGGAGAAGGGGACGGTGGGGAGGAGAGATGGGGGAGGGGGAATTGTTGGGATGTAAGAGTTGGAAAGAGGGTGAGTGGGCGAGGGAAAGAGGTAAAAAGAAGTGGAAAAGGAAAAACGAAAATAAAAATAAAAAGAGGGTTTTTTAAAGGAAGCCCAGGAAAGAAAGCTCCAGAGGGTCATCGCTCTTCCTTACCTGGAAGTGGGCAAGCCTCCTTAAAATGCCTTGGAAAGAGTGTGTGGCATGATGCAGAGACCTGGGAGAGAAAGCATGCATTCCTGCCTCCAGAAAATACCAACTTGCTGGCCATTCCATCTACGAAGTCAATCAGATTAACTGCAACCCGTAGGAGAGCATTCTCCGTGATTGCCCCAACGTTGTGGAATGCTCTCCCGGCCGAGACGTGGGCTCTCCAAGACCTCATGTCATTCAGGCAGTCTTGTAAGACATTTTCCAGCAGGCTTTCGGCCTATAAGATGTCCTCAGTGCCTGGTTCGCCTGTTATCGCTGTGTTACATTGCATTGTGCTGTGCCTTGTATCCTCTACAGCACACCATTGTTTTAATCTTAACTCTGAGATTTTATAGTTGTATTGTTTTTTAATTGTGTTTTTATTGTATCTCGTTTTACTGTGAGCCGCCCCGAGCCTCCCGGGAGTGGCGGCCTAGAAGTCTGAGAAATAAATAAATAAATAAAATGTGTGGGCCTGCTTGTAGCACCTTTCTCTAGACTAGAAACTGCTTGAATGCCTGAAATGATGGAAAGGGGAGTCTGAGAAGCCCCTCCCCCCATAACGGGCCAATAGAAAACTAATCTTTCGGCACCCCAGAGCAAAAACAGATATCTGCCCTCCCAAATTCAGGGAGCTACCAAAAATGGATTGGGGCCCCCACTGAAGTCCACAACACCGAAATGGATTGCAGTTTCCCCAAAGTGCCCGAGCCTACTTGGTGCAATGTGTTCATTCCGCTTCTTTGCCGACACACTGGCAGTAAGATGATGCTGAGGAGTGGGATTCCATGCCTCTCCCCTCTCCACCAAACTGGTTGTTTTCTGTTTATTTTATATATATTTATATATATTCATAGTTGCTTCTTGTGTGTGTGTGTGTTTTAAAGCTGTAATTGTAAAATTACTCTAAAAAATAAAATACAATTGCAAGCATAAGAAGTGAAGGAAGGTAGGATTATGAGAGTATGAAGAGGTGTGACAAAGAAGGTGCTCATTCCAATATTTATCTGTTATCAGTGAGAATGAGACAGCAGTATAATAGTGGATTTATGTGATAATGCTCCTAATCTGAACTTTAAAGTCCCTGAAAATCTTATGGAACGTTACGAGCTGTTGTTGTTTCTCCTGCTTTTGTTGTCTTTATTTATATCTGCCCTTTTCCACAGCACTTCCAAGTACTCCTATCTCTATGGTCTACCTTCGCTATCTCTCAGCCCATCCCTTTCTGACATTAATGTCTCTTATGTCTCGCAAGTAGGGTTTGACAAACTATCCTTTCAAGAGAAACAACTGCCACCACATTTCATGCCATCAGAAAGTGAAAACCCAAACCAAAGGACAAAAAAAAGATATATCTCCCACATCTCATCCACACAGTTCTTGCCAGCCATTCGCATTCATTTTATGGTGCTGTCTGACAGTTTTCGTGACACATTAAGTGCTGTAAAACAAAAGGCAAACCATTGTGAACATGGTCTCAAAGAAAAAAAGTGGCATTAAAGATGTGACATTCAAATGACTGTTTACGGTCATAAAGAGGACAAGGCAACAGTTGTCCAAATGTCAGCTCAACAGCTATAGCACTCATCTCCCATTTTCCAGATTAGGAACTCTCTCGTCCATGACAGCAACAGTCCAAATGACAATAAGGCTCCATTACTGCAAATGCCTCACTATTGATGTAGATTGCTGTTGCAGTTTTCTTCCTGTTTCTTTAGTGAACGAAACAGGGTATGGCATTCTCCCAAATGGAAAGATCTATTTAGTCATTTCATTTGTCATTTGTCACGTTTCTATACCGCCCCTCTCAGCCCGAAGGCGACTCGGGACGGTTTACACAGGCAGTCTCTGCCCTTAATACAACACAGCAACAAGTCACCCCCCCCCCAGAAAAAACATATAATAACAATTAAAAACATACAATTGCAGCCTCAGCGTCATGTTGAAATCAGTTTCCATCACATCGTCGTCATTCCTTATATCCAATTAAGCCTTATATTTCATCAACAAATGCCTGCTAAAATAACCAGGTCTTGACTTTCTTGCGAAATGTCAGGAGGGAGGGGGCCGATCTGATGTCTTTAGGGAGGGCGTTCCAAAGCCGAGGAGCCACCACTGAAAAGGCCCTGTCTCTCGTCCCTGCCAGTCGCACCTGCGAAGAAGGCGGGACCGAGAGCAGGGCCTCTCCAGATGATCTTAAACATCTTGATGGTTCATAGGGAGAGATGTGTTCGGACAGGTAAGTTGGACCCAAACCGTTTAGTCAAAGATGTCTAAGCAATTGCATGATTTGTCAAGTTTAGAATCATGGAATAGAATCAGCATCACAAATATGGAAGGGACTCCAAGGGCCATCCAGCCCAATCCCATTCTGAAACTAGCAATCTGGAAAAACAATCAAAACACTCCTGACAGATGGCCATTCAGCCTCTCTTTTAAAACCTCTAGAGGAGGAAACTCCATCACCCTCAGAGCCAGTGTATTCCACTATCAAACAGCTCTTACCATCAGGAGGTTTTCTCCTAATAACATTAAGTTTCCCCTTGACATTAAGTCTAGACATGTCCAATTCTGGGAGGTGATGCTCATCTCCATTTCTAAGAAATAGACACCTGCAAAGTCATGTGGCCAGCATGACTGCATGAATCGCCAATACCTCCCCGCACATTACATCCCTATTTATTTACTCACCTTTGCATGTTTTCAAACTTAAGTGATACTTAGGTGAAATCACTTTTCCTGTACTTTGAATCTATTGATTCATATCCTAGTCTCAAGCCATCTCCACCTTTCAGATATTTAAAGATGACTATTGTGTCCCCTCTCAACCCTCTCTTCAATAAGGTAAACTCTGCACCCTCAGCGGTTGCTCATAGGGTTTGGCTTCCAGGTCTTTGAGAATTATAGTCACACTTCTCTGGACATGTTCCAGCTTGTCAATACGTTTCTTTGAATTGTGGTAACTAGAACTGGACACAGATTTCCAGCTGAGATATGAGTGGAAAACTACATCTTGGCTTTGCAGACAGAAAGGATATAGGTTCAGGGGCAGAAAGGAGTAATAGGGCCGCGATGGAGCAACAGGTTAAACCGTTGAGCTGTTGAGCTTGCTAATCTGAAGGTTGGCCATTCAAAGCCACAGGTCAGGACGAGCTACAGCTGTTAACCCTAGCTCCTCCCAACCTAACAGTTTGAAAACATGCACATGTGAGTAGATCAATAGGCACTGCTTCAGCGGGGGTGAGAAGAGCGGGGCAAATTTTTTGTAAATAAATAAATAATAAAGGCACCCATGCAGCCATGCTGGCAACACAACCAGGAGGTGTCTACAGACAACAGGCTCCTTGGCTTGGAGATGGAAAAAGAGCTTCTCCCCATGGCCAGAGTTGAGCACTACCTCCTGAAGCCAGAGATGAAAGGGGAAGCCATTATCTTTGTTATGTGTATTGGTGTGTCATTGTTATTTCATTGCATTAAAGACATTGAATGTTTGCCTATCTGTGTATGTTGTAATCCTCTCTGAGTCCCCTCGAGGAGACAGAGTGGAATATAAATAAAGTATTATTATAGTATTACAATATACCCATACAGGCATGTAGCCAGGGGGCTAAGGGGCTTCAGCCCCGAAATTCTCAGGGTGGTCCGCGAAAAGGCCTTACTGGTACATTATTTAAACTGTTATGTTTATTCATATCATGATCTGATCACCATGCTCATTATATCCCACATTAATGGGGTTATTGGGATAACAATACAAAAGGTTTGCTAGGGTAGACCCTCTTCCACCCAGTCTCAGCCCCCCCCCGAACCAAACTCAGCCCCCTCCGAAACAAAATCCTGGCTACGGCCCTGTACCCATAGCAGGGGGTTTAGATATGGGGAGGGCAATGAGAGCACTGACATCCTATTTTTTTTAAAAAAACTGCATGCCTATGAAATTTTCTTTCATGCTAAAATTTCTTGCATTGCAAAAGTTAGAAATTCCATTTTCTATGTTCACCTTCCCTCATTCACTCTGTCTGACCCCTTTCTTTGGATGCTTTAATACTCAGTTGAAGAAATTCGACAGCTAAATGAGCTGTCAGCATTCAAGACAGACCTAGCTATTCTGGCGGCCTTAGCCAGTCAATTTTAAATGGTGAATTTTAAATTTACATTCTATTTGTATTTTAATATATGTATTTATACTGTATTTTAATTCTTGCATTATATATTGTAACATACGTATTTTGTACTTTAATATGTATGTTTTATGATGATGTATTTTAACTGTGCTGGGGAGAGGCAGGTAACAAAATATGATGATCTTGATCATGATGTCATTGCTATGCAAGAAGTTAGGGCAATTAAGAAAAATTACTCTGGGGCTATTTAGAGGGCTATAACTTCCAATAATAATAATAATAATCTCATTTGCTGTGACATACTGTGTTTTTGTTTCAGAAAAAAGTAGGGTGTTCTCAGAAAACGTCCAAGGAGTAAGCAGAGAAGGTTTTCTTGGAAAATATTCAAGGTTTAATGTTCAATAAAGGTATATCACAGTCCAAACGATAGAATAAGTGGAATGCATCCTGCCATTCCAAAAATATCGTATATTGTCTTATTTGTGCCTGCTCTAGATACTATATAGGTGAATCTGGACGTGAACTCAGGGTCAGGGTGCAGGAACACCGTTCCAGGTTTAGAACTGGTAATGAATCGTCAGCGCTATATAGTCATTTTAAGGAAATGCACCGTTTTGACGACTTTAAGGTGGTTGTTCTGGAACGCATTATCCCATTACCCCATCAAGATGTAAAACTCCTTTTACGCAGACGGGAATGCTCCTGGATTAATTCCCTTTGTTCTGAGTTGCCCTTAGGCCTCAATGATCAATTAACCCTTAACGAGCTCCTGATGTAATCATTCATTGTTATCATTCCGCATTTAAACTGACCCTCCTCCCCGCCTCTCTGTCCGGGTGTTCGACCATACCGGTGGCTGCGTCCACCTCCTTCAGGATGAACATAATCTTAATATTATATTGGTATGTACTTCTCGCTCAACCATTGTACTCTTGGGTTGTTCTTTACGGGTTTCACGAATTCCACAATGTATATTACCAGACTGCTAAATGCTACCTTTACTGCTTTTGTTTTAGAACCCCTGGACCAGTGGAATTGTCACTGTGCATTATATTTTGTTTGCTTTGGGGTCCGGAAGAAGCCTAATTAGGCGAAACGGCAATGCCTGTAGTTGACCGTTGACCCACTTCCTTTCCGCCGGTCCCGTACCATTTGTTTGTATACTACAAAGTGATTTACACATTGATACATCATTTTCTGGGACCTGTTTGGTTGGAAAGTGTGTGACCTGTGATTGACAACAGCATACATTCCACTTATTCTATCGTTTGGACTGTGATATACCTTTATTGAACATTAAACCTTGAATATTTTCCAAGAAACCCTTCTCTGCTTACTCCTTGGACATACTGTGTTTTTGTGTCAGAATAATAATAACAACAACAACACTTTATTTATGGGGCCACAATGGCACAGTTGGTTAAACTGCTGAGCTGCAGAACTTGTTGACTGAAAGGTTGGCTATTCGAATGCGCAGAGCATGGTGAGCACCCGTCATTAGCACTAGCTTCTGCCAACCTAGCAGTTTGAAAACATGCAAATGTGAGTAGATCTATAGGTACCGCTTCTTCGGGAAGGTAATGGTGCTCCATGCAGTCATGCCAGCCACATGACTTCAGAGGTGTCTACGGACAATGCAGTTAAGCAGTTCAGCAGCACAAGGGTTTGACGTATTGAGCCACCTGCAATACCCTATTTCCAGCCTGTGGTACTTTCCTAATTGTTCCCTCATGTTTATTTTATAACAATTCCTCATTACTATAATATGGTGTTTTTTAAAATAAAAAACCCCTATATTTAAATCCATTTTCTCCTTAAACTTCTCTTTCCGAATACATATACTCTCAAAATGTGTATTTTTCCTGCAAAAGGTGGTTCTCAGTTTCCATAGATGCCACCATTTCTGGCTTCAAAATACTGGGGAGGCTTAATTGCAAAATGCAAATTTTGATTATACCATTTTATATTAGGGAGGGACTGCATTGTTGTTTACAATGAGATTTCTGCATCTATCGATTTTAGTCTTTATGTGGAACCAGTCCCCAGCATATACCAAAGGACTGCTGTATGTATTTTTAATCCATTTGGGGACTTTCTGAGCAAGGAATTCCTACGGGAGCCTTCTGGTCGTGTATAATGAAATTATTCTGTAACGCAAGTCTGGGGGCATAAAGGAAATTCGCAAAGATTGAATTTCTCCCGCAAACCTTATTTATAGCAGAAATGGTAAACCTCCAGCCCGCAAACTGTATATAGCCAATGAGTTTCCTCATATAGCCCATGGCTTCTTGAGATTTTTGTCTCTGACCAGTGACGAGAAATAAGCAATTGTTTAAAGAAGAGAATTAAATCTGGTCCAGAAAGCCTGTGAAGAACAGTTCAAGGAATCTGTTATGTTTAGCCTGAAGAAAAGAAAACAGAGAAGTAATAAGATAGTCATTCTTAAGCATTTTAACTGCTGTCATGGAAAGATGGATTGAGCTTGTTTTCTGGCATTTCAGGATAAGATTTGAACTAATGGATCCAAACTACAAGAAAGTGGATGACCCAGAATTTCCTGGTAATAAGTGTAACTTGACAAAGGAATAGACAACCTGAATGGGCGGCACACTCTCCATTCAAAAGTAAAGGAGAAGCTGAATAGTTACAATCACACTTGTTGCAGCAGTTCCAGGCTCCATCGACACTGACATAAAATCCAGTGTAGGAAATGCATTAGCCTAGTGCATCCACGTGATGCACGCAGGTTTACACTAGTTAGCCATTTAACCCAGTTTGACCCCAGATTTAAAAAATACATTGGCGAAGATCCAAATCTTCCAGGAAACCTTTTAAAATCCAACAGGCTTTTAAAACAGATAAAGGACAGGTATGGGAATTCTATATTGTTTTAGCTGAACAGCTTTTAAGAACTTTTGAACTGTAGATTAATTCCAGGTTCGCAGCTCGGAAGTGATCCTGTACTCAACACAGAGCCTGGAACCCCAGGGCTCGTCGGTGGCCAGGGGAGCTTTTGCACAACTAAAACTTGTGCGCCAGCTGTGCCCGTATCTTGGAAGGTCTAACTTGGCCACGGTGGTCCACACTCTGGTTACATCCCAAATAGATTACTGCAATGTACACTATGTGGGGTTGCCTCTGAAAACTACTTGGAAGCTTCAGCTAGTCCAATGCTTGGTTGCCAGGTTGTTCGTGAGAGTGGGGTACAGGGAGTGTACAACTCACCTGTTACGCCAGCTCCACTGGCTGCCTATTAGCTTCTGGGCACAATTCAAAGTGCTGGTCTTAACCCATAAAGCCCTGAATGGTTTCGGCCCAGTTTACCTGTCCAAATCACCAAGGACCTTAAGTTCGAACCACCAAGGACCTTAAGATCATCTGGCAAGGCCCTGCTCTCAGTCCCACCACCATCACAGTCACGTTTGGTGGGAACAAGAGACACGGCCTTCTCTGTGATGGCCCCACGGCTGTGGGTCTCCCTCCCTAATGAGATTACATCTGCTCCATCCCTCCTGACCATTCAGAAGAAACTCAAATCCTGGTTATGGGATCAAGCATTTGCAGAATAGACTGATTTACTGGTGAAGATAAGGTTTTAGTGGACCACAATGAACTGATTTGGATGACAACTTGAACCAGCAAACTGCTTTAATGTATATTTATAACTGTTTTTAATGTATGCTAATTGTATTTTATGTTGTTATTAATATTAATAATAATAATAACTTTTTTTATACCCTGCCACCATCTCCCCAAAGGGGACTCGGAGCGGCTTACATGAGGCCAAGCCCAGCGATACATTACAGCAACATAAAATATAAACAACAAAATAACATCACAATAAAATAAATAAACCAATCAAGTAAAATAAACAGTACAAAATAACATAATGGAAAATCAAACATAGTGGAATTCGTACAGCAAATAGCAGAAACCCACACCGTGGATACCAAGACCCATTAAGTGGGTAATTGATACCAACCATGCGCCGCCTGGGGATTGTGCCTTGTAAGACAAAGAAGCTATATAACCCGATGTCCCCTAATCAAAAGATCTCACCAGTTGAAGAAGAAAGCCACTGCAGTATTTTATTCAGGTATTAATACACATTTGTGGGATTTTTTTCAGTTTACAGGTTTGGAAGCTGCCTCGGCTTAATCTATTTGCTAATGTGAGCAAAGTAGCTCCCCCTCAGATGATGAAGGGATCTTATTTGGCCAACAAGATGAGGAAAAGGTGGGAAGCTCTCCATATTTACAATACCCAGCAGACCACCCTGGCCTTCAAACTACTGAAACCTAGCTTGAAAGAAGCCATTTCACAAAAACACTTTCAAGACAAAACGTTGAATTCCTCCTTCTGCCAAGCGCCCTGCCTTTCTTCTCCACCCAACTCCCCAGAAGCTTTAAAAGTCTTCCTATTTTGTATGTAGATTTAATATATTCCTCTCCTCATCTCTTTTGCAAAATATCTTTTCTTGTGCATACAGAAATGCAGGTTTTTGAATGAGCATCTCAGTGAGAGGCAGTGTCTGTGGAAGAAAAGGTATCCCTGCATTATGAAGACTTGTCTTGGATGACTCTGGGTGTATCGAGATTTATTATTATTATTATTATTATTATTATTATAAACTGCATTAATTTTACAGTGTAGATGGATCCTTTTGTTATAAAAAAAATTGACCCCCCTTTTGTATTTTGTTATATCACCCCGAACCAGTAATGCAATAAAAATATCATTTCTCTATATATTTCGTTTCTGTGGTTATTCAGTCCTGTCTCTTATTTTGCAGGGGTTCCCTAGCCAAGACCAGCTTTCCGAAAAATAAAATCCCCATTCTAACCCATATTAATTGGAAATATTAATTACTAAGTGTTAAATCTCTCTCTCTCTCTCTCTCTCTCTCTCACACACACACACACACACACACACACACACACACGGTGGAAACGCTCTTCTGCATCTTTCACGGGAAACCCAATCACCTTAATCTGATCAACTCTCCCTTTGTGATTCTAAGGAAACTCCTGGAGCCAAGAGGCAGTGACTCCAGCATCTTATCCTCACCCTCTCAACCTCAAGATAAATAAAATGAAATAAAAATATGAAATTTCCTAAATCCTGTCACCCCAAGAAACACCCCCCAGCGTATGTATGAAATCATACATTTCTTTAATTAACAAAACAGAACCGAGCCTTTCTCTCTGCCGAGTCTGCTGGGACTGTTTCTTTTTTTCTAAATTCTTGAAACTGCCAGCTCCAGTAATAATAATAATAATAATTATTATTATTATTTATACCTCGCCCCATCTCCCAGAAGGGACTCGGGGCAGCTTACATGAGGCCAAGCCCAACAATACATAGTAAAATAACACAATAGCAAATAAAGCAATACAATCACTATAATTTACAATAAGCAATAAACAACAACAACAACACAGTTTTAAAACATTATGGCTCGGCCAGTACTTATTTATTTATTATTCACTTTTATATTCCGCTCCTCCCTGCAGGCTCAGGACGGTTTACATAAAACAATACAATACACATAAAACAGTTTGGATATGTAAAAACACAAGGGTATGGACAGGATTATCAGGAGGTGCCTAGATTAAAAGCCTGCCTAAAGAGGAATGTTTTGCAGGCCCTCCGGAAGGGGGTCAATTCTGTGATAGCGCGAGTTCCGTCTGATAACTCATTCCATAGAGTTGGCGCCACCACAGAAAAGGCTCTTTGTCTTGTTGTTGAAAGGTGGCAGGAACGGATTGATGAAATCACCAGGAGATACTTAACCATTCTGTTTCTGCAACTGAGCCCTTGTAGTGCAGCTGGACCCATCAGACCCAAGATTGTTGAAATATCATCACATATATTATGTGGTGCTTATCTGACTTGGAACTACATTCCTGCTTTTAGAAATTTCACAGATTCCTTCAATGGGTATGGGGACTTGCAGTTGAGAGACTGATTGCCTGCAATCCTCAGGACCAAGGACTCATCATGGACTTTGTTAACTCACTTGATTGACTTTCCGGTTTCCCCAAGCCTCACTCTTTGTGAAGGGATTATTTCAAGCTTCCAAAGTCCATTAGAGTGCTGGCTTTAGCCTTTAAAGCCCTAAACGGTTTGGGTCCAACTTACCTGTCCGAACGCATCTCTCCCTATGAACCATCGAGATGTTTAAGATCATCTGGAGAGGCCCTGCTCTTGGTCCCGCCTTCTTCGCAGGCACGACTGGCGGGGACAAGGGACAGGGCCTTTTCAGTGGTGGCTCCTCGGCTTTGGAACGCCCTCCCTAAAGACATCAGATTGGCCCCTTCCCTCCTGACGTTTCGCAAGAAAGTCAAGACCTGGCTTTTTGAGCAGGCATTTGTTGATGAAATATAAGGCTTAATTGGATATATGGAATGACGACGATGCGATGGAAACTGATTTCAACATGACACTGAGGCTGCAATTGTATGTTTTTAATTGTTAAATTGTTATTATATGTGTTATGTTTTTGGGGGGAAGGGTTTGTCTTGTTGCTGTGTTATATTGAGGGCAGAGACTGCCTGTGTAAACCGTCCCGAGTCGCCTTCGGGCTGAGAGGGGCGGTATAGAAACGTGACAAATAAATAAATAAATAAATAAATTAGTGCCAAGGACCCATTATTTCCAGCTTGAACAATAGAGCCCACACCTCTCAAAGGTGGGCACAGCAATGGGCCTTTAATTTTGAAACCTACCAACCCCAGCTGGTCTCTCATCAAGAAAAAGCCTCAGCCAATGAGAAGGCAGATTCTGGAAAACACAGCTCCTGACCAACCAGGGGAAGGAGCAGGAGGTTTGAATACTTGTCAGACTGTATAAAATATAGTGTACTTCTCTGTATGGGTCATATTGGTTCCTTGAGTGGTTACACTGTTCCGACATCCACCTGGCCAGTGAATAAACCTCTGTTTCTGCTGTCTTCAACCGGTATGTCTCCTTGATCCTTATGTCAACATAGTGGTGTGTGTCAGGCATTTATTCTCACCTGCCATTTCTGGTGGCTAGCTAACCTCAGTAACACTTTGTTCACTTTAAAGTTATTTATTTATTTATTTTTGACTTTTACACCGCCACTCCCAGCGGCTCGGGGCGGTTTACAACACAATTCAATAAAACAAACAATGGGCAAAATTACATATAATAGTAAGTAAAACAGCAAAATAAAAACACAGCTAAAATCACAAGCTATCAAAGGCCTGTCAGAACAAGCGTGTCTTGCAGGCCCTCCAAAAGGTGACCAAATTTCGGAGAGCCCGCGTTTCCGGTGGCAACGTATTCCAAAGAGCTGGGGCGATGATTGAAAATGCCCTGCGCCTTGTCGAAGTCAGGTGGAAAGACTTCACACTAGGGATGTCTAGAAGATTCTGGTCTTCTGAACGAAGTGATCTCGGAGGGTTATAAGGAATCAGGTGATCCTGTAGGTACACTGACCCCAGACCATACAAGGCCTTAAAGACCTGGAGATGGAACAGAGGAGCAGAGACCCCAACCCAGGTGGTGACCTGCCCACCCCAGGGACTCAGGCGGTGACCTGCCCACCCCCAGGGACGATTTAGAGACGACCCCTGGGGGAACTGCTGCTACCCTGAACGCGACTTTAAAGCTGGAAGATCTCGGCGAGCCCCAAGCACAGATGGACCTGTGGCGAGCCTTGAAGATCCACTGCCACCGGGAGGCTCACCGTTGGCGGAGTTGGACATTTCGTCCATCCTGGCCGCTGCCCGGGACCCCCTGTATTGTGGGCGGATGGGGGAGCCGGGTCGATCTGGAGCTACCCAGCATGGCAGCTGACCTTGGAGATGCTCACCCAAACCAGGTGCTCCTGTCTGAAGAAGAAGGGAGATCCGGATGTAGTCCACACCAGAAGTCCCTGCCCCTGGAGGACTCCAACGCCGGAAGCGACCCACAGCTGAAGCTGAGGAGGCGGAGGCGACGCCAGAGACCCAAGAATGGAAGCCGCCCTTCCGATCCTGCTATGGGGCACCGGACAAGGTCTGCCCCTCGCCAGGATCGTCGTCCCTGTGTGGCCAGCAGACAACAGGTGACTCTTTTAAAGGAAAGGAGGCCCAAGCCAACTGAGTCCAGGACTCATAGGGCATACTGGACTAGAACTTTTTGGAGCTCGCACTATAGGCAGCTCAACCCACGATGGACATGCTCTGGCCTTAACAAGATCGATAAGGACTCTCCTTTGGCCCACCAGGATGGCCCTCTTGGACTTCTTCAGAGCAGGATGCAGGACACTTTATTCGCCGGTGATAGACCACCGGGATCTTGCTAGGGCAGCCTAGTCTTCTTTCCTTTGATGGCTAGACGGGGCCCTTATAGGACTGTATTGTCTGTCACTGTTTGTCGTTGTTGTATTGTTTATGTGTAGATTGTTTTATGTCAAGCTTGTGAACCGCTCCGAGCCCTCGGGGAGTGGCGGTAATAGAAGTTTGAATTTAATAATAATAATAATAATAATAGTAAGAACGAACACCTTGAAAGTGATCCGGTATTCAATTGGTAGCCAGTGCAGGTTCTGCAGTATAGGTGTTATACGGCGGCTCATGGGTTCCCCCACAAGCAGCCAGGCAGCAGCATTCTGCATTAGTTTGAGTTTCCGGATCACATTCAAGGGAAGGCCAATGTAAAGAGCGCTACAGTAGTCAAGTCTTGAGATGACCGTGGCTTGGATTACCATGGTCAGATCGTTCCATGAGAGATAGAATTATGCAAATCCTCCATAGTCTTTATTTTAGCTTTCTTGATGGTCAGCTATAACCCTGCTTTTCCACTTTCTTTCCTGACTTTGCTCAACAACCATTCTGAGTTTGTGCTATTTATTGAGTGCATCCCCCCTCAAAAAATGAGAATTCGATTTCTCAAATGTTCCTTCCTTCTCCAAATTTTTAGAATTGCAGTAATTTAAAACTTCAGTTGAGCATCGAGAAATACAGTGAAAGCACACAAAGAAAGGACCAAGTAAAGTTACCAAGGAAATAGAATAAGATAAGAGCAAATATGAGAATTCTGGGTGTACATGATTTTCAAGCATCTCACTCTCTCCAATTCTAGAAATTTGGAAACTGAAGGAAAATGTCATTGGAGGAGTAGAATTCTTACCCGAGTAACTATGAGATGTGTCTGGACTAATTTCAGACACATCTCATAGTTACATTGCCCACATGGCTGCAGAAATAGCTTTACCATATGCAGTCCCAGGACAACACTTTCTAAAGCAAATCCAAATAACAAGCAATTAATGGTTATCTTGCGATAATTAAGAGAATGCTCCCAAATAATTAGTGTGTAGGGGCTATGCATTTCCTTTTCATTCAACTTGTATCCAGGTGCAGATGAAATAGGCCCAGAGGTGTATTTATGGACCACTGGGAACATTTGATAGGTTTTACAGCGAGATGAATCACAAACTTCTCAGATTTTTAAGCAACTTTTCCTCCTTTGGCATAGAGCTACTTGCAATGACGTCCAACCTAGGAGGTAAACCAAGTGTTTTATGGCTCTTTCGGGCAGATTTAAGTTAAACATCACTAATGCAGATCTGAATACTGTTTTAGCCATTTGTGGAAAGAAAGAGGTGCATGAACCTCCTCAACTGAACCTCGGGAAATAGTTTGGCAAGCATGACATCTGAAGTCTAACAAAACTGAGGAAGAATTCCAGAACTAGCCCTGGTTTCTGAAACCAACAGATGGCAAGATGTTCAATCTAATATCTTCCAACATCTCAGGAATAAAAACGAAGATGTACATGGCTAAGCAACATCAGGTTATGGTCAATATGGCAAATGTAATAAATGAAGAAGAAAGCACCAGCTAGGAAAGACTGCAGCAATTTCATTTTGCCTGAGCCTATTGGAAAAGACATGATTCATCCCTGCTCCTTTCCTCTCCCGCTGCTGAGTTAACTAAGTTCAATGCAGTTAACTGTATTGTTTGAGTCTACACTGACCATACAATGCAGTTTCAAAATGCATTATATGGCAGTGTAAAGACTTTATCAAATATTCGGGAGAGTAGATTTACCATACATGGCAGATCAAGTGTCTGGGAAAGTAGGTTTACCATCTATGGCAGTTGAAGTGGTGTCAAACTGCTGTAATTCAACAGTGTAGATCAGTGGTTTCCAACCTGTTGTCTCCAAGAATTAAAATATAGTCTGTGGCCTTATCATTACTACATTGTCACAACAAAAGCGACTGGTCTCACGAAACCAACTTATAGTGCTGAGGTAACAGGGATGTCGGGAGGGGAGAAGCTCGACAACAAGCCCCCTGTCTGCTACTTTTTCTCCTCAGCCTCCCTCCCCCTGAACGAAGCTGTTACATGTGGCCCCTGGAAATGGGGGCACCTTGATATCTTTGTTTTTAGGTCTGTTCCTGGGATTATTTGGGGTGCTGATTCAGAAAATTGCACTTGAGCCAACTATGTTGTCCTGGCATCAAAAGCCTGGTGGCCCACATAAAATGAGGTGGCGGGTCAGATTTGGCCTGTGGGCCTTATATTTGACACATGTGCCCTAATGCAAGTCATGGATTTTATGGGACTGAGAGGTTTGTGACTTACCTAACATCACCTAGTGGCTTTCCATGGCTGAACCCTGTTTTCCAGAGACATATTCTAACACTTGAACCACTACATCACACTGGCTTTCACCTTAGGATTACCTTAAGTCAGAAACAACCTGAAAGAGCATGACACATCCCACTGACGTTTTTGGTGCTAAGCAATGTAAATGACTAAAAAATAAAATAATTGATTGATGCTTTTTGGCCACAAATCTCTGGTTTTTAAATAAATCAATCATTTTGATTTTCAAAACAGCTCAATGGGATATGTTCTGGTGGGGAAAGTAGAACTTTCCTCCTCACTGTTTCTTTGGCTTTGTTTAAAGTAGCCCCCCTCTGAATGATGTGCACAGTGAGATGCTTCACAAACCCCTATGTGGGCACTGAGAGACAGATGGAATGCCCAGCAGTCCCTTGTTGGCACCAAAAACTCCTCTGTGAAGCAAATGAGATGATCAGTTCATTATCTGCCAAGACATCATGGAATGATTTGCTTCTATGGCCCCCTCCTACGGTGTTGTTTTGAAGTGTGTCTACCAAAGAACATGAGAAGCATGTTGCTTCAACAAGAGGAAGAAAGGAGGAGAAGGTGCAGAAACAAAGGATCCTTGTCTTTCCTGTGCCAATCTGTTTTCAGTTATCCTTCCATATTTTCTTTGTCATAGACTCATCAGTGGTGATCATGGTCTTTGTGTCCATACTGTCCAAGGACCTTATCAGACACAGGTAACCCCCCTACACACTTTAAAAACAGTTTATAAATGGAGTCACACAGAGCCCATCAAACAACATAAAACTACTTCCAGCTGGGACTCCATCTTTTAAAATGTGCTTGAAGTGTGTCGAAACAAAGAAATGGCAAATGGAAGAGGGCTAGAATGTCAGCAGGGAGATACTCTAGAACAGTGTTTTTCAACCTTTTTTGAGCCGCGGCACATTTTTTACATTTACAAAATCCTGGGGCACACCATCAACCAAAATGACACAAAATGACACTATAACACAGTAATACATATAGTTAATATGTTTTTAAATGTATTTATACACTCAGTGTGAAACCTGGGCCTGTTTCAATGAACACAACATAGATATTCTGGCAGGAATGGCAGAAAGACACACACGAAGGTCTTGCTCAATTTATAGTTAACACACAATCAAAGAGCATCCTGAACTCTTGCAACAATGGAATTGAACCAAACTTGGCATATTGAACTCTCATTACCAACAGAAAGTACTGAAAGGGTTTGCTTGGGAATTGACCTTGTGTTTGGAAGTTGTAGTTCACCTACACCCAGAGAGCACTGTGGACTCAAACAATGTTATGTTATGTTGTTGTTTGTTTTCTATCCAGAATCACAATGTTGGAAGGAGGCTCACCACTTTAAGGTCCCTAAAACAGGCATGGGAAAACTTTGGCCCTCTGGGTGCTTTGGACTTCAACTGCCACCATTCCTAACAGCCTGCGGCCCTTTCCTTAAGTGGCTGAGGAGGGAAAAGGGAAGGGGCCTGAGGCTGCTAGGAATGGTGGGAGTTGAAGTCCAAAACACCTGGAAGGTCCAAGTTTGCCCATGCCAGCTTTCGACAGAGACCTCTTACTCCCCCTTCCCCTTCAGCAGGAGGGGGAAGAAAGGGTATTGGAGGTTCCAATTTCCCACAGCACACCTGATGATAGCTCACGGCACACTAGTGTGCCGCAGCACACTGGTTGGGAAACACTGCTCTACAAGTCACTCACAAAGAGCCACAGCATTACCATGGAGACATTCTAAGGGTGGCTTTCCCAGAGGGCCAGGCAAGGATGGCAGCAAGCTGGAGAAGAAAGGAGTCCTTAAAATGACAAAACGCAGGTAACAAATCAGTTCTTAACAGAATGCAATATTCAGAAAATGCATACATGGGCAATACCAGGAACATACATGTTGGAGCAGGTGTTTGAGCAGGGAATGATGTGAGTTGTAATCCTCTGTTCTGCACAGCAAAAGTTGTGCATGGATGGACTTAGTATACTCCAGCAGACTGGAAACACACAGCTGTTTTCCCCCACACAGGCAACAATGCTTGACAAAATAAACAGGCAAACGTACTTGCCAAACATGGCAGGCAACTTTATCTTTTATTGTTCCGTTTCTTCCAAAAACTTTAAACAAAAACATCCAGCAGCTTGCTTCAACAAACATGCTTAAACTTCAGCTTCAATAATGGAAAAAAGTAAACAGTAGATAAAGGCAAAACACAAATAAAACTTTGCCCTTCTTCTTCTACCCAGAAGCTACTTACTGATCAAGCATAAACAGTGAAGCCTTTTACAGCTACTTCAGCCAGAAGCATATTCACATAGTTGCTTCTTCCAGCTCTCTCCCAGGAAGCATTTTGCAACTACTTCAGCCAGAAGCAGATTTACATAGCTGCTTCTTCCAGCTCTCTCCCAGGAAGCATTTTAGCTTCTCTTGCTCTAACATGAGCCACAAACCCAATATGATTAGCATAAATCCAGAAGCATACTCTGCTTCTCTTGCTCCGATATGAGCAACATGGAGAAATTATAGCCCCAAGACCTCACCCACTCAATTAGTCCAGATGGACCTGATTAATTAACTGTACTCAGGGCTTGCACCTAGCTGTAAAGCTACACAGGCAAGGACTTTCTTACTCTCAAGTATACAGCAACACAAACCCCATTTACTCACAAGCATACCCAAGTAACCAAACACTCATTTCTTTTTCTTTATTTGGATTTTTACAAATCCCAACAATACACTTGTGCATAATAATGAAAAACTGCACATTACGTACATTATAAAATGAAACTTATACTTCTAATTAAAATAATTCCAAGAAAAAGAAAGAATATGATTGTGCCAAGCTTGGCATTGAAGAAATAGGCAGTTCTCAATAGACTCAACCTTCTTTCAAACAAAGTTCTTGTTGGTTTGTTTGTTTGTTTGGTTGGTTGGTTGGTTGGTTGGTTGCATGCTGCAAGTAGCTTCTGGTCACTTCTGGTGTGAGACAATCAGCCGTCTACAAAGACGTTGCCCATGGGATGCCCGCATGTGTTGCAATCCTGCGGGGAGGCTTCTCTCATGTAAGCAAGCTAAAAGAGTGGCTGTGACTCTTAATGAGACATGTCACATTATCACAGGATGCCTACACCCTTCACCACTGGAGAAATTATACTCCAGTATTGCACCACCTGACATCCACTGGGAAGTAGCAGCAAATAATGAAAGGATCAAGGCGTGACATATCTGGCCCATCCACTGTTAAAATATCAGCCAGCATACTAATGATTTAAATCAAGAAATAGTTTTCTAAGATCTGCAGAAATACATGCAAGAACCCCTCCGCAAGCAAGACTCCAAAAGTGGCAGGCAAAAACTTAGAACCTCAAGCCATGACTGATAGTGAATGAGAGACTCCCCCCTGGGCACACAGAAGACTGGCGACTTGGAAGGCGCTGAACAGACTGCCCTCTGGCACCACAAGATGCAGAGCTAACCTTAAGTAATGGGGATACAAAATTGAGTCCACGACATACGAGTGCGGAGAAGAGCAAACCACAGACCACCTATTACAATGCAGTCTGAGCCCTGCCACATGCACAATGGAGGGTCTCCTTACAGCAACAGCAGAGACACTCCAAGTAGCCACATACTGGTCCAAGGACATTTAATATAATGCTAAGTTTTTTAACTTTGTGTTTTTTAAAAATACATTACAACTGTACTCTCGGTTCGCTTCTGATACAATACAAAAATAAATAATTCTAGGTGTTTTATATTATGAAGTAGGTTTGGAAATAAAGAATACACACTTTAAGTATAACCACAAAGAAATTGGATATTACCACAAACCTTTATTTTGGTAGAAGAAAATGTTGGATTTGCATCTAAAGTGATGAAATTGTGACATTTTTGTATGTAACTTATTTTTAAATTGGGCTTTCTGTTCAAGCACTGAATATATCAATCTGATATGACATTCAACTTACTCCTAAATTTGTTTTTGGTGTAAGCATAAGCTATAGAGTCTGATTTTAGTCCTCCTCACTAGTCATTCAGTGGTACAGATTCAGATTTCATTTTGAAAGCAGGAGTACACTGAATTTTTCATGGAATCCCTACAATGCTTTTGTGGAAACCTAGAGAATTGCTGCTCCCTTCTAACGCTTTCAGGTAATGTAGGCTTAAGCCCATACAGAGATGTAAGAACATGCTCAGTTGTATTACTTGGATTATTATTATGTTTATTTATACCATAGCTCCTATGAAGAACTATATGCTAAAGAATTCTAAACCTTACTGTCTGAATTGCAGTGAAGCATTTTCTTTTTTGTTGTCTATTCACTTAGTCATTTCCAACTCTTTGTGATCTCATGGACTAGTCCACACCAGAGCACCCTATCGGCTGTGACCATCCCCAGATATTTTAAGGTCAAGCTAGTCACTTCAAGAATACCACCCATCCACCTTGCCCTTGGTCAGCCCCTCTTCCTTTTTCCTTCCATTTTCCTCAGCATCATTGTCTTCTCCAAACTTTCCTGTCTTCTCATGATGTGGCCAAAGTACTTCATCTTTGCCTCTAATATCCTTCCATCCAGTGAGCAGTTGGGAAATATTTCCTGGAGTATGGACTGGTTGGATCTTCTTGCGGTCCAAAGCACTCTCAGAATTTTCCTCCAACACCACAGTTCAAAAGCATCTATCTTCCTTCGCTCAGCCTTCCTTATGGTCCAGCTCTCACATCTATAGTTTACTACGGGGAATACCATTGCTTTAACTATGCAGATCATCATTGACAGTGTGATGTCTCTACTCTTCACTAGTTTATCGAAATTGGTCATTGCTCTCCTCCCAAGAAGTAAACATCTTCTGATTTCCTGGCTACAGTCTGCGTCTGCAGTAATCTTTGGCTTGGTCTCCCCATTCCACCAAGAACTTGTCACAATTTACTATGATCCACACAGTCAAAGGCTTTAGAATAGTCAATAAAACAGAAATAGATGTTTTTCTGAAATTCCCTGCCTTCCTCCATTATCCAGCAGATATTGGCAATTTGGTCTCTCGTTCCTCTGCTTTTTCCAGGATTCTGTAGCATAGCTTGGAGCCATAAGAGATGGAAGTGGTACCAAAGTGGTGAAATTGTGAAGTGTGAACACACCTCAGAACCAGATGCTAAGACTGGTTCTGTACTGTAGGTTTAATGCAGTTTGATACTACTTGTACTACATGGCTCAATGCTATGGGATCCTTAGATTTGTAGGTTGTTGTGCCAGCACACTTTGGTACAGAAGGCTAAATGCCTTGTAAAACTACAACTTCCATGATTCCATTGAGCCATGGCAGTTAAAGTGCTGTCAAACTGCATTAAATCTACAGGTTATAAGAAGTTTTACAGTTCAAAAACTTGTCCATAAATGCTGTGGCAGAGGTAGAGTAAGGAAATCAGATTGGTTTATAGTAAACACAAAAACGGACTTGCTGATATTTACAAAGCTTCAGCTGCCTCTATAACACAGTATCATGGGAGTAGCCGAAGGAACTTTTTAATAACTGTCAGAGGTCTCTGTAGATGCCAATATTTTATCCACAGCTATGAATAGAGCACAAGAATAAATAAATAAATAAGATTAAAGCCTACAGTAATATTTTTTTGCTTCATCTCAGGTAAAACAATGTTTTTATTTTGTATTGATTTAATTGATTTGCCTTTTCTTTTGCAAAGCACAAACTCCCCGATTACTCTTCTGATAGCTTGAGCCACAGTGGATTTATGAGGTCTTCCATAATGCATCAAACGGTTTCTCTTTTTACCTTGCAGAGACTGTGAGCAAGCTACAATTTTTCAATTATAACATTGACTGAGACACATTCCTTCCCTCCCTTTCTCTTTTCATCTGCTGAGCAAGGAAAGTACACTCAGAGGCTGGATATACAGTGCCATATTTTGCAATTTGGAACTGCCTCATATGTTCAGTGTAGAGTCATGTAATGGCCTTAGTCATGTCTGAAGCACAAATACTTTGTGAGACACAGCGATATCAGGATAAGCACAATAACAACCCCTTCTCCTGAACATCCTGTTGCACAAAATGTTTACTTAAATAAAGAAAAGAAAGAGAAGGGAATGTATTTATTACATAGTTCAGTCTTCGACAAAAGAAGACATGGAAGAAAAGAGAGAAAAGACCAGGCTGTGGCATAGTTATTAGCTGTGACCTAGCTGCATTAAATCACTACTGACTGAGAGGTCATGAATACGAAGCCAGCTGGATCGGAGTGGGTTTCTGGCCATTCGTCTAGCTTGCTGTCGACCTATGCAGCCTAAAAGACAGTTGCATCTGTCAAGTAGGAAATTTAGGTACCGCTTATGCAGGGAGGCTATTTTAACTAATTTATTCTTCCGCACACTTCCAGCAGTGTGCGGAAGAATGAGGACTCATCAAAGGACTCAGTGTCACAATGGACAGTGAAGCAGCAGCTCCCCCTGTGGCCGGAATCAAACCGGAATCCACCATACCCTCATGAAGCCAGAAAAAGCTTGGGCACAGCTGCAATGTTAAATTGCCTCTGTGTCTGTCTATGTTGTATATCTAACTGCCATTGAATGTTTTCCATGTATATGTGCATTGTAATCTGCCCGGAGTCCCCTGTGGGGTGAGAAGGGCAGAATATAAATACTGTAAATAAATAAATAAATAAACAAACAAACATGCATGTATGTATGTGGATGTGCTTTCAAAATGCCTGTCAGCTTATGATAATAACCTCATAAAGGTCTTAAAGCCTTAGGAGGCATCTACACCAGGGGTGCTCATTAGGTAGATCGTGATCTACTGGTAGATCGCGTAGGGCGTCCTGGTGGACTGCATGGCCCTTGGAGGTCTCCTTCTACTCTAGGAACCTATTGTTGTTGTAATTATTATTATTATTATTAGCAGAGGCTGAATGAATATTCTCATCATCATTATCATTATGAATAAATTCAGGGGCTTATTATATTCACATTTAGTTGAATTCAGTCTTAAAATATATTATTTGGCTCTCACTGAAATAAATTTCCAAATTTTGCTTTTATGGCTCTCTGTGTAGTGGGTAGGTAGATAATTTTGACTTGGTTGTTTTATAAGTAGCTCGCATGCTGAAAAAGTATGGGCACCTCTGATCTACACTTTAGAATTAATGCAGTTTGGCACCACTTCAACTGTCAAGCCCCGATCCTATTGAATCATAGGAGTTGTAGCTTTACAAGGTCTTTATCCTTCTCTGCCAAAGAATGCTAGTGCTTCATCAAACTGCATCTTCAAGGATCACATAGCATTGAGCCATGGCAGTTAAAGTGGTGTCAAATTTAATCAAAACATATTCAGAGGTGGCTTGCCAGTTAATATCTCTAAAATATCACTTAGAGCACTTGATATTCATTGGGTATCCCTTGCAAGTACCAATCAAGTCAAGTACTAACCAGGATTATGGTTTGGTAGCCTGGTCACCCTAAAGCACAGCAACACAATCCAGCAAGATACTAATTGGGAGAACAAGGAGAGGTTGTTGCAAGATCGTTAAAGAGTTATGTGTAATATCATAAGGCTTACATCAAAACTTAACACCAAGTTACATCTCTTAAATGGGTATTACGTTACATTTACATTTGTTTTTTGGATCTGTATACACTGGCCACATTCCCCAGTATAATAAAGTCGCTATGTGTATTGCGAGTTTTAACTTTATTTTATTGTTAAATGTATGGTTAAATGTTAGACAGACCACAAAGGGTTAACGGAGAGTATTAGAGTGCCCGGCATCTGAGAAGTTCTGTTGCCATAGCAACTAACCTTAGAATTTCCAGATTTGAAATTCATCAGTTGGTTAGTAGCGGTTTAGACCGGCTGGTGACAGTATTGAGAGGCTGCTGTTATCTGTTCTGAGGAGAACAGAATAAAGGCTGTATTTTGATACTGCAGAAAGGCAGTTAGGTTTTAGAAAGCCTTTAAAGACTACTGTTTGTAGGTTAGGCTGAAAAGCTAACCTAGAAGATAGATAAAAGGCCTATAAGTGGGCAAAGTATCTATAATATTGATAAGTTAGTGTTTGGAGAAATACAGTCAAACATTATATTTAGGAACTTAGTAACCTTAAGATTTGTGCCTCTAAGAAGATACTGTAACCAACTAAGCTCTGTGTACCTTAAAACCTCCACGCTTTAAACCTTGTTAGCAAATAAACAGTTAAAGTTCTTTATTCATAAATTTCTCTCTGTGAACTCTTTTGGTGCAAGTTTTAGAAACACCGAGTGGTCAAGAATTACTCACTGGTGGCAGCAGATTTATAAAGGTGGTGTGTCATTACAGTTTGGTGACACACATCTCCATTAATTTGAGGCAGAATTGGAGATCTTTACAAGTAGGGTCCCTGATCAAAAATACCTCAGTTCCATAACATTTAGGTGGTGGCAAAAGTTATAACGTAGAGAGTCTTCACACCCCCATTTATTTATTTTGTGTCTAAAGCATTGCATAAATATGTTTCAAACTGATAAAAATAGGAGCACAAGCGGCTAAATAATTTTTGACCAAAAATGGGCAACAGTAACTTCATTGTCTGTAGCTTTACACAAGTCTTCCTCTGTGCGTGAGGCAGGGCATTGTGGACAAGCATACAGATGCGGTGTTATTTGTTCTGCTCCACAGTCACACATTCAGCTTCCCTAAAGGTCTAGAGCCATTTCAACTTGGAGTGGGGGGCAATTGAGTCAGTTCTGATTCAGAATCTTCCTGCTGTTCACACAAATCAGTGACACCATCCCAATTTCCTGTGCTCTGCAACATGGAGGGAAAGGGGATGGCACGAACCTTATATTTCCTTTGTCACAACAGTAGAGGTCATTGAGCTCTGGAAAGCTCCTGACCACTGCTGGGTGCCTTTGCCAATAATATCAGCATAGGTGCCCACGTGATTTGGAGAAAAGAGGGAGAGTGATCCCCCTTTTCCCCCTCTCCTCTTCATGTCTCATGATTCCTTTATTGACATTGGCAAAGGTGCCTGGTGACGCACAGGAGCTCGCTGGGCTATTCTGAAGCAGCACCGCTTTGGACCAGCCCCAGATTTTGGGACCCTTTCTTCCAGGGAAGTTTCTTCCAGCCTACTTTATTGCCAGAACAATCCCATGAGGTAGGTCAGATTGAGCAGGAAAAATCAGCTCAAGATTCACAACTCAATGGCAATTAAAACCTGGATGGCCCAGCTCCCAATTCCATATGTCTACATTGCAGAATTATAGCAGTGACACCACTTCAACTGCCATGGTTCCATCCTACAGAATCCTTGGGTTTGTAGTTTGCTGTGGCAGCTTTGCTTAGAGAGAAATATCTTACAAAACTACATATCCCAGAATGCTATCACATTGAACCTTGGCAGGTAATACAGTGTCATGCTGCTATAGTCGTGTAATGGATGAAGCCTATGTTTCCATATTGCACTACTTTTCTCCAGTCAGAGATAGACGCCTACAGTGAAATAGGAAATATCTAGGAGTTGCCCAAAGAGTGAAGATCCCTCATTCCAACATAAAAATATTATTATCTACTGTCTACTTTGGCTTTAAAATGCAATCAGGACATAGAAGGTAATAACATCAAAACTGAAATCTGAATAGGCAGTGATGGATAGTTCCCAGAATAAGGTTCAGCATCCATGCTGTAAAGGTACACCCAGATTTTTAAACAGAAATACATTCCCTTGTGTGTTTTTCATTTTTATTATTATTATTATTTTCATGTGCCATGGGAATTGAGGAATTGGATGCTCAGCAGTTCCCCTCCTGTGACCCTCCTGATGTGCAATACCAGAGCAAGAATGCATTAATTGTCTCTGACATGTGTTACATCAATTCTGTCGGAGCTTGTTAAATCAGCCTCTTGCTTTTTGTTTATTTGCTTGTTTGTTTTCAAAGTTTTATCAGCTTGGGAATGCTGACTGCACATTGCAGTTAGTGAATGATGTGTGCTCAGTTGGGAATCCAAGTCAACAAAAGACCCAGTGGGAGTTGTGAATGTTGAGTTCCCTAATAAGGTACCATGGCTGCTTCTGTATGCATCTCTTCACAAATGGTGAGTGACCACATGGCTCGGGCCCTCTTTCTTTCTCACAACCATCTGTAGTCCACTTTGTTCCCATTCACACTGCACCATCATAACAATACTATACCACTTTAACTGTCATGGTTCCATCTTCTGGATTTTTGTGGTTTGTAGACTGATGTGGCTGAAAATTCCAAATGAACCTCCAGAATTCCATAAAACATTGCCATGGTAGTTTAAATGGAATGATAACACTGTGATTATGTGGTATGAACGGGCCCAAGTTCGGGGAATCTGGACTAGATGCTCCATTGGTGTTCCTCCAGTTCTACTCTTGTTCTTACATACTTTTGTGTGACATTGTAGACATAATTATTCTGATTTAAACTGCCACTTCCCTGGCTGCAAATTGAGAGAAGGAGAAGCAAGCACAGCTCCATCATGCCTCAGCTCAGAAGCTGAGGAACGTACCACCTTCCATCCAAGCTGCCACTGCCCTGGCTTCAAAGGAAAAGAAGAAGAGGCAGGCACAGTTCCATCAAGAGTAGGCCCAGAAGCAGATGAATAACCTTCTTCCATCCCAACTGCCACTCTCCTGACCATGAGGAGAAAGAAGAAGAGGCAGGCGAAGCTAGAATCATCAAGTCATCATTAGAAAAGACCGCAATGGGCATCTAATCCAACCCCCTGCCATGCAGTTGCATGGTGCCTGGCACAGACACTGATCCTTGGCTCTCCTTCCATCCCAGCTGTCACTGCCCTGGCTTCAGAGGGACAGGAGGAAAAATGGGCACAGATCCACCCAGAAGCAGATAAAAGATTCTCTCCTCTATCCCAGCTGCCACTGCCCTGGCCTCAGAATGAGTGAAGAAGCAACAGGCTGCATAGGCCCAGAAGCAAATGAAAGGACTTTCATTCATCCCAACTGCCACTACCCTGGCTTTGGAGGGAGAGAAGAAGAGATAAGCAGTGCTCCCTCATGCCTCATCCCAGGAGAAGATGAAAGTGTTTCGTCCATCCCAACTAATAGTGCTCTGACCTTTGAGGGAAGAAAGAAAAGGTAGGCGGAGTCCCATTATGTGTTCATCTATATATATAAAATCCGAGTGGTCGTGGGATGTCGTATATGCACGGCCAAACTAGACCCCCCAAACACAAATCCCACGACACACATTCCCCAGACCACGAGGTACAGACATAACACAAAAACCCACCGCCCTAAAGTGCAACCCCCCAAAACAGCCCCCAAAAACCGCCCATAGACTCCCGTTCTGCGCTGCCCACGAGCGCTGGAGAGAGGGAGAACAATCGCGCAGGCGCACAGCAAACCACCCCCCCCCAACCCACCAACCCATCCCGTCACCCTCTCTCCCCACTCACCGGGACCTTCGCAGCCACACCGGCGACCCAATAACCACCTCCTCGCCATCCTCGCCATTGACCACACGTCCCCGGTCCCAGAGCAGCTCTAGCCCGCCAAACTACACTTCCCAGAAACCTCCGCAAGAACCGGAAGTGGCCATGCCGGGGTTTCTGGGAAGTGTAGTCCAAAACGCCACACTTCACCCAGCACACACAAAAAGGGGCGGGCCGCGTACGACGCTGCCCATGCGCGCCAGGGTGGGAGGCAGGCCCGGAGATCGGCGCTCCGCCCTCCGCCGTGTCCCCCGCGGTTCCAGCGGCCACGCCTGATAAAAGGTAAGCTCCCGAGCTTGCCTTCTTTCAGGCGCGGCCACCGCAACCATGGGGGACACGTCGGAGGGCGGAAGGGAGGGCCGAAGATCGCCGATCCGCCCTCCGCCGTGTCCCCCATGGTTGCGGCGCCGCGCGTGAAAGAAGGTAAGCTCCCGGGCTTACCTTGCTTCAGGCGCGCCTGCCGCAACCACGGGGAACACGCCGGGAGGTAATGAGAGAGACAGAGGGGAGGCCTGAGAGAGAGGGGGGGAAAGAGAGAGAGGGGGGAGTGACACAGAGAGAGACGGGGGAGAGGAGAGGGGGAGTGACACAGACAGAAAGAGGGGGGAAGAGAAGGCGGGAATCAGGCAGCGAGAGAGAGGGGGGGAGAGAGAGAGAGGTGGGAAAGAGAAACAGAGAGAGGGGGGGAGGGGAGAGAGACACAGGGGGGAAACAGACAGATAGAGGGGGAAAGGGTACATACACACATACAGAAACACACACATACATACAGACACACAAACACATACATACCCACACACATACATACACATACACATACATACACAAACACATATATATACACAGACACACACACAGCCACACACATACATACACAGAAACACCCAAACACACACACAAACACACACACACACAAACACACACACATACAAACGCACATACATATATACACACACACAAAACACATTGACAAATCATTTCCAACCCTTACATACCCACACTTCCACACATCTCCTAAATAGGGCACAAATACATGCACACACATACCAAAACACATACACACATACCCCCCAAATATCAACACACACATACACACATACAACTATAAACACACATACACACACATCTATACACACACAACACACATGCTCACATCACTTCCACAACTTACATACCCAGACTTTCTCGCATCACCTACATAGGGCACAGCAACGCGTGCCGGGTTCAGCTAGTAAACAGATAAGTCAAACAGGAACTAATATAAATGTATCAAAAGGTATAATCTAGTGAACAACAATGTCATGCAAATACATTCAGCTAAATGTCATATAGTGAAACAAGTACAAATAACACATTACATCTCCATAATAGAGAATCAAGCAGTGGCACACAGTAGTACTCATATGCGAGATGGAACTCTCAGATGTAACTTAGTTCGCTCTAGTACAGTACCTCGTAGTAGTAACCAAACCCAGAAATGAAAACACAGTTCGAGGAGAAGGGGAGATCCACGGGTAAAGGGTAAACATCCAAAGAAAATATTCCAGCCGTGTGTGTTTACCAGAGTGTTGAACCGGCTGCGCAAATGCGCTCAGAACTGGCAGGAGTTGCTGAGAAAGCGAAGCAAAAAAGTCGCGGCGAGATGCGCTGGGCTCCTCCCTTGGTAAACTCGGCGTTTCCAGGAACTGTGCACCACAGTTGCTAAAAGCCGGTGAATGAAGGCTGGTTACGGAGGTGCCGCAGGAGCTAAGAGAGAGACATAGTACTCCAAATGGAGGGACGCAGGGCACACTGCGTCCCTCCAAGTTACATCTGAGAGTTCCATCTTGCATATGAGTACTACTGTGCGTACTACTGAAGGCACAGCTGAGGTTTTCCAGAACTTTTTTGCCGACAAAATCTCGACCCTCTGCCGGGATATCCCAGCCACCCTTGTTACAGTGAGTGAACTCGAGACTCCGCCGCCACTCAGCGGGCCAACCTTCACCCGCTTCCAACTGCTGGATGCAGCAGCTGTCGATGGGATACTGGCTGCAGCTAGACCAACTACCTGCTCCCTCGACCCGTGCCCCTCCTGGCTGATTAGATCCTGCCGGGGGGGGGCTACATGGCCCCTGGGAAAGATTATCAACAGCTCCCTTGAGCGAGGAGTGTTCCCAGGGGATTGAAAGAGCCATGGTAAGACCGCTGCTGAAGAAGCCGAATTTAGATCTTTCGGCTCCCTCCAATTACCGACCTGTGTCTAATTTGCCTTTTTTAGGCAAGGTAATTGAGAGGGCAGCAGCGGATCAGCTGCAGCGGTTCCTAGACGACACAGCTGGGCTTGACCCCTTCCAGTCCGGCTTCCGTATTGGGCATGGGACGGAGACCGTGCTTGTCGCCATTACAGACCAACTTCGCCGCCAGCTGGACCAGGATGGATCAGCACTGCTCGTTTTGTTAGATCTAACAGCAGCGTTTGATACAGTAGATCACGTCTTGTTGACCCACCGTTTAGCCGTGACTGGGGTTAGGGGGATCGCCCTTAAGTGGGTGACCTCCTTCCTCCAGGATCGGGGACAACGTGTGTGGGGGGCGGGGGTCTCTGGGAGACTCCCACTAAGTTTGGGGTCCCCAGGGGCCATCCTCTCCCCTTATTATTCAACGTATATATGCGCCCCTTGGCCCAGCTGGCTCGCGACCTTGGTCTGGCGTGTTATCAGTATGCGGATGACACCCAGCTTCTGCTGAGAATGGACGGCAGGCCGGATACCGTACCCGATTGTTTCCATCGATGCCTCGAAGCCGTGACTGGCTGGCTGCGCTCCAGTCGGCTGAAGGTGAATCCGTCGAAGACGGAGATCTTGTGGCCTGGTCGCCCTGGGCTGGGTGGGTGCCGGTTGCCTACCCTGGATGGCGAGCAACTAAGCTCGTCATCCCTTGTTAAGAGCTTGGGTGTCAAATTGGACCCATTGCAAAACAGCGTTTTACCATCTTCGCCAGGCTAGGCGACTGGCACCCTACCTGTCCAGGGATGACCTGGCCACGGTGATCCAAGCGACGGTCATCTCGAGACTGGACTACTGTAACGCCCTCTACGTTGGCCTTCCCTTGTCGACAATCCAGAGACTCAAGCTGGTGCAGAATGCCGCTGCTCGCTTGCTGGGGGGAGCACCAGTGAGGGAGCACATTACTCCCATCCTCCGGCAACTGCACTGGCTTCCTATAGAGTACCGAATTGTCTTCAAGGTGCTGGTACTTACCTTTAAGGCCTTGCACGGTCTAGGGCCTGTGTATCTGAGGGGACCGCCTTGCCCCGACGTTCCCCCGAGATCACTACGTTCAGAAGAGCAAAATCTGCTATTGGTTCCATCAATCCGCTCCTGCCATCTATCCACAACGAGGCAGAGGGCCTTCTCTGTGGTGGCCCCAGTATGGTGGAACTCGCTGCCTGATGCTACCCGAGCGATTTCAGAGCTCGGCCCTTTTTGAAGAGCTTGCAAGACTGTTCTTTTTAAAATGGCCTTTGACTAATTGACAAGCAAATCCTGCCCTGAGGGGTTATGCCTGGAGTTTTTAGAAATCGAATTTTCTGATTTTAATGTATACCGGTTTTATGTGTTATGTTTTTATGCTATGTATGGCTGCAAGTTGTATGCGCAGCATTTTTACTGTTTGTTATGATCCGCCCCGAGCCTGCAGGGAGGAGCGGAATATAAGATTGAATAATAAATAAATAAATAAATAAATAGCATAAACCCTTTCCTACACTTTCATTGCTTTTTCCTTTTGTGATAGTAAGCCTGAGGGCAAGGAATGGTTTTGTGGTTTGTTTGATTTTTTACTTATATTGCACAGTGTACATAATATGATGGTGCAAAATAATAATAATAATAATAATAATGGAACTTTGAAAAAGGAGTCAGAGGGCCTGATTCTTGCAGCCCAAGAAGAAACAATTAGAACAAATGCCATCAAAGTCAGAACTGAAAAGTCAACTACAGATTTCAAGTGTAGACTCTGCAAGGAAGCAGATGAAACAATGGATCACATGCTAAGCTGCTGCAAGAAGATTGCGCAGATGGTCTACAAGTTGAGGCATAATACCATTGCTCAGATGATCCATTGGAACTTGTGCCACAAATACCATCTGCCTGTGACAAAGAACTGGTGGGATCACATGCTGGAAAAGGTTACAAAAAATGAACACATAAAACTACTCTGGGACTTCTGAATTCAGGCTGACAGAGTTTTGGAGTACAAGACTCCTGACTTCACGATTGTGGGAAAAAAACAAAGTATGGATCGTCAATGCTGCAATCCCAGGTGACAGCAGAATTGACGAGAAGCAACCAGAAAAGCTTACACGATATGAGGATTTAAAGATAGAACTGCAAAGACTCTGGCACAAATCAGTAAGGATGGTCCCAGGGTGCTTGGTACACTGGGTGCTGAAAGACCTTGGCCAGCACTTGAAAACAATTGGCACTGACAAAATCACCATCTTGTCAGGCCACCCTACTCAAATCTGCACACATTATTCACCGATATATCATATAGTCCTTGACACTTGGGAAGTGTCCGATGTGTGATCCAATAAAAAAGCTAGCATAGTGATCTTGTTTGCTGTGTATTAATTTTGTTGTGTATCAAATAAGCCAGCATTTGAAAATAATAAACATTGGCAAAATCACAATCTGTCAATTGCAAAAGGCCATCTTACTTGCATCTGCGCGCATCATTCGAAAATACATCACACAGTCCAAAACACTTGAGAAGTGTTCGACTTGTGATGTTGTGATATGAAATCCATCAAATATATCTAATTTTCTATGTCATACTGTGTTTTGTGTCAGAAGAAGAAGAAGAACACTGCAACCCTGCAAACCACTGCACGTCTCAAGCTACAAATGTTGGTTGTGTGTTCCCCACAGAGACAATAAACCACAAAATCTCAATAGGGCAATTCCTTACACGTACGTATGTAACCACAAGGATGACAATGACTCCATCTTCTTGTTCTCTGCTTCTTTTGCATTGTGAGCATCTCTGGGGTTAAAGGAGAAATACAAGTCACAAAAGGTTTTCATTATTATTATGTAGCCCCAACACACTGTTCAATTATTCAGGGTATTATTAAAATATGAACCAAAAAAAGTTATGCATGGAAATGTATTTTAATTTTTAAACAGAATGCCTTTTAACCTGTGTTTACAAGGCTCAGATGCATCCTCATAGCATGCAGATGGGTACTTTTACTTTTTAGAAAGTTGTAAGAAGCTAGTTTTTTCAGCCAGTCAAATGCCCTCTGACCTACTTTACCTATTTCTCATCAAGCAAAGCCTGACCCTTCATGTTCCTGGGTTAGCTTTGAAAAAGCTTCTCTCTACAGTGGAGATTGGTTGATGATCATGGAAAAGCTTTAAAAAATAAATCAACCAAAAGCATCTCATCAAAATTGAGATTGATTTAAAAAAATATTGGAAAATAGAAGGTATACAAGTAATTTTGAAATACAATTTATTCTCAAATGTGAATTATTGGAAGAAAACAGATTTGTGCAAAAATAAGTGACTCCTGGTAGTTGTGCAAGTAAATTTCCCTCTGCGGTATGTATATGTATTTTATTGTTATAGGAAAAACACAGAAGTCTGTACCCAAAAACACAACCCTGGATGCTGAATGAGCTAGAAATATTAGCCTAAGAAGTAAGAAACCTACTCAGAATGATACAAAGTACACACAATATCTCTGGGGTTTTTGGCTTAACAATAAAGTAGCCAGTGCTCCCAATAATATTACTCTCAGAAAGACTGAATGTGGTATACTCTACTGTAAAAGGAACCAGCAAAGAGGAGTACTACAAAAAGTATACGAAATATAACCTCTAACAAATAATACAAGTAGTATGCATAGGTAATAATCTGAGCGGAATATACACAATGCAGTAAATAAAGTATCTGTGTGGGTCGAAATTCCCCCTCTGCTCCCCTCTTCTTCCATAAGAACATAAGAACATAAGAAGAGCCATGCTGAATCGGGCCTCAGCCCATCTGGTCCAGCATTCTGTGTCACACAGTGGCCCACTAGTTGTACACAGGGATCTCTAGCAGAAAGAAGGCAAAACCCTCACCTGCTCCCGACCTCCCACAACCAGTACCCAGGGAAATCCTGCCTGCCTCAATCAACACAGAGGTGGCATTTGGATGTCCATTTCAGTAACTACTGATTCCCTTGGTATCCATGAATCTGTCTAATCCTGCCTTGAAGCTGTCCAGGCTGACAGCTGTCACAACCTCTTCTGGAAGTGAATTCCATAACCCAATGACCCTCTGGGTGAAGAAATATTTCCTTTATTAGTCCTAACTTTCCTACCTTGAGCTTTAGGGAGTGCCCCTAGTCCTAGTGTTGTGTGACAGAGAAAATATTTTTTCTTTATTCACCTTTTCTATCCCATACATGATTTTATACACTTCGATCAAGTCACCTCTTAAACGCCGTCTTTCAAGGCTGAAAAGACCAAGGCGTTGCAACCTGGTTTCATAAGGGAGCTGCTCCATCCCTTGGATCATTTTTGTTGCCCTTCTTTGTACCTTTCCAGTTCCATTATATCCTTCTTGAGGTGCGGTGACCAGAATTGTACACAGTACCCAGATGTGGCCTCACCATAGATTTGGAGAGAGGCAATACAACATTTGCCGACCTATTTTCGATTCCCTTCCTGATCATGCCAAGCATAGAATTTGCTTTTTTCACTGCTGCAGCGCACTGGGTTGACATCTTCATTGAGCTGACACCAAAACCCCAAGATCCCTTTCCTGGTGTGTCTCAGAAAGCTTTGATCCCATCAGTTGATAAGTGTATTTGGGGTTCTTTGCCCCGATGTGCATGACTTTACACTTGTTTAGGTTAAAATGCATTTGCCACTTTGTTGCCCATTCACTCAATTTCGAGAGATCTTTCTGGAGCTCTTTACAGTCAGTTTCATTTTTAACTACCCTGAACAGTTTAGTGTCATCTGCAAACTTTGCTACCTCACAATTTACTTCTACATCCAGATCATTTATGAATAAATTAAAAAGTAACGGTCCTAAAACTGAACCTTGGGGTACGCCACTTCTCACCTCTTTCCATCCAGAGAAGTGTCCATTTATTACCACCCTTTGTTTCCTACAGTTTAGCCAGGTTCTAATCCAGGACAAGACCTGTCCCCTGATTCCATGGCTGAAGAGCTTATTTAGGAGCCTTTGGTGGGGGACTTGCACTATGGAAGTCAGCAGGCAACTCACGTGATGTATTCAAGAAGGTCTGTTGGAAATATATGTGGTGATGGCAGTCCCCACAGTAAATTCTTAAGGGCCACATACTGTTCCTCAATAATACAAACAAGGAATGATGTATACACAGTAGATGAATCCAGGGTCCCACATATGCTTGCAAATTTGGCTGAGCCCAGGAAAGCAGTCCTTAAAGGGAAATGACTTAGACTTGTAGTTTTTTTAAGGGCAATTCCAACACACTGGTTGATGAGGAGAAACCAGGTAATTAAATTAACTGAATGCAGGGTAGGTTCAAAAAGTATATATTTCCATCACTTGTAAAGTGGAATAGCAATCATTCACACATAGGAGATGCTGGAAAAGATGCACCAATACTGTGAAACCAATGTCAAAAGATAAAGAAACCTGAGTGTGAAACTGGGGTGTTCCCACAGGGAAAAACGCCAACGGGGGGATGTAGTATCATAAATGGGCCCCAATCCCGTTTCACATAAATCACAGCTTCATCAGGGCGTTGAAAGTATTGCAATATAGGTATTGGTGATCAAAGTTTCACATGTAAAATCAGCTAATGCTATATCAATAACATCACAGACATAGTGACCAATGGAGTTGGGGAACAATTGACTCCAGAGCTCATGTAAAAATGGTTAAGAAATGGCGCTTATTTCAAGGTGGGATGGGAACTGTCTGATTTCGATGATTTCGATTGTTTTAATGAAATGAAAGGATGGGGGTGTTCTTGTGGGCATTCTTTAAATGTGCCCCGATGCTTTTTTTGCCATCTTGCATGCAACTTTAACAGTAATTTCTTATTTTTAAAAATTTCAGAAAATGTGTAATTTCTACGTATTTCAAATTTGCTATAGCTCTGTTTTCCCCTTTTGTAGATCTGGGATTTGCAGAAGCAAAGTTTCCCATAGATAGATAGATAGATAGATAGATAGATAGATAGATAGATAGAGACATGATAGATAGAGACATGATAGATAGATAGATAGATAGATAGATAGATAGATAGATAGATAATCTTTATTTATACCCCACCACCATCTCCCCAAAAGAACTCGGGATGGATCACAGAAGCACTCCAAGTGCCACACAGTATAAGTGCCCGTACAATACATAAGTATAAGTATAGATAGATTTTTATTCATTTATCATGTCAGAAGCAAATTGAAAATACAGTTATAATGTATAGAAAAAAGACAAAGTTTTAAAAAAACTTCCTTTAACCAGAAGTTGGCCACTTTGAGTGCCTCTGGTGTGGCTGTAAGAAGGTCCTCCACTGTGCATGTGGCAAGGCTCATACCACATTGTAGTCGGTGGTCTGTGGTATGCTGTTCTCCACACTCGCATGTCGCGGACTCCATTTTGTATCCCCATTACTGTTCAGTGCCTTCCAAATCACCCAGCCTTCTGTGTGTCCAGTTGGGAGTTTCTCATCCGGTATCAACCACTGATTGAGGTTCCGGGCTTTAACCTGCCACTTTTGAACTGTTGTTTGCTGAAGTGTTCCTGAGGGTATCTCTGTAGATCTTAGGAAGCTATTTCTTGATTTAAGGCATTGGTTTGCTGTCTGATATCCAAACAGAAGATGGGCCGGAGATGTCACTGCCTTGGTCTTTTCTTTACTGGCTGCTACTTGCCAACAGATGTCAAATGGTGCAATACCGGCTAAACAGTATAATTTCTCCAGTGGTGTAGGGTATAAACATCCTGTGATAATCTAGCATGTCTCATTAAGAGCCACATCCAATGTTTTAATGTGGTGAGATGTATTCCACACTGGGCATGCGTACTCAGCAGCAAAGTAGGTAGGTACAGTAGGTACTAGGTAGGTAGAGATAGACACTAGATAACTACATAGCTAGATAGATAGAGATAGGTAGGTAAATACTAGATAGATAGATAGGTAGATAGATAGATAGATAGATAGATAGCAGGCATGGTTTAGAACCAAAAAATCGTGATTCTAAAATCAAATTGGGGGGTATTAGTAATAGAAAGACTTACAAAAAAATTTCCAAAAGGTTCTAAAATGTAACGTAATTAGTAACAAAATTCTTAATTAGTTCTAAAGTAGGCAAAGCAGGGAAACAGGACTGACACTGTTTTAAGCACAGGCAAATCAAGGGGCAACATTTCCGTTGGTTTCCTTGCAGGGAGATATAATGCATTAATATATTATTATTATTATTATAAAAAGCCAGGGTTTCTTTGCAGGGACATATCATGCACTATATTATTATTATTATTACTATTAATATTATTATTAAATAAAATAGTTGCCCACCTCTGGTCAAGGCTTGCTTCTCCAGAGCATTTATTAGAATTAAATGCCCAGGGCCCTTCTTCCAGGAAATTAGAAGGAGTAAATATTATTAATATATTATTATTATTAGAATTAAATGCCCAGGGCCCTTCTTCCAGGAAATTAGAAGGAGTAAATATTATTAATATAATATTATTGTAGCACAGCAGTTCTCGTTTGTGCCTGGGGGCCAGGGAACAGCACCGGGGGTTCCATTAGCATTAGGGCCTGCACCTGCAGAGATAGATTCTGAAGAGGATTTGGAAGGGTTACCAGAAGGAGTGTTTCCCATCACTGGGCCTCTTTCTCCCACTGAAAGCTTGGCTTGGGATGAAGGTTGGTTTGACCCTTATGCAGACATAGATGATAACCAGGTGCAAATGGAAAGCAGTGATAGCGAAAGTTATGAACACCCGGGTGGGAGAGGCTCACAGGATCTTGTGAGTGAAAACATGGAAGAGAGCGGCTGGGAAGATTCTAGGGAGGAGAGCTCTCATGGAGATAGAGACCCAGGTGCTGGGAGACAAGGCCGAACCTTTGATAGGAGAAGTAGCATCGAGTCCAGCAGAAGGGGATGGTACCACACCCTAGACAGGCCGAGGTCCGTCAGCAGAGATTGGAGACGACAAAGCCTAGAGCGTCGGGGACCTCGGCCAAAAGATTAAGTATAGGATCCGTGGGAACGAATCCCCAGTGCTTCAGCCACGTCTCTTCTGAGTAGACGTGTAGCGAAGTTGGTTCACGGAGCTGAGTTGGCTAGTGGCCATCAAGTCTTGCCTTGTACTTCGTACCTTGTTTTGTTCCTGATTCCGCATTGCTGTGCGGAGCTTTGCTAAGCCTTTTGGATTATTCACCAAGCTGCTTTTGGACAATTGATTGCTTACAGCCTTTGGATTGCTTTTGCTATTTTTATGGACAATATTCCTTTTGAACTGTTTCTATATGCAATAAAGTAGTTAGCCTTCAGTCCGTCTCTGTGTGTGTGATTAAGGGGCCGGTCAAGTCCGTGCATCGTGACAATTATTATTATTAGAATTAAATGCCCAGGGCCCTTCTTCCAGGAAATTAGAAGGAGTAAATATTATTAATATATTATTATTATTAGAATTAAATGCCCAGGGCCCTCCTTCCAGGAAATTAGAAGGAGTAAATATTATTAATATATTTATTATTAATTATAAAATAGTTGCCTACCTTCTCCAGAGCTCTTCTCACTGCAGCTTTCCCCATTCAGTTTTCCATAGCTCTCTAGGAGGTTTGAACTCCAAGGCTTTTCCTTGATTCTGCACTTTTCCTGCTCCTCTCCAGGCTGTTTTCAACCCCTTCTGCCATTGTTTCAGCCTTCCTCATGTCCTTCTCGCCTGTCCTCCTATCTAGGCTCCTTTCCCTGCAGTTTAAACCGCTTTTTTCCTGAGTCCTCCAGCCGCTCTAGGACTCCCGCTCTGGATCTCTCTATGGTCCGGCTCCTTTTTCACTTCCTGGAGGAAAGGCCTTTCAGTTAAAGTAGGCCTCGAGCATGGAAAGGCCCCATCTGACTGTGAGTAATGTCTGGGAAGCTATTTTGGAGGGGATAATAGGGAGCCTTCCGAAATATTTACAAATCTAACGAAAATTTGGGCCCAGGGAGTGCGAAAAAGAAAGTCCACTTCCGGGATTGCGGCAGCGATGCGTATAAACTTGAAAGTCCCATACATATGAATCCCTTCCGATTTCTTTCAATTTTCATAACTCATGCCTAATAGACAGATACTACATTTTCCCATGCGATAGTTCAGTAGAGGATTTGTCTAGAAATGCACTGAGTCCATCATGTGTGATGACGGTAAATAAAGTACCCATTCTTCTCTAATAACACATAAAGGGATGAAATGCTATGATAAGAAGATAATTTCCCCCCTCCCTTCCTGCCCCAAATGAGATGAAATCCTTAATTAAGGATTCTGAACTAAGGGTGCATCAACATTGTAGAATGAATTCTGTTTCACACCACTTTCACTGCCTTGGATCAGTACTACGGAATCTTGTAAGTTGTAGTTATACCAGCACTCTTTGGCAGTGAAGGCCAAAGACCTTGTAAAACTACAACTCCCATGATTCCATAGCATTGAGCCATAGCTGTTAAAGTTGTATCAAACTGCATTAATTCTACACTGTAGGTGCACTCCGAGTCTCCTTTCTAATTTATTTATTTTTACCACAACTTTTTCTACAGAAAATGTCCCTATGACATTTCACCCAAAGCTACATTATTTCATATTGCACCGAAGGCAAATGTCACAAACATCGATAATTATTCCAAACAAATCCCCTACTTCTTTTATATTAAGTTTGTATTTCCCTTTTTAAATCTAAGAGAAGGAGTACCTATATGTCCTTCAAGGAGCTGAACTCAATTTGCATGGACAAAAATGACAGGATGGGATGCTGGGAGATCTTCCCATTCAATGAATTGTTCAAAATTAGGTTATATCTATGGCAGCAACAGGCAAGAAAAGCTTTTGAAACAGAATAAAAGATATTGTGGGTGGCAGAACAACAGAGACAGAGAACAAGGTTCAGATGGTTATACCAATGATCTCTTCCAACACTTGAAGCGAGACAGAAAATTTATGGGGCATATAACAGACAGGCGGGAAGTTTGCTCTGGATCACAGCTTGAGGCTCCCATTGTTAGAACAGAATAATTCAAAGTGGCTTCTGGCCTTTCTCAGTTCCTCTGTTGCAAAGTCTAAAAATGAATTCAGATATACTCAATTAACTTTGCTGTGTCTTAGAATAATAATCATAGAGTTGGAAGAGACCTCGTGGGCCATCCAGTCCCAACCCCTGCCAAAAGCAGGAAAATCACATTCAAAGCACCCCGACAGATGGCCATCCAGCCTCTGCTTAAAAGCCTCCAAAGAAGGAGCCTCCACCACACTCTGGGACAGAGAGTTCCACTGCTGAACAGCTCTTACATTTCTTCTTTTTTAAAAAGCCCTTGCACTGGAGCTTGGTTTTGGACCCCCCATAAAGACCAAAATCCATGAATGTTCATGTCCTATTATAGTAAAATAATGTACATTGACCATTATATAAAATTGCTATTAAAAAACATTTTCAAGCCATGAATGATTTAATCTGTGGATACAGAATGTCTGGATATAAAGGGCTGACTTTACATCCACAGGTTTCATTAGAGCAGTGTTTCTCAAGCTTAGACATGCCGCAACCCCTTAATACAGTTCCTCATGTTGTGGTGACCCCCAACCATAACATTATTTTTCTTGCTACTTCATAACTGTAATTTTGCTACTGTTCTGAATCGTAATGTAAATATCTGATATGCAGGATGTATTTTCATTCACTGGACCAAATTTGGTGCAAATACCCGGTATGCCCAAATTTGAATACTGGTGGGGCCGGGGGGAGGGGGGGATTGATTTTGTCATTTGGGAGTTGTGGTTGCTGGGATTTATAGTTGACCCACAATCAAAGAGCATTCTGAACTCCACCAATGATGGAATTGAACCAAACTTGGCACACACAGAACTTTCATGACCAACAGAAAAGACTGGGAGGGTTTGATGGGCATTGACCTGGAGTTTTGGAGTTGCAGTTCACCCACATTCATAGAGCGCTGTGGACTCAAACAATGATGGATCTGGGCCAAACTTGGCACGAATGCTCAATATGCCCAAATGTGAATACTGGTGAAGTTTGGGGAAAATAGACCTTAAAATTTCAGAGTTGTAGTTGGTGGGATTTATAGTTCACCTACAACCAAAGAGCATTCTGAACCTCACAAATGATATAATTGGGCCAAACATCCCACACAGAACCCCCCTGCCTTGAAGGGACTCGCTGGCATGAGCCTCCCTCCAGCCTCGCGTGCTGTCCCTCGCCCGCACATGCACACCATGCTGCCCTGTGCCAAGCACGTCTGCTCTCCCCTCCCTGCTTGGAGTACCAGAAACAGCCCTCCCCTTGTCTGAGAGGCCGGTCAATCACACCAGAGGAGGGCTGTTGGTGGGAGGATTTGCAGTCTGTTTCTAAAAAGGAAAAGAATCATCAGCCTTCTCTGCCAAAGGGCTTCCTAAGACCATCAGATATATATGTTTTCTGATGGTCTTTGGCAACCGCTCTGAAATCCCCTTGCAACCCTGCCCCCAGGGGTCCCGACCTCCAGGTTGAAAAACACTGCATTAGAGTCTTAGGTAACATTGGAACGTAGCTTGCACCTTAGCTAGATGTTAGACAGAAAACTCTTTGATCTGTATTTTTTAATGTAAAGCAAGCTGTGCTCCCTGAGACATTAAGTTATTCTTCTTGGTTCATCCCCTTGATATTTTGCTATCCATTTCTCCGATTTCAAAGAATCTTTTCAAACCTGGACGCATTGGGGATAATGTATACCAATACATGTACATGAGAAATTACATTTGACACAGATAGAACATAAAACAGATCAACCTCACTAACCCTAGTCCTAAACTGGATCAGAATTCAAAATTAGGGGGGAAATGGCTAAAACTAAAAACAAATAGATTTCAACAAGAAGAAATGTAAGATCCTACACTTAGGAAGAAAAGATGGGTGACACCTGGCTCGACAACAGAGTTACAGCACATGTGAAAAAGTTTTTGGGGTCTTGGAGTGGACAAGTTGAACATGAGCCAACAATGTGATGCAACAACTTAAAAAACCAATGGGATTTTGGGCTGCATCAAGAGGAATATAGTACCTCAAGGGAAGTTATGGTACCTCTCTATTCTGCTTTGGTTAGACTTTTTCACCTGCAATACTGTCCCCAATTCTGGGCACCACAATACTAACTAACTAACTAATTTTATTATTTATGAGTCGCCCTCCTCGAATGTGCTCCGGGCGAAACAGGTCCAGAGGAGGGCAACATAAATGATCAAAGGTCTGGAGCACATGAACTCCTATCAGATACTCACTAGAAGTTGCTGTGTATAACACTGACAGTGGTCCATTCATGGTGAGTATGAGACTTTTGACCCACGTAGAAAACCTCTATGTCTACAAAGCCAGATTTAAAGTGGAATCATTCTCTAGTGCAGGGGTGCTCATTATGGTGATCGGGAGCACCAAGGTGATCTTCGGCCCTCTTCCAGGTGATCTTTGGGCCTCACCAGCCGGATAATGTGCTCCTGCCATGCACGCGCACGTGTGCTCCCACCACCGCCTTTGCAGGGCTTCTTTTGCCAAAATGAGGCTTTAGTGGGTGGGCCCTGGCGCTCGTCTTGCCACACATGGTGTGGTGACATAACAGCCCATTGGTTGCTGCTGGGGGGGGGAGCAAGGCGAAGGCACACGCATTGATAGGATGTGAGGCTGTGGGTGGGATGGAGGGAATGTGTGTGTGTGTGTGTATGTGTGTGTGAGAGAGAGAGAGAGAGAGAGAGAGAGAGAGAGAGAGAGCGAGCCAAGGAGAAAAGAAAGAAATCCGGAGAACTTTTTCAGATCCTTTTGGCAGGCAGGCAGGCGGGCGCTGGAAGGAGAGAGGGAGAGAGAGAGAGAAAAAAAGAGGCGAAGGAGGCTGGGCAAAGTGGGGCAAAGCCAAGCAAGCCCCGCTGGAAACCCTGCTGCTGCCCTCGGGACTCCCATTCCAAGCCTAGACCTGGGCGAGCGAGCTGTGTGGGGCTGCTTTCTTTCCTTGGTTGGGGGCAAGGAGGGAGGGCTCCGCCGTGTTCCTGGGGCTGAACCCGAGGAGGAAGGGGCTGCGGGGATGGAGACTCCACTTGCTGCTGCTGCTACTGCTTGTGCCCTCGCCGCCTTTCTCCGCCTCTCCCTCCCTTGCCCTCGAAGGAGAAAGGCGGCGAGGGCCCACGGGAGAGAGAGGGGGGGTGGCTCTTCAGAGCCGGCTAGGAAGAGCCACCCTCTCTCTCTCTTTCTCTCTCTCCCATGGGCATGGACTGCCACCAGTGGGAGGGGTCCTCCTTCCTGCCAGCCATCCACTTGGGCGTCCTTTCTGAGTGACACCCTCGAAAGGAAGGAAGGAAGGAAGGAAGGGCACCCCCCCGCTGCATCTGTCACTTTGGGGTAGCACCTCTTCCATTCTTCCTTCTCCTGCCCAGGTAAGGAAGCCTCGAGGGAGGAGGGAGGGGGGAGGCTGCCATGGGGAGGCTCCAGCCTCATGTGGGTCCCTTTCTCGGTTGAGTTTCCCATCCCAGGCAGCAGCCAGGCGGCCCCTCTTCCCAGCCCTGCGCCTTCCGAGCCGCCGCCGAAGCCATATCTGGCCGGAGCGCTGGCGGGTGTGCCTATAAATACCCTTCTGCTGCATGCGTGGGAGGGGTCTGCTGTGCACGCAAGAAGCAGGATGGGATGGGGAGTTCCTGCTTCGCGAAAGCACGCAACAGGAAGGAGGAAGGCAACGAAGACATTAAGAGAGAGAGCGCGTGCAGGCAAGGAGGATCCCCTTCCCAGGTGCGCGCGGCGGCGAGTTCGTGGGCAGGCAAGAAAGAAGCCCCGCGTGGACGGAAGGCTGCAGTAGGAGCGTGCGCACGCGCGTGCACGCACGTGCTCACATGCACAACAGGTGATCTTTTCAACTTGATTGTTCATATAGTAGCTCGCATGATGAAAAAGTGTGGGCACCCCTGCTCTAATGTGATGAAATCTCTAAGGGACTGCAAGGTTTCTTTGCATACTGATATTCCTGACTCAAAACCGTTGAATTCTCTCACAGCATGGCACACTTCAGGAGAAAAAGCAATAGAAAGTGAAGGTTGAGAAAAGTAGTGAGCAGGAACATCACTCCACTCCATTACAAAGTGCTTTCTCCCAAGGACTTTTGCATAATAGAAGCAGTCAGTGAACTGACATTAGACCAAGGTGTGTGTGCTCTGGCCTTGTTTTGCCAGTTAAGAAGAAATATTTTTTTCCACTTCTATGATCAGATGAGACTGAAATTCTCATTAGCCATAATTGTACATCAAAAAAGAGTAAAAATCCAAGTGTGTATATAGAAAACAAGTCCCATAGGCAAAAGGTAAATCCCAAAAACAAGAGTTAAAATTTGAACATTCATCCAAAAAACAAGAAACATTAACAAGAGCATGAATCTATAGGTTAATTCTTAACGCAGGAAGAAAAACTTGACTAGGAATCTTGGGCCTTGAATTTAGAGCATAACCAGGAAAAAGACAGGAGTTTCCCACTCCAGTAGCGATGTTGCTTGATCTAAAAATCCTAACAGCTCTCTCCCTAATTTAAGGGCTGCAATACATGAAGGCATTCTGCTGACCTTGAGAGGTCTGCTTCTGCCTCTCCTTCCCATGGCTTTGCTTGTACCTGAATTTCTTCCCACTTAGGAGTGTTAACTTTGCTCTCATGGAGTTATGTGATGATTGTGCAATAGAGAATTGCAACACTGCATAGCTGAGTGTGCAAATAAATGTGAAATTCAGAATTGCAATGTTAACTCACTCTCCATCTTTTTATGCAGTAGTTTGATAGGAGAAGGAGGTAGCAGTGCTATCAAATGTGCATAGTGTTTTACAGTAAAACATCCCAAAATATGGGTCCCACCAAAATATATGTGTATACACATAAAAGCACAGAGGAATTGAGGAATGACAAGGAGAAAAGGCAAGGCACTAACACAGCCTTTTTGACTTGGCTTTGCCTCCATGCGCTGAAAAGGAAACTGATTTTGGGAGCCTTCCCAGATTTACAAAACTAAAATGAAAAAGTATGGGGTACGTTTCAATTCTTACATTTTTGACACAGGCCATGCCCACGTGTCGGATATTGCCTCGTAAGTACAAAATGTAACAAATTTGATCCAAATTACAAGGCAAACAAAAAAAATGCTCACCTCTAGTGTCTAACATTTTTTTCTGACCACTGTTGCACCTCAGCAGGAGTTCACCTTGCTCAAAGGACTCACTGGGAAACCAGTGGTGATATTAAATAGTTCATTGATAAAACACATATAAGAAAGGGCCGGAAGCACCTTAAGCAAATAAACGAGTAAAAATCCAAGTGTGTATATAGAAAACAAGTCCCATAGGCAAAAGGTAAATCCCAAAAACAAGAGTTAAAATTTGAACATTCATCCAGAAAACAAGAAACAAAACAAGAGCTTGAATCTATAGGTAAATCCTTAACGCAGGAAGCAAAACTTGACTAGATAGATAGATAGATATTTATTTACGGTCAAGGACCAACGTCACATTGTACAGAAAATAAAACAATATAAATGTTAAAACTCCGTTCAACTCTACAGTTTAACACCAACAGTATCAAGACTAGTGTGTTTCTGCGTTCAATTTAATATGCTGGTTCCTCGTAGCTAGAACGGCCATGAGATATTTGGCCACCAGGTTGGTTGTCTCCTTGTGTTTGTCGTCGAGCAGCCAGTATAGGTAGAATTCCTCAGATCTGCCAGGTAAGCGGGACAGTATTGGCGAGATTAGGAGAGGCGGGCATCCACATACAGAGGGCAGTGAAAGAACACATGCTCTATAGATTCAACCACCCCTGCGTCGCAGGGGCATATACGTTCATGATAGGGTGTTTTTGTGTACCTGCCCAGTAGCACAGCTGTTGGCAGAGCATTAACTCGGGCCAGAGTGAACACTTTCCTGTGTTTCGGGTTTGTTAGATTTGTTAAATAATTTTGTGTAGCAAAGGGTACATTAGTACTGCATTTAAATAGTGGCTGGTATCTGGCACAGGCTAGGTGTTTTTGGTAATCTATATCCATTGTTCTGCGCCTTACTGCTACTCTGGCATTCGTATATCCCAGGAGGTCTAGTTCTTCTTCCTGTAACCCTGATAGTTTGAGGTTTCTGAGAATCGTGTTTTTCCATGTGGACCTAAAAGAGTCTGTCAGGGTTAGAGGGGCCAGTCCTTTGGGTAAGTGTTTTAACTTTAGCCAGAAGTTTAGTGTAAGAGTCTGGACTCGTGCCTCCATGGAAGGTAAGCCCGCTTCTAGGCGTAGGGTGTTATTCGGGACGCAGCATGGAGTTGCTAGGATACTTCTCAGGAATTTGGTTTGGACTTTTCGAAAGTGTCCAATTTTTGAAGGTACATACCTGTGCGCCGTACAGAAGTTGGGCAATTATTTTCGCTGCAAACACTTTTGTGACAGCTGGGATATATTGGCCTCCCTTGGTGAAATAAAAATTCTTAATGGCTCTGCAAGCTCTTTGCACGTTGTCTGTTGCAGATTTTATCTGTTCATTCCACCGACCCGAGGAATGGAATGTGATCCCCAAGTATTTGTATTTGTCTACTTGTTCGATGGGTAATCCATTGATAGTCCATTTTGGTCTGATTTTTCGCCTGGTAAAAATCATTATTTTGGTTTTACTGTAGTTTATAGTTAGGAGTCTTTATCACAGTATCTGTGGAGTTCTAGTAATAGCCGTTTTAGACCAATTTGTGAGTACGATACTATAGCCGCGTCATCTGCGTCTAGCAGCATGGAGATTGGTCTGTAGGCTAGACGCGGTGGGTGGAAATGATCCCCTTCAGGGCTTTTACCATAGAATTTATATATAGATTGAATAAGGTGGGGGCCAGAATACATCCCTGCCTAACGCCTCTGTTGGTAGAAACTATTCCAGAGTAGTGGCCAGTCTGGGAACATCTTACTCTGAGTGAGGTGTTGTGGTATAGCCCTTGTATTAAGACTAAGAGTCTTCTGTCTATTGATGAGCACTCTAGTTTCTTCCATAGTTTGTCTCTCGGGATCAGATCAAACGCAGATTTGAAATCAATGAAAGCTGTGTATAATGCTCCTCTGTCCGGGGCAGAGTATTTTTCTGCTAGATGCTGTAGGATTAGACATTGATCCAGGGTAGAACGTCCTTCTCTGAACCCAGCTTGTTCATCCTCGAGAATGTTCTCTTGGTCTATCCAGTCCATCAGCTTTAGATGTAAGTGAGAAGCATAAAGTTTGCTAACAATGCTTAGCAAACTGATTGGTCTGTAGTTTGCTGGGTTGGAACGTTCTCCTTTTTTGTATATCGGGATAATTGTGGCTATTCCCCATTCTGTAGGGAATGTGGCTGTCTGGTCTATCCTGGTAAACAGACGTGCCAAGACTGGTATCCACCAGTCCTTGTTTGTCTTTAGAAGTTCTGCCGTTATATTGTCACAGCCAGGGGCCTTACCAGGCTTTAACCTATTAATTAAATTCTTGATCTCTGATTCATTTACCCAGGGCCAACTGGATGTTGAATCTATGTCCGGATTGCCCTTCCTCGTAGTAACCTTGCTGGACATATATACATTTTTAAAGTGTTCTTCCCATGAGTGTGCTGTAATGTGGCAGCCTACGCTGAGGGCACCATGTCTGATATCTCCTGCAACGATTTTCCAGAACAGAGCTGAATTATTGGACTTTGCAGCTGCAATTAATTTATCCCAGTCACTCTTCTGGGCTTGTGACTTCTTTTGTTTAATTACTGCTTTATATCTTGCTTTTATGGTAAACCAATCCTGAGGTATCTGACATAAGTTCTTGCTTCTGTATGTTTTATATATCTTCATCATGTCTTTTTAAGGGCTTTGCATTCACTGTCAAACCAAGGTTTATGTGTGTGTACTTTCCTATTCATATTATTGCAGTGCTTGGCAGTCAATAACTGTTGTAATTGTGCAATCACATTTTGGTAGAGTGGCATCACGTCATCTGGTTGGGTAGTTTGAAGTATTTGTGAGTGTATTTGAAGAAGAGCATCAGATTGCAGGGCGTTCTTAACTGCCATATCTAAATTGTGTGTCCATTTTGCTCTGATAGTCCTTGGTCCCTCTTGTGTTTCGCATGAGGGAGTTTGTTCCAAATAAGTATTTCTGTCACAGGTCTTTAGGTTGAGTGCTAAAGGTAGATGGTCACTGGTCAGCTGTTTGTCCACCCTAAAGTTTTCGATTAGATCCAGTCCTCTATAGGAAACTAATATATAGTCAATTGTTGAGGCTCGTGAGCCTGACATATAGGTAAATTCCCTGGCTTGTCACCAGTCACAGAGCCGTTCAAGATTACAAGATCTAAATTATTGGACATATGTAGTAAGCATAGCCCCGCGTAGTTGTGACCTGCGTCCTTAGATTCTCTCTCTGGTATTGGATGGGCGGTATCAGATTTTAAATGGTTTTGGTGGAAAAAGTCGAAGAGGTCAGTGTCATTGTGACCCAGCCTGGCATTGAAATCGCCCACTACTATCACAAGTGCATCGGGATATGTGGTTGCCCATTTATCAATATATTCCTCAAGCTTTGCCAATCTTGTTTGACTAAACTTCTAATTTTCCTAGGTGGGAGATAAACATTAAATAGTAAGTATTTGGTAGAGTTAAATGTGATAAGAGTAGCAAGGGCTAACTGCAGCAAGGGTTCTAGCTTAGTAACTTTGGTCTTCAGTTTTGTGGATACGGAAGCACCTTAAGCAAATAAACGAGTAAAAATCCAAGTGTGTATATAGAAAACAAGTCCCATAGGCAAAAGGTAAATCCCAAAAACAAGAGTTAAAATTTGAACATTCATCCAGAAAACAAGAAACAAAACAAGAGCTTGAATCTATAGGTAAATCCTTAACGCAGGAAGCAAAACTTGACTAGGAATCTTGGGCCTTGAGTTTAACCAGGAAAAAGACAGGAGTTTCCCACTCCAAAAATCCTAAACAGCTCTCTCCCTAATTTAAGGGTTGCAATACATGAAGGCATTCCATTGACCTTGAGAGGTCTGCTTCTGCCTCTCCTTCCCATGGCTTTGCTTGCACCTGAATTTCTTCCCACTTGGGAGTAGCTCTGTCTAAGTCAGCTTCTTTGGATGAGCTCATGTTATCCCCTCTATTCCTGACAGTGAGCTTCCAAAACAGTTTCATTCCCACACTCAAAAACAACATCTTGCTCCAAAAACCCCTGTTCTCCCAACCGGACAACCATCCTGCTCCAACATCCCCTCTGTCTGGGCACCCACAGAACCATCAAGCCCTGCTCCTCCAAACCCCTCGTCGTTATCAGCTGGCTAAGCTACAACAGCCACATTGAATAAACCTCTGTTACTGTTGCTTTCAAATCCAGTTCGTGTCTTGAATCTGGATCATTGGCAGTAGCAGAGCACACATTCTATTGAAATTATTACTAGATGAGGCCAAATGCCTGGCATGAAGTGTGGGATGGGGAGCTATTTTACTAACTATGATAAAATCAGACAAGTATAGCCTATCATCTAATTATAATTTAGGTCAATCACAACACAGCCAAAGATTAAACTGTGTGGGTTTTAATCCATGCAAGTGAAAGTCTCATTAAATGGATTTTTCCTCTTCTCAACCAAGTTTCATTTAACAATCTGAATGAAGCCCATAGACTGGAATTAATGATTTGCATTAACATTTCAGATGAGCTTCGGTGTAAATAGCAATATTTTTTATGAACATGAACTAAAGTTAGTTAAACGCTTGATCTCTTTCATGACATTCTGGGTCAAACGTATAATTTGGAGAGAAACTAATGGCTCCAAGACTAAATGATGCCTGCGGTCTGTAATTTTTTTAAAAAATGCTCCAAGATGTAATTCACAAAATAAATAATCCAGAGCAATTTTCCATACAGGAGTTAGGTTGGTTGTTGTAGGTTTTTCAGGCTGTATGGCCATGTTATAGAGGCATTCGCTCCTGATGTTTCACCTGGCAAGGAGCTGGGTTCATAAAAGGGAAAAGTTATCCATAAGATATAAAAGGAAATTCATTGATAATAATATGAACTGCAGGCCAGTGGTTAGGAGGTAGAAAGAAGAAAATATTACTACTGTTTTCGCAGTTTATCTAGGACTCAATGAAATCCAGAATTATGGTATTATTATTCCACTTTAACTAGCATGAACTAGTCTACAGAGTCATGAGATTGGGATTTTGACCTCAGGTGGAGAGAAGATGGCATGCAGATGTTCCTAAAACCATAGATGCATAGATTTCAAGGATACCACAAGGGCCATCCACTCCAACCCATTCATGTACTCATATCCTAAAAACAGTTCCAGTCCCAAGTGTAGATTTTTCTCTCCAGACAAGGGGTGAATGGTGGGATCAAGCATATCAGCCTCAAAACCTTATTCTTTGTGATGGGACTATCAGCAGTAGTGAAGGTTGACACAAGCTTGCCCAATTATTGAACACCAAGCCATAATTAATGGACTAAAAGCATGCCCTTCACGTCTCTTTAAAGTTTGTGTTTTAAAGAATTTGATTAACTAAAGCACTGCTTCTCAACCTTCCTAATGCTGTGACCCCTTAGTACAGTTCCTCATGGTGTGGTGACCCCCAACCATAAAATTATTTTCATTGCTACTTCACAGCTGTAATTTTGCTACTGTTATTAACAATAATATAAATACCTGATGTGTAGAATTTATTTCTTTGTAGTTGATTTTATACCAGCTTCACCCATCTCAGCACCATTTTCTTTGTCATGGGATAGGGAAGTCACCTTTTAATCATGAGCTCCCATCTCTGCGTTCCCATCTTTATCCTCAGAATGGCATGTATTTGTGGACGGTCTCTGCTCAGTACCTTTTTTCTCTTCCTATATACTGTAACCCAGTGTTTCCCAACCAGTGTGCTGCAGCACACTAGTGTGCCATGAGCGACCATCGGGTGTGCCATGGGAAATTGGCACTCTCCCCTCTCCTAGCAGCTTTTTCTCCCTCTTTCCCTCCCCAAAGATCCTCCCCAAGGCAAAGGAAGGGCTCAGTCGAATGCCAGGGCCAGGCCCACCTTGAGGAAGCCTTCAGGAGCCTCGAGTCATCATGGCTCCAGCTCCCGCTCAGGGCTGCTTCAGCCTCCCGATGCTCCCAGGTTCACTCACTGCCCAATTCACCTTCCAGATTTGGTTGTTCTCGTGAGAAATCCAAGCCAACATGAAAACGCCAAGTCAATCACTTCCGCCCAGTGCTCTGCTTTTGCGGAGGGAGGCAGTGAAAGAGGCCACACAGATTTATGAAACTCTATCCCCCCGAAGAAACTGTTTCGGGTGAAATTTCACAAAGGTCTGGAGAACAAGCCCTATGAGGAGCGGCTTGAAGACCTGGGCATGTTTAGTCTGAAGAAGAGAAGGCTGAGAGAAGACATAATAGCCATGTATAAGTATGTGAGAGGAACTCATGTATATGTTGTGTTCATCGAAACAGGCCCAGGTTACACACTGAGTGTATAAATACATTAAAAACATATTAACTATATGTATTTCTGTGTTAGAGTGTAATTTTGTGTCATTTTGGTTGGTGGTGTGCCCCAGGATTTTGTCAATGTAAAAAATGTGCCGCGGCTCAAAAAACGTTGAAAAACACTGCTGTAACCCATCATTACTATTGTAGTTGGTGGCAGGGAAGGAAAGGGCCCCTATGGGACTTACTCTCTTCTCTAGACACTGTCCCCTTTGTAGTTATAGTTCACAGAGCAGTTGTACAGCAAGAAGAATGAGGTACATGGTAGCTATCTTCCTTTAAGAAAAAAATTGGGTGAACTGAAAAACACACCTCCAAAATCACGTTTACTCTTTTCCATGAAAAAACGGGATTTTGTTGTAAATTATTTCCTGGATTTTTAAGAAAATATGAGCACAACGAATCTGACAGAATGAAAGGAAAAAGGCTCTTAGCATGTGATGCTTAAAAACAGTAAGAGACGCGTTGGTGTGATGCGGGAGAGTTTACTTCCATCTTCTTATAAGACTGATCTAGGACGAAACAAGATAGTAAGGTGATTCCATACAGCGTTTACATATTCCGTGAGAGAAAGTCCCAAATATCCTACAACAACTAATATTCGCTAAACCTGGAAATAGAACCTAGCTATTGTGGCTCAGAGATATTTATAGCTTTCTCCTTTGTGTACTTCATGCTGTAAAGATCTGAATATAAGTGCTGATGGCCTTTTCAGCATATTGGATCAGCACCTTGCAACACTGTCTGGAGACAGTGATTAATTATGCCTGGAGGATTAATGCAATATACAATTAAATTTGAGTGTAGGCCACTGGCTTTTTTGCCAGAGATATATAAGTAAATATCTGAGAAAGGGAAGGATTTGAAAGAACACTACATTTCCAAATAAGAGAACTGGCAACTGAATGGCCATCATGCAGCCTCGTGTTGTGCAAGATTTATTGTGATTTTCCAGTAAAAAGCACCATTTAGAGGGACTCAGAAACGATAGGAGAAATTTCCCCATCAACTATTTCCAAGTTTTGTCTTAAAACAAGCTTGCTCCTTCCTCATTGTGGCATCCTTTCAACTATTTAAACATGGATAGCAGGTCCTTTCTTAACCTTCTCTTCTCCAAGCTAAATGTATAGGGTATAGCATTGTTTTACAAAACAATGGTTATCAAAATGTGATCATTTGTATCATTTGTGATTCATTATATTTATTTTTATTTATTTTTATTTATTTATTTATTATTCAATCTTATATTCCGCTCCTCCCTGCAGGCTCAGGGCGGATTACAGCATGTAAAACATACAATAAAACATACAATAAAAACATACAATAAAACATACCATAAACATACAGTAAAACATGGTGCGTGACCATGGTATCAACAGGATTGCGGTTTGACTCAGGCGTACATGTGCCAGTTACTTGGGTTTAGCCAAAAGCCAACCTGAAAAGAGCAGTCTTACACGCCCTTCGAAAGGGGATAAGCTCTGGGATCAACCGAATGTGACCGGGAAGCGAATTCCAGAGGGGTCAGGAACCTTTTTGACTCAGAGAGCCATAAAAGCAAAATATTTGGAAATTTATTTCAGTGAGAGCATTATAATAATGATGATGATGATATTCATTCAGCCTCTGGTAATAATAATAATAATAATAATAACAACAACAACAGGTTCCTAGAGTAGGAGGAGACCTCCAAGAGCCATCCAGTCCAATCTCCTTCTGCCATAAGAGAAAAACACAATCAAGGCACTCCTCACAGGTGGCCATTCAGCCAATAATAATAATAATAACAACAGGTTCCTAGAGTAGGAGGAGACCTCCAAGGGCCATCCAGTCCAACCTTCTTCTGCCATAAGGGAAAACACAAAACATTCCTCACAGGTGGCCATTCAGCCATCTTGAACCAAACTTGGCACACTGAACTCTCATGAGACCAACAGAAAGTACTGAAAGGGTTTTCTGGGCATTTACCTTGAGTTTGGGAGTTGTAGTTCTCCTACATCCAGAGAGCACTGCGAACTCAAATAATGATGGATCAGGACCAAACTTGGCATGAATCCTCAATTTGCCCAAAGAGGTAGAAGAGGAGAAGAGAAGAGGAGGAGGGAATGGAAGCAGGGGGAGGCACGCTCCGGCCTCGGCCCTGCCCCTTTCCTGCTCTAGCCCCGCCCCCTCTCCATCGCTGCACTCCCGCTCCTTCCCTCTTCAGTTCAGGTGGTGGAAGGAGGAAGGAATGAAAGGGGGAAAGAGGGAGGGAGGGAAGGAAGGAAACAGGAAGACATGAAACAGAAGAAGGGAAAGAGCACCGAGGCAAGAGGGAGGGGGGAGCACGTGAGAAGGAAGTGAAGGGAGGAGGAGGGCGAAGGCATGCTCTTGCTCCTGGCCGCCTCCCCTTCTTCCCCCTCCCTTCCCTTCCCCTCCACTTGCCTGTCTGTCTGCTTCTTCACGTTTGTAGCTGCCCCCATGGGAGTTCACCTCCCTCTCTTCAGGACGAAGCCTTGAGGGAGCCAAGGGCCAGACAGCATCGGCTGCCGGGCCGGATCCGGCCTGCGTGCCGTAGGTTGCCCACCCCTGCTCTAAAGGTTCTTAAAGACGGTCGCAGACCCAACTTTCCCTTTTCAGGTACTTATCAATGTTGCATAATGCTTTATCCCCTCTTGCAGCACATCGGATTCCAGCAGGTGAATGGGAACAGGACTTGAAACCAGAACATTGTATTTTCTGATAATTGGAATGGCCTTGGATTATGATACTGGATTAATAATTTTAATGTTGAACTTTTTAACAGTTATTTTAATGCATATGTATATGTTTTATATATAAATATGTTTGAATATGTATATAAAACACCTCTCCATTGGCGCCCCCTTGCAGTGGGGGAGAGGCTTGCATACCCTAATGAAGTTGTGAGCTATGCTGGCGGTGGCATAATAGCCACCGGTAGGGCCTCCCATGCCAGACCGGTCACAACCGAAGGGTCTGACAAAGAGCGTCAATGGGCAGATGGGCTCCCTAGCCTTTTGGCAACCATCCTAAGAGAAGGAAAACTCTGATTTCAAACCCAGGCAGATGGTGCTCGTCTAACCCTGTAAGGTCAACCATCTAAGAGAAGGAAACTCGAACCAAACCTATGACCTGAGGACCTCGCTGCCACCGTCCAAGCTTGCTAGGCCCCGGCAGACGAACCTTTGGTTTAAAGGGTGAGGCCAGTTCTGTGCACGCTGCGCTCCACCAGAAACATCCATTGCACAGGCTCGAAGGACACATCCAACTTCCGAAAAAGCCCTGTAGCGATAGGTGAGGGACGAAACGGCAGGTGTAAAGATGCACTGGAAGCCGCAGACCCAACCCTGCATGCAGGCGGTTCAGGACTTTGGTCGCTCGAGACTGACCCGGGAGATGACAGTCTTGTTCGGCAGCATCCTGAACGACCAAGCAGCCTTTTTAAGGAGAGCACTGCTTGCTCCGTATGGAGAGGGGCCTAGAAAAGGTGGCCTAACGAAAGCTCATTCCCGTCTACCTGGTTGGCTAGCCGCAGCCAACGGGCATCTTCCGATGCGGTCGAACAAAGACAAAGAAACAAAGGCCATCACCTGCCTGCAAAGGTGCAAATAGACTGACACTTGCATGCTGGAACATCAGAACCATGCAAGATTCTGCAGATAGTGGACGTCCTGAGCGTCGCTCTGCTCTAATAGCCCATGAACTATCACGGCTTAACATTGACATTGCTGCTCTTAGTGAAGTTCGTCTCCATGAGGAAGGCAGCCTTAAAGAACACGGTGCCGGCTACACACTCTACTGGTCTGGCAAACCCAAAACTGAGAAACATCTTTCAGGAGTAGGCTTTATGATTAAAATTCCATCGCCTCTAAACTTGAGACGTTGCCGACAGGTCACTCTGATCGCATTATCTCCTTACACCTCCCACATGCTGTTCTCTTCAGTATATATGCCCCAACTATGCAAGCTGACCCTGTGGAGAAAGACAAATTCTACTCAGACCTACGCCACCTCATACAAAAGGTCCCTGCAGAAGATAAAATCATTATCCTTGGTGATTTCAATGCCAGAGTAGGAAAAAACTTTGAAGCCTGGAAAGGTGTATTAGGCAAGCACGGTGTTGGAAACTGCAATGATAATGGGCGCCTTCTGCTAGAGTTTTGTGCAGAAAAGCAGCTGACTATTACAAACACCATCTTTCAGCAGAAAGACAGTTTGAAGACCACCTGGATGCATCCCCGATCCAAGCAGTGGCACCTCATTGACTATGTTTTAGTGCGCCAGAGAAACATTCGTGACGTCCGTCATACTCGAAAGTGATGCCCAGTGCAGAATGTCAAACAGACCATCGCCTTGTAAGATGTAAACTAAATCTACACCTTAAGCTCAAACCTAAGAGGGGTGGCATCTTAAAGAGGAGACTCCAAGTCAACAATCTTCAACAGGCTGTTGTGAGAGACAACTTCCAGGCAAATCTGCAAGCAAAACTTGAAGACCACCCAACAGATTCTTCTCCCACAGTGCTTTGGCAACACATCAAAAACAGTATCCTGCAGTCTGCTGAAGAATCCCTAGGATTCTCCCTCAAGAAAAACCAAGACTGGTTTGATGAAAACAACCAAGAGATCCAGGAGCTGTTGGCAAAGAAGAGAACCACTCACCAGGCATTCCTCGCCCAGCCATCTTGCCATGTAAGAAAAACAGCCTTTCGTCTCGCATGTAGTAAACTCCAACAAAAACTCCGAGACATTCAGAACAAGTGGTGGATTGATTTAACAAAAAAGACACAACGTTGTGCAGATCTCGGTGATCACAGAGGTTTTTATGAAGCTCTCAAAGCAGTGTTTGGACCTACTTATCAGGTCCAAAGCCCCTTATACAGTACAGATGGTCAAACACTAATTACTGATAAAACCTCCATCCTGAACCGATGGGCTGAACATTTTCAGAGTCTCTTCAATGCCAGCCGAGTAGTCCAAGGTTCAGCTATCCAACACATGATCCAACAACCAATGAAAAATGAACTGGACACCGCTCCCACTCTGGAAGAGACCATTGAGGCCATACAGCAGTTGAAAAATGGCAAAGCAGTCGGGATTGATGGAATCCCACCTGAAGCTTGGAAACAGGGAGGTCATGTACTGCATGCTAAATTCCACGAGCTCCTTGTGAGTTGCTGGGAAAAAGGTGAACTGCCATCAGATCTCCGAGATGCAGTTATCATCACCCTGTAAAAGAAAAAGGGAACAAAATCCGATTGCTCAAACTATCGAGGTATAACACTGCTCTCCATTGCTGGAAAAATCCTTGCAAGGATACTCCTGAACAGATTAGTTCCTGCTATTGCAGAAGAACTTCTCCCGGAAAGCCAATGCGGCTTCAGAGCTAATAGAGCACCACAGATATGGTTTTTGCCCTTAGACAACTGCAAGAGAAATGTAGAGAGCAGAACAAAGGACTCTATGTAACATTTGTCGACCTCACCAAAGCCTTCGACACTGTGAGCAGGAAAGGTCTGTGGCAGATCCTGGAACGTCTAGGATGTCCCCCCAAATTCCTCAAAATGATTATCCTGTTACATGAGGGCCAGCACGGTCAAGTCAGATATGGCGATGCCTTTTCTAATAACCAATGGAGTGAAACAAGGTTGTGTTCTTGCACCAACCCTATTTACAATCTTCTTCAGCATGATGCTCCAAAGGGCTACGGCAGACCTACAAGAAGAAGACGGCATATATATACGCTATCGTACTGATGGCAGCTTGTTCAACTTAAGCTGCCTGAGGGCTCGCACTAAGACTCTAAACTATCTAGTCCATGAGCTGCTTTTTGCTGACGATGCTGCCCTTGTCGCCCATTCAGAAACAGCCCTGCAGTGCCTCACAGCCTGCTTTGCAACAGCTGCAGAGCTGTTTGGGCTGGAAGTCAGCCTGAAGAAAACGGAAGTCCTCTACCAGCCCACACCACAGGAAGAACACCATCATCCTCATATCAACATAGGCAAATCTGTGCTTAAGTCCGTTCAGCAGTTCACCTACCTGGGAAGCATCATCTCTTCAGACGCCAAGATTGACAAAGAGATAGATCACAGATTATCAAAGGCATATAGTGCATTCGGAAGGCTTCACAAAAGAGTCTGGAGCAACAAGCACCTGAGGCAAAGCACCAAAATCAGTGTGTACAGAGCTATCATACTGTCTATTCTCCTATATGGGTCTGAAACATGGGTCACCTATCACCAACACCTACGACTCCTTTAACGCTTTCATCAGCGCTGTCTTCGCACAATCCTAAATATACACTGGACCGAATATGTGACGAATGTTGCTGTCCTTGAGCAAGCAGGGATCACCAGTATTGAGGCCATGCTATTGAGAACACAGCTGCGCTGGGCAGGGCACATCTCTAGGATGGAGGATCACCGCCTCCCAAAGATACTACTCTATGGTGAACTCGCCACGGGTCAGCGAAAGAGAGGCGCCCCCAAAAAGAGATATAAGGACTCCCTGAAACAACATCTCAGGCTCGGCCAGATTGATCACCAACAACGGTCTACCCTGGCCTCACATCGGGAGATATGGAGAAGCACTATCCACAATGCTGCGGCCTCTTTCGAGAAGACACGCCGAATGGGTCTCGAAGAGAAACGACAACGCAGAAAGAACCGCAAATTGGAAACAACATTACCCAAGGAGACTTTCTGCTGTGCTTTCTGCAACCGGACTTGCCTATCTCAGATTGGCCTTTTTAGTCATCAACGCACTTGTAAAAAGCCTGGGATGAGTCCTTTCTGAATCTTCGTTCGCGAAGTAATGCCGAGAGATATATAAAACATCTTTAAAATTGTATATGTTCGAATCCGGTGTGAGCTCTTGCTGTTAGCTCCAGCTTCTGCCAACCTAGCAGTTCAAAAGTATGCAAATGTGAGTAGATCTATAGGTACCACTCCGACGGGAAGGTAACGGCACTCTATGAAGTCATGCTGGCCACATGACCTTGGAGGTATCTATGGACAACGTCGGCTCTATGGCTTAGAAATGGAGATGAGAACCACTCCTTATAGTCAGACACGACTAGACTAGACTTAATGTCAGGGGAAATCTTTTAACTTATATGTTTTATTTGTTGACTATGTGTTGGAGGGCATCGAATTGTGCCTTTATGTGTGCCGCTCTGAGTCCCCTTCAGGGTGAGAAGGGCGGGATATAAATATGGCAAATAAATACATAAATAAATGAATAACACAGAGCTTCAATTCCAGAACTTTGATCATTTGGTCACCCTCCTCTGGACGCATTTCAGCTCATCAATATCCACGTCAACTTCCTGTTGAAGAGTTTCACTCTGATATCGCTATTTCTAATTTCCACAAGGAGTGTGAGGTTTTACAGTTGTCCATTCAGCAAACGTTTAGCCCAGATATGAGCATTTTCTGAGATATGAGGAAGAAAAACGAGGAAGAAATAGAACATCTTCCCACTTTACCACTACTGCAGAATCTGATAATACAGCAAATTTCAACCACAGCATTTTCTTTATCAGTTGCTATTTTTTGCCAGATAAACAAGGCAGGCAGGAGGGCTGCACATTGCCTTGCAAGGGGATTGCATTCCCAGATTCATCCAGGAAGCATGAGTCACCTTCAAAACAAAGTGCCTGCCGACATCGAAACTTTTTTACGTGGAGTAAAATCAGCAATTTTTCCAAAGAACCTGATTACTCATGAACTGTAACATTTCACATCAACTCCTGTGCTCTGCAACATGGAGGAGGGGATGGCACAGACCTTATATTTCCTTTGTCACAACAGTAGTGGTCATTGAGGTCTGGAAAGCTCCTGACCACTGCTGGGTGCCTTTTGCCAATAATATCAGCATAGGTGCCCACGTGATTTGGAGAAAAGGGAGTGATCCCCTTTTCCCCCCTCTCCTCTTCATGTCTCATGATTCCTTTATTGACATTGGCAAAGGTGCCTGGTGACGCACAGGAGCTCGCTGGGCTATTCTGAAGCAGCACCGCTTTGGACCAGCCCAGATTTTGGGACCCTTTCTTCCAGGGAAGTTTCTTCCAGCCTACTTTATTGCCAGAACAATCCCATGAGGTAGGTCAGATTGAGCAGGAAAAATCAGCTCAAGATTCACAACTCAATGGCAATTAAAACCTGGATGACCCAGCTCCCAATTCCATATGTCTACATTGCAGAATTATAGCAGTGACACCACTTCAACTGCCATGGTTCCATCCTACAGATCCTTGGGTTTGTAGTTTGCTGTGGCAGCTTCGCTTAGAGAAATATCTTACAAACTACATATCCCAGAATGCTATCACATTGAACCTTGGCAGGTAATACAGTGTCATGCTGCTATAGTCGTGTAATGGATGAAGCCTATGTTTCCATATTGCACTACTTTTCTCCAGTCAGAGATAGTCGCCTACAGTGAAATAGGAAATATCTAGGAGTTGCCAAAAGTGAAGATCCTCATTCCAACATAAAAATAATATTATCTACTGTCTACTTCTGCTTTAAAATGCAATCAGGACATAGAAGGTAATAACATCAAAACTGAAATCTGAATAGGCAGTGATGGATAGTTCCCAGAATAAGGTTCAGCATCCATGCTGTAAAGGTACACCCAGATTTTTAAACAGAAATACATTCCCTTGTGTGTTTTTCCTTTTTATTATTATTATTATTCTCATGTGCCATGGGAATTGAGGAATTGGATGCTCAGCAGTTCCCCTCCTGTGACCCTCCTGATGTGCAATACCAGAGCAAGAATGCATTAATTGTCTCTGACATGTGTTACATCAATTTTGTCTGAGCTTGCTTTTTGTTTGTTTGTTTGTTTGTTTGTTTTCAAAGTTTTATCAGCTTGGGAATGCTGACTGCACATTGCAGTTAGTGAATGATGTGTGCTCAGTTGGGAATCCAAGTCAACAAAAGACCCAGTGGGAGTTGTGAATGTTGAGATCCCTAATAAGGTACCATGGCTGCTTCTGTATGCATCTCTCCACAAATGGTGAGTGACCACATGGCCACATGGTTTGTAGACTGATGTGGCTGAAAATTCCAAATGAATCTCCAGAATTCCATAAAACATTGCCATGGTAGTTTAAGTGGAATGATAACACTATGATTATGTGGTATGAACGGACCCAAGTTGGGGGAATCTGGACTAGATGCTCCATTGGTGTTCCTCCAGTTCTACTCTTGTTCTTACATACTTTTGTGTGACATTGTAGACATAATTATTCTGATTTAAACTGCCACTTCCCTGGCTGCAAACTGAGAGAAGGAGAAGCAAGCACAGCTCCATCATGCCTCAGCTCAGAAGCTGAGGAATGTACCACCTTCCATCCAAGCTGCCACTGCCCTGGCTTCAAAGGAAAAGAAGAAGAGGCAGGCACAGTTCCATCAAGAGTAGGCCCAGAAGCAGATGAATAACCTTCTTCCATCCCAACTGCCACTCTCCTGACCATGAGGAGAAAGAAGAAGAGGCAGGCAAAGCTAGAATCATCAAGTCATCATTAGAAAAGACTGCAATGGGCATTTAATCCAACCCCCTGCCATGCAGTTGCATGATGCCTGGCACAGACACTGATCCTTGGCTCTCCTTCCATCCCAATTGTCACTGCCCTGGCTTCAGATTGACAGGTGGAAAAGTGGGCACAGATCCATCATGCCTTGACCCAGAAGCAGATAAAAGATTCTCTCCTCTATCCCAGCTGCCACTGCCCTGGCCTCAGAATGAGTGAAGAAGCAACAGGCTGCATAGGCCCAGAAGCAAATGAAAGGACTTTCATTCATCCCAACTGCCACTACCCTGGCTTTGGAGGGAGAGAAGAAGAGATAAGCATGCCTCATCCCAGGAGAAGATGAAAGTGTTTTGTCCATCCCAACTAATAGTGCTCTGACCTTTGAAGGAAGAAAGAAAAGGCAGGCGGAGTCCCATTATGTGTTCATAAACAGATAAATCAAACACACAGGAACTAATATAAATGTATCAAAAGGTATAATCTAGTGAACAACAATGTCATGCAAATACATTCAGCAAAATGCCATATAGTGAAACAAGTACAAATAACACATTACATCTCCATAATAGAGAATCAAGCAGTGGCGCACAGTAGTACTCATATGCGAGATGGAACTCTCAGATGTAACTTAGAGGGTGTGCCCTGTGTCCCTCCATTTGGAGTACTATGTCTCTCTCTTAGCTCCTGTGGCACCTCCGCAACCAGTCTTCATTCACCGGCTTTTAGCGCCTTTGCGCGGCCCGGCAGCACGCAGTTCCTGGAAACGCCGAGTTTACCAAGGGAGGAGCCCAGCGCATCTCGCCGCGGCTTTCTTGCTTCACTTTCTCAGCAACTCCCGCCAGTTCTGAGCGCATTTGCGTGGCCGGTTCAACACTCTGGTAAACACACACGGCTGGAATATTTTCTTTGGATGTTTACCCTTTACCCGTGGATCTCCCCTTCTCCTCGAACTGTGTTTTCATCTCCGGGTTTGGTTACTACTACGAGGTACTGTACTAGAGTGAACTAAGTTACATCTGAGAGTTCCATCTCACATATGAGTACTACTGTTCGCCACTGCTTGATTCTCTATTATGGAGATGTAATGTGTTAATTGTACTTGCTTCACTATATGGCATTTTGCTGAATGTATTGGCTTGACATTGTTGTTCACTAGATTATACCTTTTGATACATTTATATTAGTTCCTGTGCGTTTGACTCATTAGTCCTTCCACACACTTGGATATCTACCATTCATAAACAGATAAACAGACCTCCTTTCCATCCCAACTGCCCCTGCCCTGGCCTTGAAGGCATAGCATAAACCCTTTCCTACACTTTCATTGCTTTTTCCTTTTGTGATAGTAAGCCTGAGGGCAAGGAACGGTTTTGTGGTTTGTTTGTTTTTTTACTTATATTGCACAGTGTACATAATATGATTGTGCAAAATAATAATAATAATAATGGAACTTTGAAAAAGGAGTCAGAGGGCCTGATTCTTGCAGCCCAAGAAGAAACAATTAGAACAAATGCCATCAAAGTCAGAACTGAAAAGTCAACTACAGATTTCAAGTGTAGACTCTGCAAGGAAGCAGATGAAACAATGGATCACATGCTAAGCTGCTGCAAGAAGATTGTGCAGATGGTCTACAAGTTGAGGCATAATACCATTGCTCAGATGATCCATTGGAACTTGTGCCACAAATACCATCTGCCTGTGACAAAGAACTGGTGGGATCACAAGCTGGAAAAGGTTACAAAAAAATGAACACATAAAACTACTCTGGGACTTCTGAATTCAGGCTGACAGAGTTTTGGAGTACAAGACTCCTGACTTCACGATTGTGGGAAAAAAACAAAGTATGGATCGTCAATGCTGCAATCCCAGGTGACAGCAGAATTGAGGAGAAGCAACCAGAAAAGCTTACACAATATGAGGATTTAAAGATAGAACTGCAAAGACTCTGGCACAAATCAGTAAGGATGGTCCCAGGGTGCTTGGCACACTGGGTGTTGAAAGACCTTGGCCAGCACTTGAAAACAATTGGCACTGACAAAATCACCATCTTGTCAGGCCACCCTACTCAAATCTGCACACATTATTCACCGATATATCATATAGTCCTTGACACTTGGGAAGTGTCCAATGTGTGATCCAATAAAAAAGCTAGCATAGTGATCTTGTGTGTTGTGTATTAATTTCGTTGTGTATCAAATAAGCCAGCATTTGAAAATAATAAACATTGGCAAAATCACAATCTGTCAATTGCAAAAGGCCATCTTACTTGCATCTGTGCGCATCATTCGAAAATACATCACACAGTCCAAAACACTTGAGAAGTGTTCGACTTGTGATGTTGTGATATGAAATCCATCAAATATATCTAATTTTCTATGTCATACTGTGTTTTGTGTCATAAGAAGAAGAAGAAGAAGAACACTGCAACCCTGCAAACCACTGCACGTCTCAAGCTACAAATGTTGGTTGTGTGTTCCCCACAGAGACAATAAACCACAAAATCTCAATAGGGCAATTCCTTACACGTACATATGTAACCACAAGGATGACAATGACTCCATCTTCTTGTTCTCTGCTTCTTTTGCATTGTGAGCATCTCTGGGGTTAAAGGAGAAATACAAGTCACAAAAGGTTTTCATTATTATTATGTAGCCCCAACACACTGTTCAATTATTCAGGGTATTATTAAAATATGAACCAAAAAAAGTTATGCATGGAAATGTATTTTAATTTTTAAACAGAATGCCTTTTAACCTGTGTTTACAAGGCTCAGATGCATCCTCATAGCATGCAGATGGGTACTTTTACTTTTTTTAGAAAGTTGTAAGAAGCTAGTTTTTTCAGCCAGTCAAATGCCCTCTGACCTACTTTACCTATTTCTCATCAAGCAAAGCCTGACCCTTCATGTTCCTGGGCTAGCTTTGAAAAAGCTTCTCTCTACAGTGGAGATTGGTTGATGATCATGGAAAAGCTTTAAAAAACAAATCAACCAAAAGCATCTCATCAAAATTGAGATTGATTAAAAAAAATATTGGAAAATAGAAGGTAATCATACAAGTAATTTTGAAATACAATTTATTCTCAAATGTGAATTATTGGAAGAAAACAGATTTGTGCGAAAATAAGTGACTCCTGGTAGTTGTGCAAGTATATGTATTTTATTGTTATAGGAAAAACACAGAAGTCTGTACCCAAAAACACAACCCTGGATGCTGAATGAGCTAGAAATATTAGCCTAAGAAGTAAGAAACCTACTCAGAATGATACAAAGTACACACAATATCTCTGGGGTTTTTGGCTTAACAATAAAGTAGCCAGTGCTCCCAATAATATTGCTCTCAGAAAGACTGAATGTGGTATACTCTACTGTAAAAGGAACCAGCAAAGAGGAGTACTACAAAAAGTATAGGAAATATAACCTCTAACAAATAATACAAGTAGTATGCATAGGTAATAATCTGAGCGGAATATACACAATGCAGTAAATAAAGTCTCTGTGTGGGTCGAAATTCCCCCTCTGCTCCCCTCTTCTTCCGCACTATGGAAGTCAGCAGGCAACTCACGTGATGTATTCAAGAAGGTCTGTTAGAAATATATGTGGTGATGGCAGTCCCCGCAGTAAATTCTTAAGGGCCACATACTGTTCCTCAATAATACAAACAAGGAATGATGTATACACAGTAGATGAATCCAGAGTCCCACATATGCTTGCAAATTTGGCTGAGCCCAGGAAAGCAGTCCTTAAAGGGAAATGACTTAGACTTGTAGTTTTTATAAGGGCAATTCCAACACACTGGTCGATGAGGAGAAACCAGGTAATTAAATTCACTGAATGCAGGGTAGGTTCAAAAAGTATATATTTCTATCACTTGTAAAGTGGAATAGCAATCATTCACACATAGGAGATGCTGGAAAAGATGCACCAATACTGTGAAACCAAAGTCAAAAGATAAAGAAACCTGAATGTGAAACTGCGGTGTTTCCACAGGGAAAAACGCCAACAGGGGGATGTAGTATCATAAATGGGCCCCAATCCCGTTTCACATAGATCCCAGCTTCATCAGGGCGTTGAAAGTATTGCAATATAGGTATTGGTGATCAAAGTTTCACATGTAAAATCAGCTAATGCTATATCAATAACATCACAGACATAGTGACCAATGGAGTTGGGGAACAATTGACTCCAGAGCTCATGTAAAAATGGTTAAGAAATGGCGCTTATTTCAAGGTGGGATGGGAACTGTCTGATTTCGATGATTTCGATTGTTTTAGTGACATGAAAGGATGGGGGTGTTCTTGTGGGCATTCTTTAAATGTGCCCCGATGCTTTTTTTGCCATCTTGCATGCAACTTTAACAGTAATTTCTTATTTTTAAAAAAATCAGAAAATGTGTAATTTCTATGTATTTCAAATTTGCTATAGCTATGTTTTCCCCTTTTATAGACCTGGGATTTGCAGAAGCAAAGTTTCCCATAGATAGATAGATAGATAGATAGATAGATGATAGATAGAGACATGATAGATAGATAGATAGATGATAGATAGAGACATGATAGATAGATAGATAGATAGATAATCTTTATTTGTACCCCACCACCATCTCTCCAAAAGAACTCGGGGTGGATCACAGAAGCACTCCAAGTGCCACATAGTATAAGTGCCCGTACAATAAGTATAGATAGATTTTTTAAATTTATCATGTCAGAAGCAAATTGAAAATACAGCTATAATGTATAGAAAAAAGACAAAGTTTTTTAAACTTCCTTTAACCAGAAGTTGGCCACTTTGAGTGCCTCTGGTGTGGCTGTAAGAAGGTCCTCCACTGTGCATGTGGCAAGGCTCATACCGCATTGTAGTAGGTGGTCTGTGGTATGCTGTTCTCGACACTCGCATGTCGCGGACTCCATTTTGTATCCCCATTACTGTTCAGCGCCTTCCAAGTCTCCCAGTCTTCTGTGTGCCCATGAGGGAGTTTCTCATCCAGTATCAGCCACTGATTGAGGTTCCAGGTTTTAATCTGCGACTTTTGGACTGTTGTTTGCTGAAGTGTTTCTGAAAGTATCTCTGTAGATCTTGGGAAACTATTTCTTGATTTAAGGCATTGTTTTGCTGTCTGATATCCAAACAGAAGATGGACCGGAGATGTCACTGCCTTGGTCTTTTCTTTACCAGCTGCTACTTGCCAACAGATTCAGGTGGTGCAATACCAGCTAAACAGTATAATTTCTCCAGTGGTGTAGGGTATAGACATCCTGTGATAATCCAGCATGTCTCATTAAGAGCCACATCCAATGTTTTAATGTGGTGAGATGTATTCCACACTGGGCAAGCATAGTCAGCAGCAAAGTAGGTAGGTAGGTACTAGGTAGGTAGAGATACACACTAGATAACTAGATAGATAGCTAGATAGATAGAGATAGTTAGTAGGCATGGTTTAGAACCCAAAAATAGGAAATCGGAAATCTAATGGGGGGGGGATTTTTTTTTATTAGTAATAGAAAGACTTACAAAAAAATTTCCAAAAAATTCTAAAATGTAACTTAATTACTAACGAAATTCGTTAGTAGTTCATATGCCAGCGCATGCGCATTCAGATGGTTTTGTTTACAACTCCCAGAAATCCTAACAGCTGGTAAATTGGCTGGGATTTCTGGAGTTGCCAAAAACTTGAATAAATCACACTGAATTCTAGATGGGACTATCCAAATAGGAAGGAGGGGAGGAAAGGAGGGAGGGGGTATTCTATTCTTGGAAGCAGCAAAAAAAGGAGGAGAAGCCCCCCCCCTTGCTCCTCGCTGCCTCTCTCTCACCCCGATCCTGAGGGAGCGAGGGCCCAAGTTTGCCCAGGCTGAGAGGAAAAGGAAGAGGCCTGAGGCTGTGAGGAATGGTGGGAGTTGAAGTCCAAAAACACCTGGAGGGCTGAAGTTGGCCCGTGCGATGGGGCAAGACAGAGTAATGGGGAAGAGAAGGGGAGGGGGAGAAGCCACCAGGAAAGAGGAGGGGCAGAGAAGCATGTGAGAGAGTGCAGGGAGAGAGGAGGAGAGGAAGCGCGCGGTGTGTGTGTGTGTGTGAAGTTGGCCCGTGCGGTGGGGCAAGACAGAGCAACGGGGAAGAGAAGGGAGGGGGGAGAAGCCACCAGGAAAGAGGAGGGGGCAGAGAAGCATGAGAGAGTGCAGGGAGAGAAAGGAGGAGAAGCGTGTGTGTGTGAAGTTGGCCCGTGCGATGGGGCAAGACAGAGCAACGGGGAAGAGAAGGCAGGGGGAGAAGCCACCAGGAAAGAGGAGGGGGCAGAGAAGCATGTGAGAGAGTGCAGGGAGAGAGAGGAGGAGAAGCGTGTGTGTGTGTGTGTGTGTGTGAAGTTGGCCCCTGCGGTGGGGCAAGACAGAGCAACGGGGAAGAGAAGGGAGGGGGCGTGGAGGACTACACTTTCCAGAATGCCTAGCAGCAGCGTCACTTCCAGTTCCCCATAGAAATGTGGGAAAAAGAAGAAGATGAATGAAGGTGGGAAGGAAATGAGGGGGAGAAGACAGGGAGAAGTGAGTAGTACAATAATTAAGAATTAATTACGATCATAACGCAAATTGTTGGCCTCAAGAACCGTAAAAGAAAGTCTACTTTCTGGTTAGCTGCCGTGATGCGTATAAACTAGAAAGTCCCATTACATACGAATCACTTACGATTTCTTTTAATTTTCATAACTTTTTTCTCATGCCTAATAGGTAGGTAGATACTAGATAGATAGATGGAGAGATACTACATTTTCCCATGTGATAGTTCAGTAGAGGATTTGTCATGTGTGATGACGGTAAATAAAGTACCCATTCTTCTCTAATAACACATAAAGGGATGAAATGCTATGATAAGAAGATGATTCCTCCCCCTCCCTTCCTTCCCCAAATGCGATGAAATCCTTAATTACGGATTCTGAACTAAGGGTGCATCAACATTGTAGAATGAATTCTGTTTCACACCACTTTCACTGCCCTGGATCAGTACTACAGAATCCTGTGAGATGTAGTTATGATGCCAGCACTTTTTGGCAGTGAAGGCCAAAGACCTTGTAAAACTACAACTCCCATGATTCCATAGCATTGAGCCATAGCTGTTAAAGTTGTATCAAACTGCATTAATTCTACACTGTAGGTGCACTCCGAGTCTCCTTTCTAAGTTATTTCTTTTGACCACAACGTTTTCTACAGAAAATGTCCCTATGACATTTCGCCAGAAGCTACATTATTTCATATTGCACCATAAGCAAATGTCACAAACATCGATAATTATTCCAAACAAATCCCCTACTCCTTTTATATTAGGTTTGTATTTCCCTTTTTAAATCTAAGAGAAGGAGTACCTATATGTCCTTCAAGGAGCTGAACTCAATTTGCATGGACAAAAATGACAGGATGGGATGCTGGGAGATCTTCCCATTCAATGAATTGTTCAAAATTAGGTTATATCTATGGCAGCAACAGGCAAGAAAAGCTTTTGAAACAGAATAAAAGATATTGTGGGTGGCAGAACAACAGAGACAGAGAGCAAGGTTCAGATGGTTATACCAATGATCTCTTCCAACACTTGAAGCGAGACAGAAAATTTATGGGGCATATAACAGACAGGCGGGAAGTTTGCTCTGGATCACAGCTTGAGGCTCCCATTGTTAGAACAGAATAATTCAAAGTGGCTTCTGGCCTTTCTCAGTTCCTCTGTTGCAAAGTCTAAAAATGAATTCAGATATACTCAATTAACTTTGCTGTGTCTTAGAATAATAATCATAGAGTTGGAAGAGACCTCGTGGGCCATCCAGTCCCAACCCCCTGCCAAAAAGCAGGAAAATCACATTCAAAGCACCCCCGACAGATGGCCATCCAGCCTCTGCTTAAAAGCCTCCAAAGAAGGAGCCTCCACCACACTCTGGGACAGAGAGTTCCACTGCTGAACAGCTCTTACATTTCTTCTTTTTTAAAAAGGCCTTGCACTGGAGCTTGGTTTTGGACCCCCCCATAAAGACCAAAATCCCTGAATGTTCATGTCCTATTATAGTAAAATGATGTACATTGACCATTATATAAAATTGCTATTAAAAAAACATTTTCAAGCCATGAATGATTTAATCTGTGGATACAGAATGTCTGGATATAAAGGGCTGACTTACATCCACAGGTTTCATTAGAGCAGTGTTTCTCAAGCTTAGACATGCCGCAACCCCTTAATGCAATTCCTTATAGTGTGGTGACCCCCAACCATAACATTATTTTCTTTGCTACTTCATAACTTTTATTTTGCTACTGTTCTGAATCGTAATGTAAATATCTGATATGCAGGATGTATTGTCATTCACTTGACCAAATTTGGTGCAAATACCTGGTACGCCCAAATTTGAATACTGGATGGGGGCCGGGGAGGGGGATTGATTTTGTCATTTGGGAGTTGTGGTTGCTGGGATTTATAGTTGACCTACAATCAAAGAGCATTCTGAACTCCATCAATGATGGAATTGAACCAAACTTGGCACACACAGAACTTTCATGACCAACAGAAAAGACTGGGAGGGTTTGATGGGCATTGACCTGGAGTTTTGGAGTTGCAGTTCACCCACATTCATAGAGCGCTGTGGACTCAAACAATGATGGATCTGGGCCAAACTTGGCACGAATGCTCAATATGCCCAAATGTGAATACTGGTGAAGTTTGGGGAAAATAGACCTTAAAATTTCAGAGTTGTAGTTGGTGGGATTTATAGTTCACCTACAACCAAAGAGCATTCTGAACCTCACAAATGATATAATTGGGCCAAACATCCCACACAGAACCCCCCTGCCTTGAAGGGACTCGCTGGCATGAGCCTCCCTCCAGCCTCGCGTGCTGTCCCTCGCCCGCACATGCACACCATGCTGCCCTGTGCCAAGCACGTCTGCTCTCCCCTCCCTGCTTGGAGTACCAGAAACAGCCCTCCCCTTGTCTGAGAGGCCGGTCAATCACACCAGAGGAGGGCTGTTGGTGGGAGGATTTGCAGTCTGTTTCTAAAAAGGAAGAGAAGGAAGAATCATCAGCCTTCTCTGCCAAAGGGGTTCCTAAGACCATCAGATATATATGTTTTCTGATGGTCTTTGGCAACCGCTCTGAAATCCCCATGCAACCCTGCCCCAGGGGTCCCGACCTCAGGTTGAAAAACACTGCATTAGAGTCTTAGGTAACATTGGAACGTAGCTTGCACCTTAGCTAGATGTTAGACAGAAAACTCTTTGGTCTGTATTTTTAATGTAAAGCAAGCTGTGCTCCCTGAGACATTAAGTTATTGTTCTTCTTGGTTCATCCCCTTGATATTTTGCTATCCATTTCTCCGATTTCAAAGAATCTTTTCAAACCTGGACGCATTGGGGATAATGTATACCAATACATGTACATGAGAAATTACATTTGACACAGATAGAACATAAAACAGATCAACCTCACTAACCCTAGTCCTAAACTGGATCAGAATTCAAAATTAGGGGGGAAATGGCTAAAACTAAAAACAAATAGATTTCAACAAGAAGAAATGTAAGATCCTACACTTAGGAAGAAAAGATGGGTGACACCTGGCTCGACAACAGAGTTACAGCACATGTGAAAAAGTTCTTGGGGTCTTGGAGTGGACAAGTTGAACATGAGCCAACAATGTGATGCAACAACTTAAAAACCAATGGGATTTTGGGCTGCATCAAAGGAATATAGTACCTCAAGGGAAGTTATGGTACCTCTCTATTCTGCTTTGGTTAGACTTTTTCACCTGCAATACTGTCTCCAATTCTGGGCACCACAATACTAAAGAAACAGGTCCAGAGGAGGGCAACATAAATGATCAAAGGTCCGGAGCACATGAACTCCTATCAGATACTCACTAGAAGTTGCTGTGTATAACACTGACAGTGGTCCATTCATGGTGAGTATGAGACTTTTGACCCACGTAGAAAACCTCTATGTCTACAAAGCCAGATTTAAAGTGGATTCATTCTCTAGTGTGATGAAATCTCTAAGGGACTGCAAGGTTTCTTTGCATACTGATATTCCTGACTCAAAACCGTTGAATTCTCTCACAGCATGGCACACTTCAGGAGAAAAAGCAATAGAAAGTGAAGGTTGAGAAAAGTAGTGAGCAGGAACATCACTCCACTCCATTACAAAGTGCTTTCTCCCAAGGACTTTTGCATAATAGAAGCAGTCAGTGAACTGACATTAGACCAAGGTGTGTGTGCTCTGGCCTTGTTTTGCCAGTTAAGAAGAAATAATTTTTTCCACTTTTATGATCAGATGAGAATGAAATTCTCATTAGCCATAATTGTACATCAAAAAAGAGTAAAAATCCAAGTGTGTATATAGAAAACAAGTCCCATAGGCAAAAGGTAAATCCCAAAAACAAGAGTTAAAATTTGAACATTCATCCAAAAAACAAGAAACATTAACAAGAGCATGAATCTATAGGTAAATTCTCAACGCAGGAAGAAAAACTTGACTAGGAATCTTGGGCCTTGAATTTAGAGCATAACCAGGAAAAAGACAGGAGTTTCCCACTCCAGTAGCGATGTTGCTTGATCTAAAAATCCTAACAGCTCTCTCCCTAATTTAAGGGCTGCAATATATGAAGGCATTCTGCTGACCTTGAGAGGTCTGCTTCTGCCTCTCCTTCCCATGGCTTTGCTTGTACCTGAATTTCTTCCCACTTAGGAGTGTTAACTTTGCTCTCATGGAGTTATGTGATGATTGTGCAATAGAGAATTGCAACACTGCATAGCTGAGTGTGCAAATAAATGTGAAATTCAGAATTGCAATGTTAACTCACTCTCCATCTTTTTATGCAGTAGTTTGATAGAAGAAGGAGGTAGCAGTGCCATCAAATGTGCATAGTGTTTTACAGTAAAACATCCCAAATTATGGGTCCCACCAAAATATATGTGTATACACATAAAAGCACAGAGGAATTGAGGAATGACAAGGAGAAAAGGCAAGGCACTAACACAGCCTTTTTGACTTGGCTTTGCCTCCATGCGCTGAAAAGAAAACTGATTTTGGGAGCCTTCCCAGATTTACAAAACTAAAATGAAAAAGTATGGGGTACGTTTCAATTCTTACATTTTTGACACAGGCCATGCCCACGTGTCGGATATTGCCTCGTAAGTACAAACTGTAACAAATTTGATCCAAATTACAAGGCAAACAAAAAAAATGCTCACCTCTAGTGTCTAACATTTTTTTCTGACCACTGTTGCACCTCAGCAGGAGTTCACCTTGCTCAAAGGACTCACTGGGAAACCAGTGGTGATATTAAACAGTTTATTGATAAAACACATATAAGAAAGGACCAGAAGCACCTTAAGCAAATAAACGAGTAAAAATCCAAGTGTGTATATAGAAAACAAGTCCCATAGGCAAAAGGTAAATCCCAAAAACAAGAGTTAAAATTTGAACATTCATCCAGAAAACAAGAAACAAAACAAGAGCTTGAATCTATAGGTAAATCCTTAACGCAGGAAGCAAAACTTGACTAGGAATCTTGGGCCTTGAGTTTAACCAGGAAAAAGACAGGAGTTTCCCACTCCAGAAATCCTAAACAGCTCTCTCCCTAATTTAAGGGCTGCAATACATGAAGGCATTCCATTGACCTTGAGAGGTCTGCTTCTGCCTCTCCTTCCCATGGCTTTGCTTGCACCTGAATTTCTTCCCACTTGGGAGTAGCTCTGTCTAAGTCAGCTTCTTTGGATGAGCTCATGTTATCCCCTCTATTCCTGACAGTGAGCTTCCAAAACAGTTTCATTCCCACACTCAGAAACAACATCTTGCTCCCAAACCCCCTCTGTTCTCCCAACCGGACAACCATCCTGCTCCAACATCCCCTCTGTCTGGGCACCCACAGAACCATCAAGCCCTGCTCCTCCAAACCCCTCGTCGTTATCAGCTGGCTAAGCTACAACAGCCACATTGAATAAACCTCTGTTACTGTTGCTTTCAAATCCAGTTCGTGTCTTGAATCTGGATCATTGGCAGTAGCAGAGCACACATTCTATTGAAATTATTACTAGATGAGGCCAAATGCCTGGCATGAAGTGTGGGATGGGGAGCTATTTTACTAACTATGATAAAATCAGACAAGTATAGCCTATCATCTAATTATAATTTAGGTCAATCACAACACAGCCAAAGATTAAACTCTGTGGGTTTTAATCCATGCAAGTGAAAGTCTCATTAAATGGATTTTCCTCTTCTCAACCAAGTTTCATTTAACAATCTGAATGAAGCCCATAGACTGGAATTAATGATTTGCATTAACATTTCAGATGAGCTTCGGTGTAAATAGCAATATTTTTATGAACATGAACTAAAGTTAGTTAAACGCTTGATCTCTTTCATGACATTCTGGGTCAAACGTATAATTTGGAGAGAAACTAATGGCTCCAAGACTAAATGATGCCTGCGGTCTGTAATTTTTTAAAAAATGCTCCAAGATGTAATTCACAAAATAAATAATCCAGAGCAATTTTCCATACAGGAGTTAGGTTGGTTGTTGTAGGTTTTTCAGGCTGTATGGCCATGTTATAGAGGCATTCGCTCCTGATGTTTCACCTGGCAAGGAGCTGGGTTCATAAAAGGGAAAAGTTATCCATAAGATATAAAAGGAAATTCATTGATAATAATATGAACTGCAGGCCAGTGGTTAGGAGGTAGAAAGAAGAAAATATTACTACTGTTTTCGCAGTTTATCTAGGACTCAATGAAATCCAGAATTATGGTATTATTATTCCACTTTAACTAGCATGAACTAGTCTACAGAGTCATGAGATTGGGATTTTGACCTCAGGTGGAGAGAAGATGGCATGCAGATGTTCCTAAAACCATAGATGCATAGATTTCAAGGATACCACAAGGGCCATCCACTCCAACCCATTCATGTACTCATATCCTAAAAACGGTTCCAGTCCCAAGTGTAGATTCTTCTCTCCAGGCAAGGGGTGAATGGTGGGATCAAGCATATCAGCCTCAAAACCTTATTCTTTGTGATGGGACTATCAGCAGTAGTGAAGGTTGACACAAGCTTGCCCAATTATTGAACACCAAGCCATACTTAATGGACTATAAGCATGCCCTTCACGTCTCTTTAAAGTTTGTGTTTTAAAGAATTTGATTAACTAAAGCACTGCTTCTCAACCTTCATAATGCTGTGACCCCTTAGTACAGTTCCTCATGGTGTGGTGACCCCCAACCATAAAATTATTTTCATTGCTACTTCACAGCTGTAATTTTGCTACTGTTATTAACAATAATATAAATACCTGATGTGTAGAATTTATTTCTTTGTAGTTGATTTTATACCAGCTTCACCCATCTCAGCACCATTTTCTTTGTCATGGGATAGGGAAGTCACCTTTTAATCATGAGCTCCCATCTCTGTGTTCCCATCTTTATCCTCAGAATGGCATGTATTTGTGGACGGTCTCTGCTCAGTGCCTTTTTTCTCTTCCTATATACTGTAACCCAGTGTTTCCCAACCAGTGTGCCGCAGCACACTAGTGTGCCATGAGCGACCATCAGGTGTGCCGTGGGAAATTGGCACTCTCCCCTCTCCTAGCAGCTTTTTCTCCCTCTTTCCCTCCCCAAAGATCCTCCCCAAGGCAAAGGAAGGGCTCTGTAAAATGCCAGGGCCAGACCCGCCTTGAGGAAGCCTTCAGGAGCCTCGAGTCATCATGGCTCCAGCTCCCGCTCAGGGCTGCTTCAGCCTCCCGATGCTCCCAGGTTCGCTCACTGCCCAATTCACCTTCCGGATTTGGTTGTTCTCGTGAGAAATCCAAGCCAACATGAAAACGCCAACTCAATCACTTCCGCCCAGTGCTCTGCTTTTGCGGAGAGAGGCAGTGAAAGAGGCCACACAGATTTATGAGACTCTATTCCCCCGAAGAAACTGTTTCAGGGTGAAATTTCACAAAGGTCTGGAGAACAAGCCCTATGAGGAGCGTCTTGAAGACCTGGGCATGTTTAGCCTGAAGAAGAAGACTGAGAGAAGACATAATAGCCATGTATAAGTATGTGAGAGGAACTCATGTATATGTTGTGTTCATCGAAACAGGCCCAGGTTACACACTGAGTGTATAAATACATTCAAAACATATTAACTGTATGTATTACTGTGTTAGAGTACTTTTGTGTCATTTTGGTTGGTGGTGTGCCCCAGGATTTTGTCAATATAAAAAATGTGCCGCGGCTCAAAAAACGTTGAAAAACACTGCTGTAACCCATCATTACTATTGTAATCGGTGGCAGGGAAGGAAAGGGCCCCTATGGCACTTACTCTCCTCTCTAGACACTGTCCCCTTTGTAGTTATAGTTCACAGAGCAGTTGTACAGCAAGAAGAATGAGGTACATGGTAGCTATTAGGGTTGGTTTAGAATCCTAAAATCAGGATTCTAAAATCAAATGGGGGGGATTTTTTTTTTGATTAGTATATCAAAGACTTACAAAAAATTTTCCAAAAAGTGCTAAAATGTAACTTAAGTACTAACGAAATTCTAAACTGGTTCTAAAGTAGGAAAAGCAGGGAAACAGTTAAAAATCAAGGGGAACATTCCCTTCACCTCTGCAGTGCAATTATGTGGAGCTGTAATGTATAACATAAATATAAGAGGTAGTAGCTACTAGCTACTAGCTCTCAGGACAATTGTGAAAGTGAAGTACGATTCTCCCCCCCCCTTATTATTTCCCCTTTCCCTCCTTTCTTCCTTCTCTACCCTCTTCTTTCATTCCTTCCTTTGCTCTTTGGTTCCCCATCCCTTCTTTTCTCTTCTTCGCCCCTCTTGCCCCACACTCGCGGTGCCCTCGCTCACCCCTTGCCTCTCTCTAGCCTCGATCCATGGATCGAGGCCAGAAAGCAGAGAGCAGCTCGGGGCCCCTTTCCAGCTAAAATATAAGCCGACCCAAGCCTGGGTCGGCATATTCCCCAGCTGGAAAAAGGCCTCGCGTGCCCTCTCTTCTCTCTAGCCTGGATCGAGGCTAGAGAGAAGCAGAGCTGGCGAGCCCCTTTCAGCTAAAATATAAGCCGACCCAGGCTTGGGTCGGCTTATCTCTTAGCTGAAAGGGGCCCACTGCCCCCTCTGCTTCTCTCTAGCCTGGATAGAGGCTGAGAGAAGCAGAGGGCGCGCGACCCCCTTTCCAGCTAAAATATAAGCCGACCCAGGCTTGGGACGGCATATTTTAGCTGAAAAAGGCTTGGCGCCCCTCTGCTTCTCTCTAGCCTGGATCGAGGCAGAGAGAAAGCAGCAGCGCGAACCCCTTTCCAGCTAAAATATGGCGACCCAACCCTTGGTCGAGCATATTTAGCTGGAAAAGACCTCAATCGGAGAATTACCTCCTGTTTCCCAGGCTGTCCCTCCGCTTCTGAGGGACAGCCTGGGAAACAGGAGGTATTCCTCCGATTGGCTCGCAGGGGTTAAGGGAGGCATCTGCCTCCCTTAACCCCTGCGAGTTCTCAATCGGAGGAATTACCTCCTGTTTCCCAGGCTGTCCCTCAGAGCGGAGGGACAGCCTGGGAAACAGGAGGTAATTCTCTCGATTGAACACTTTCAGCTAAAATATAAGCCGACCAAGGCTTGGGTCGACCCCCAGCTGGAAAAAGACTTGGCGCCCTCTGCTTCTCTCTAGCCTGGATCGAGGCTAGAGAGAAGCAGAAGAAGCGAGAGCCCCTTTCAGCTAAAATATAAGCCGACCCAAGCCTGGGTCGGCTTATATTTTAGCTGGAAAAAAAGACCTCAATCGGAGGAATTTCCTCCTGTTTCCCAGGCTGTTCCTCCGCTTCTGAGGGACAGCCTGGGAAACAGGAGAAAATTCCTCCGATTGAGCCCCTTTCAGCTAAAATATAAGCCGACCCAGGTTTGGGTGGAAACTTATATTTTAGCGAGAAAAGAGGCCCTTGCTCACCCTCGCCTCTCTCTAGCCTCGATGCATGGATCGAGGCTAGAGAAGAGGCAGAAAGAAAAAAGCGGGGGCCTTTCTCCTCCTCTCTCGCAGGGCTGTCATTGGCGAGAGAGGAGGACGAGGCCCTCACTCACCCCATCCATGTTTCTTTCCCTCTGATTGGCTAAAGGAAGGTGGAGTGAAGGGGAGGGTATGTCCACCTGGTATCCATCAGCCAATGACAAAACACGCTTACTAAGGGCAAAGAAACCATACGAATGCTTTACGACCCAGATACAAAAATGGCGCCCGAAGTGCCGTAAAAAGAAAGTCTACTTCCTGGTTCGCGACAGCGATACGTAAAACATCAAAAGTCCCATTACATACGAATTTCTAACGAATCCTTTTAATTTCCGTTTCATTTTTCTCATGCCTAGTAGCTATCTTCCTTTAAGAAAAAAAATTGGTGAACTGAAAAACACACCTCCAAAATCACGTTTACTCTTTTCCATGAAAAAAACGTAATTTTGTTGTAAATTATTTCCTGGATTTTTAAAAAAGTATGAGCACAACGAATCTGACAGAATGAAAGGGAAAAGGCTCTTAGCATGTGATGCTTAAAAACAGTAAGAGACGCGTTGGTGTGATGTGGGAGAGTTTACTTCCATCTTCTTATAAGACTGATCTAGGACGAAACAAGATAGTAAGGTGATTCCATACAGCGTTTATATATTCCGTGAGAGAAAGTCCCAAATATCCTACAACAACTAATATTCGCTAAACCTGGAAATAGAACCTAGCTATTGTGGCTCAGAGATATTTATAGCTTTCTCCTTTGTGTACTTCATGCTGTAAAGATCTGAATATAAGTGCTGATGGCCTTTTCAGCATATTGGATCAGCACCTTGCATCACTGTCTGGAGACAGTGATTAATTATGCCTGGAGGATTAATGCAATATACAATTAAATTTGAGTGTAGGCCACTGGCTTTTTTGCCAGAGATATATAAGTAAATATCTGAGAAAGGGAAGGATTTGAAAGAACACTACATTTCCAAATAAGAGAACTGGCAACTGAATGGCCATCATGCAGCCTCGTGTTGTGCAAGATTTATTGTGCTTTTCAGTAAAAGCACCATTTAGAGGGACTCAGAAATGATAGGAGAAATTTCCCCATCAACTATTTCCAAGTTTTGTCTTAAAACAAGCTTGCTCCTTCCTCATTGTGGCATCCTTTCAACTATTTAAACATGGATAGCAGGTCCTTTCTTAACCTTCTCTTCTCCAAGCTAAATGTATAGGGTATAGCATTGTTTTACAAAACAATGGTTAACAAAATGTGATCATTTGTATCATTTGTGATTCATTATATTTATTTTTATTTTTTTATTTATTTATTATTCAATCTTATATTCCGCTCCTCCCTGCAGGCTCGGGGCGGATTACAGCATTAAAAACATACAATAAAACATACAATAAAAACATACAATAAAACATACCATAAACATACAGTAAAACATGGTGCATGACCATGGTATCAACAGGATTGCGGTTTGACTCAGGTGTACGTGTGCCAGTTACTTGGGTTTAGCCAAAAAGCCAACCTGAAAGAGCAGTCTTACACGCCCTTTGAAGGGGATAAGCTCTGGGATCAACCGAATGTGACCGGGAAGCGAATTCAGAGGGGTCAGGAACCTTTTTGACTCAGAGAGCCATAAAAGCAAAATATTTGGAAATTTATTTCAGTGAGAGCATTATAATAATGATGATGATATTCATTCAGCCTCTGCTAATAATAATAATAATAACAACAACAACAACAACAGGTTCCTAGAGTAGGAGAAGACCTCCAAGAGCCATCCAGTCCAATCTCCTTCTGCCATAAGGGAAAACACAAAACATTCCTCACAGGTGGCCATTCAGCCATCTTGAACCAAACTTGGCACACTGAACTCTCATGAGACCAACAGAAAGTACTGAAAGGGTTTTCTGGGCATTTACCTTGAGTTTGGGAGTTGTAGTTCTCCTACATCCAGAGAACACTGTGAACTCAAATAATGATGGATCAGGACCAAACTTGGCATGAATCCTCAATTTGCCCAAAGAGGTAGAAGAGGAGAAGAGAAGAGGAGGGAATGGAAGCGGGGGGCCCCCATGCTCCGGCCTTGGCCCTGCCCCTTTCCTGCTCTAGCCCCACCCCCTCTCCATCACTGCACTCCTGCTCCTTCCCTCTTCCGTTCAGGTGGTGGAAGGAGGAAGGAATGAAAGGGGGAAAGAGGGAGGGAGGGAGGGAAGAAAACAGGAAGGCATGAAACAGAAGAAGGGAAAAAGCAAGGGGGGAGCACGCGAGGAGGAAGTGAAGGGAGGAGGAGGGCAAAGGCATGCTCTTGCTCCTGGCCGCCTCCCCTTCTTCCCCCTCCCTTCCCTTCCCCTCTGCTTGCCTGCCTGCCTGCTTCTTCACGTTTGTAGCTGCCCCAATGGGAGTTCGCCTCCCTCTCTTCAGGACGAAGCCTTGAGGGAGCCAAGGGCCAGACAGCATCGGCTGCCGGGCCGGATCCGGCCTGCGTGCCGTAGGTTGCCCGCCCCTGCTCTAAAGGTTCTTAAAGACGGTCGCAGACCCAACTTTCCCTTTTCAGGTACTTATCAATGTTGCATAATGCTTTATCCCCTCTTGCAGCACATCGGATTCCAGCAGGTGAATGGGAACAGGACTTGAAACCAGAACATTGTATTTTCTGATAATTGGAATGGCCTTGGATTATGATACTGGATTAATAATTTTAATGTTGAACTTTTTTAACAGTTATTTTAATGCATATGTATATGTTTTATATATAAATATGTTTGAATATGTATATTCAAATACGTATATATAAAACATCTTTAAAAATTGTATATGTTCGAATCCGGGGAGCGGTATGAGCTCTTGCTGTTAGCTCCAGCTTCTGCCAACCTAGCAGTTCAAAAGTATGCAAATGTGAGTAGATCTATAGGTACCACTCCGACGGGAAGGTAACGGCACTCTATGAAGTCATGCTGGCCACATGACCTTGGAGGTATCTATGGACAACGTCGGCTCTATGGCTTAGAAATGGAGATGAGAACCACTCCTTATAGTCAGACACGACTAGACTTAATGTCAGGGGAAATCTTTTAACTTATATGTTTTATTTGCTGACTATGTGTTGGAGGGCATCGAATAGTGCCTTTATGTGTGCCGCTCTGAGTCCCCTTCAGGGTGAGAAGGGCGGGATATAAATATGGCAAATAAATACATAAATAAATGAATAACACAGAGCTTCAATTCCAGAACTTTGATCATTTGGTCACCCTCCTCTGGACGCATTTCAGCTCATCAATATCCACGTCAACTTCCTGTTGAAGAGTTTCACTCTGATATCGCTATTTCTAATTTCCACAAGGAGTGTGAGGTTTTACAGTTGTCCATTCAGCAAACATTTAGCCCAGATATGAGCATTTTCTGAGATATGAGGAAGAAAAACGAGGAAGAAATAGAACATCTTCCCACTTTACCACTACTGCAGAATCTGATAATACAGCAAATTTCAACCACAGCATTTTCTTTATCAGTTGCTATTTTTTGCCAGATAAACAAGGCAGGCAGGAGGGCTGCACATTGCCTTGCAAGGGGATTGCATTCCCAGATCCATCCAGGAAGCATGAGTCACCTTCAAAACAAAGTGCCTGCCGACATCGAAACTTTTTTACGTGGAGTAAAATCAGCAATTTTTCCAAAGAACCTGATTACTCATGAACTGTAACATTTCACATCAACGCAGTACTGATCTGCACCCGTCTATGGCAGCATAAGAAATAGCGAAGTTCCTCTTCTTGCTTTCCAAAGTGAAGCCACCAAATGCCATTCACGCTGCTGGATGCCTCCCAGCAGTAGCTGACTCCAACTCTATTCTTGTATTTTGAGGAGCTCCTGAAAGGCAATGTTAAAAATTATAATCATCAATAAGGGAAGAGAAGCAGCTGACTCCTGATTTCAGGCAAGCCTTCAGCCATCAATTAATCGCCAGATCAATATGGCGTGATGTAAAGCAGCTTAATTGAAGGGAATCAGCACTTAAGGAGCTCACGCCGCCAGCGGAAGACCAGCGTCAGCAAAGTTAGCTGCTTTTCAAAACACAGGAACCTCATTTCGTTCCCGAATGCCAAGAGCAAGGGGCCAGACAGACAGAAACAGCATGAAATCAGATATGAGGACATCACAGATAATTGACATTCAGAGTGAAACCCTTCAAAAGGAACATCTCAAACTGATTGTTCATTGACACCTGTCGGCTCAACCGGAGAGCCTGCCAGCATATTACATCTGTATATTCACATTCAGTAACTAACAGTGGGGAGGAATGAATTTTTTATGGCAGCATCATGATACCGAAGGTGTTGCTTCCTAAAAGCAATCACATTCTGTTGCAAGAAAAGGCATGAAAGGAATCAACATCCCAGTGGGGGTTTTCATCTTGTTGTTTTTTTAACTATGGCCTAATTCATAGCATTGTGCAATAATAAAACTATGGAGTTGGAAAAGACTACAAGGACCATTGAGTAGGCTTGTGTATTTCAGCTGAACCTCAGTTTGTTTCTGCTGGCCTGATGTCAGTAGACCCCTGTATCCCTTTTAGCATGCCTCCTGAAAACAGGTGGGTAGCCAAATAGCCATTTTTGGTCCGTAACTGATAATGTGATAGATCGGTCCATTGACAGCAGTGGGGAACTTACGAGGCCCCTCTTTCCATTCTGGGAGCCTTTCCTTTATGCCTTCAAGGGAGCCTAGGTGTCCACAACAGGGTAAAGGAAGCATCCTATCCGTCCTATTATGGGGGGCCTTCCCACAGGCTCCTCTTTCATAGCCTTTATTAATACCTGAATAAAAAGAATCAGAGTTAAGAAAACACTCTTTCTGTGATCCTTTGCGTGTGCAAGGGTGACATGCCTCTCGCCAAGAACAATAACACAGACACAAGTGGTTGGATGAAAATGGCCACAAGGACTGGCCCCACGTGTGGCCTGGGCAGTCCCCGGGCAGCCTTAAGTAAGCTGCCCGGGCAGAAGTGCAGGCCGGCCGGGCAGTCAGCAAGGGACGCATCAGTCTCCTCAGCCTCTTCTGTCAGCCTACTCCCCGAGTGCTCAGCAAGGGATAAGGCTCTGGGTTCGCAGCAAGTAGGAGGAGAATCACTGCTGCTCACTTTGCCTTGCACTTGAGGAGAGGCTGGATGGTGTGGAGGCTTCCGTCGAACCCGCCTCTGGCTCCGCCTCTGGCTCCGCCTCTGGTTCCGCCTCAGGCTCCGCCTCAGGCTCCGCCTCTGGCCGCACCTCCGTTCACCTCTGCTCCCTGCCCCACGCCCAGGGGCTGGGGGGGAAGATGGATGGAGTCGGAGAATTTCAGCAGCCGGCTCCACGTTCACCAGCATCGGCGTGGCTTGTTGGCCCAGGCTGCTGGGATCCGGGGGGGGGAGGCATTGGTTGGAGCAACACTCGCTTCCGGACACGCCTCTGGCCACGCCTCCGGACCCGCCTCCGCTTGCTGCGATCCCCTGGCTCCTGTCCAGGGGCTGGGGAAGGAGGCGGAAGAAGATGCTCCGCCATTACGGCGTCCTGTGTTGTGGGCGCCATCTTGGTCGGGACCACCAACAGCCCCCGAGCCGGTAGCAGGCACGCCCGGCGCCGGGGCCGTCCATCCGGGGCCCTGGCCAGGATCGCGGTGACGTCCAGAGGTTCCAGTGGTCCCGGTGCCTCTGCCGCATGTTCCGACGGCTCCATCGTGGGGGGCGAGGAATGGGGGGACCATGGGCATCCCCCTACGCCCGCAAATGGGCAATCTTCACTCCTGGAGCAAAACGTCGCCGACCTGCCATGGGGGCCAGATGGCTCGCCAGCCTCCCTGGGACCAGGCCCAGGTAAGTCGCCCTCCGATGCACTCATCTTTCCCCGATCCAAGCCGCCGTCAGTTTGTGATAGAGACAGCCGCCGGTAGTCCAGGGGGGAGTAGGCAGAGAGCATAGTTTCCAGTCTCTGGAGCTGGGAGGACACCAGCCGGAGTTGCAATTTAATAGCACCCAAGGAGGGCTGAGCGTTGCTCTCCGAGGCTCTGCCACTGTGCAACCCCAGTGAGGTCTTACCACCGGTAGTCGCTGGCGTGGAGCATATTGTATTCCTTCGTAGGCCCCAGCTGAGGCGTTGGGAATTTCGTCGTTCTGTATCACTTCTAGGGGGACCTGCTACAGCTCCTTGCTGGAGGTCAAACCCCTCAGGCGGGGAGATCGAATTTTCTAAGTCTGAAGTCAAAGAAACCCCTGTAGGCACCAATACAGGCAGTCTTGGACGGAGCTCCTCGGAGGCATGTCCGAACACGGCCGCCATCTTGGACCTATACTATGCCCGTCATCTTTAGTAAAGAGCCTGGGGGTTCAGTTGGACCCACTGCTGACAATGGAGGCTCAGGTCTCAGCTGTTAGGAGATCAGCTTTTTTCCACCTGCGACAGGCTAGGCGGCTGGCACCCTATTTCACCGGAAGTGACCTGGCCACGGTGATCCAGGCGAAGGTCATCTCGAGGCTAGACTACTATAATGCCCTTTACATTGATCTTCCTTTGTTGGTCATCCGGAGGCTTAAACTGGTGCAGAACGCGGCAGCGAGACTCCTGGCTGGGGTGCCGGCCAGAGCCCATATTACTCCAACTCTGCAGTGACTGCACTGGTTGCCAATTGAGCACCGGATCTTCTTCAAAGTGTTGGTCTTGACCTTTAAGGCCTTGCATGGTCTGGAGCCAGTGTACTTGAGGGACCGTCTACTACCATATGTTCCCCAGAGATCTCTTCGATCTGAGGATCACAGGATTGCAGATGGCGCCAAATTGTTTTCTGCTGCTCAAGAGACTAGGACATGAAGCAATTGATTCAACACCCACCTGGGTGACCCAGCCAAAGGATTTCCGTTTTCGATGGATTCACTCTCAACCGACTGACTCGTAGCCAACCAGTCACAGCGCAGAATAATCCCTGAATGGTAAAGATTCTCAACAGTCCAGATTTTTCCCAGCAAATTTCTCATCACTGTAAAAAAGGCTTTTGAACATTTTGATAATAGTTTTAGTAGTCTATCCATTTGTACTTCAGAACCACTAGCTGCCAGTGTATGGGGATGATTCATATGTGTGTTTGTGTGTGCTTTAATTTGCCTATGGGCATATAATATGAATTTCATAGAGATTTCATAGCCAAAGAATATTCAGTTATTTCCTCTTAAACATAACATACATCACCTGGTATTAATTCATGGTCTTCCATTCAAGTACTAACCAGGTCTGACCCTACTTAGCTTCAAGGATTAGATAGGGCTGGGTGTCTTTAGAGTAGAGATACCAAGGTGCTTGTTTATAAAGCTATTGTCTTCCCAACTCTGCTATATGCCTGCGAAACGTAGACTATCTATAGACGTCACATGCAAGTCGTGGAACAATTCCATCAGCGTTGCCTCCGAAAAATCCTGCAAAAATCCACCTGGAAACCGATGCCTTCTCTGCGGGAGAACATGCGGGCCAAGAATAGGGCTCCACAGTCACCTACATATCCACCATTGGGACACTGGACTTGGAGGACAATCTTACTCAGACAACGAGGGATCACCTTAGAAGGTAAATAAAGTCTTTAGAGTGGCAAGTATAATCTCCCTGCAATGCATACTAAGGAATAGAGAAAAGCATGAAAAAATGAAGAATGCTTTTGCCCTCCAACCCCCTGAACAAAAGAGACGAGACACAAAGTATTGGGTTCAAATTGAGCAACTTTTATTTAAAGTTACCTATTTAAATTTCCTTAAGTCTAACTCAGAAGGTGTCAGGAATCAAGGTGTATTCTAGCCGGGTATCATGCCCCCCCCCCCCGGCTAACGATATCAATTTCGGGCGAAACACCTGGATTCCCTGATTATCCAACCAGGGCAACCCCATTTAGGGAAATGAATGAGAGGTCTGTACTCGAGATTTTGAGATCAGCCTCTTTCATTCCAGGGCCATTACACATCGTTAACCCCTCAACTTGAACTTTGAGGTGAATGTTAACTTAATGGCCCTCACCCCTGAAGGAGGTGCCTTAGGTGCACACCGACTATGGGCTTTCCCTAGCTATTTTCCGCTAAGCCTGTTTAATACATACCGCTCCCCTTACTAGCCCCTACACCGTAAAGGGGTAGGCAAAAACTCCCCCTCCACAGTTAAGGTGGCAGGGAGCAAATTCCTCACCCGATCCTCTTAGTTAAAGAGCGATCAAAAATTCTTTACTGCTAAAGGGCGGGAGTGGTGGGTCAACCGTCTCCTCCGGCTGCAGAGCTCCAACTGAGCTCTCAGGAGGCTGGCCCTGAAAGAAGGCCACGCCCCCTGGCTCCCAGAGGTTCCAAGAACCTCCTCTTTCTCCGTGGGAGGGGGGCAAAATCCTCTCTCTCTTTAGCCTTTGGCTAAGAGGGAAATTCTGTTGCCCTCCAACCCCTGAACAAAAGAGACAAGACACAAAGTATTGGGTTCAAATTGAGCAACTTTTATTTAAAGTTACCTATTTAAATTTCCTTAAGTCTAACTCAGAAGGTGTCAGGAATCAAGGTGTATTCTAGCTGGGGTATCATGCCCCCTCGGCTAACGATATCAATTTCGGGCGAAACACCTGGATTTCCTGATTATCCAACCAGGGCAACCCCATTTAGGGAAATGAATGAGAGGTCTGTACTCGAGATCTTGAGATCAGCCTCTTTCATTCCAGGGCCATTACACATCGTTAACCCCTCAACTTGAACTTTGAGGTGAATGTTAACTTAATGGCCCTCACCCCTGAAGGAGGTGCCTTAGGTGCACACCGACTATGGGCTTTCCCTAGCTATTTTCCGCCACAGATTGGGGACAGGTGTCCACCTAGTCCCCATCGCCCACCGAGAGTCCTAACACCCCCTATCCTATGTTAGACGAACGGAACGTTGCCCAATTCCGATATTACGATCCAACCGTTCCGCAACAAAGCATTGTCGCGAGCCCTGGATACAGGAGGTAGCGTGCTACCCCCCGTACTGTTGAGCGCATGGCCCCTTCCTTGTTCCCCCTTTACGAGGACTCTCACATCTCCACACGCCGTACCACCAACAAGATGGCATATTGGCGGACCGGACGATGTATGCAGGGCCATGCCAGCCACACAGTACGAGTTTGCTCGGGCCTGTAAGACGCTTTGCCCGTCCGCAAGCCAAAGCCGTTCCCCCTAGCTGTGGACAGAACTCCGCCAGTATCGGCTTAGAGCCTCAAACCAACACGGGGTAAGGACCATGAATGCAAGTTTGCTGTAGACCACATCTACCACACCATTCCAAAAGGTAATGGAGACCAGGCCCAAATGTTGGCCAAAATGAAATGTAGGACCCCTCGACGGCTGGTCACTACCATCAGACAGGCCCGATTCACCCACATGGCCCTTTTTAAGCCATCCTCACACTTTCCCTTCAACTGGGCTGTGGGTCGATGGCCGACTCACGGATTGTGACCTCAGGCACTGCCTGCCAATTCCTGAAACTGTGTAGCCTGTGATATGACCTTAACTCTAACGTTTGGATCAAATATCACCCAGTTTGCTACAAATCCTGGAGGTACCCGTTGACCATACGCCATGAAGGAACTCCTCCGGATGCCACTTACATTCCCATTCCCACCGGCAATGGAAGCAAGGGCCATAAAAAATTCCTGGCTTCCCTCGGATCCCACAAAGGGGTTGGAAGTCAGGCAATGGCAATAAGGACTCCCTTGAGCTCCCCTTCCTGCCAAGTGGCCATTACTGAACAACAGCGAAGGTGGCTACCTGAGTGTCAGCCACATGGGACTGACCCCCCAATGCTAGTAAATGACTATATGAGCATCCATTGTATGTATTGGACACATATGTCCACAATCTGGACTGCATTTTCTACCCACTCTCCGGCCATTTATAAGGCTAAGAGGGCGTAACTAAACAACCAATCTTCAATCGCTTTACAAAAACACACTTCCAAACTCCCCCGCCCTTTTTAAGGCTAAGAGGGTGTGACTCAAGCACTAATTGCCTTCTGTTTTAATATAATATGCTTTCCAAACTCCTCAGCCGTATACGAGACTGAGAGGGTATAGCTCAAATGCCTAATCCTCATCTGTTTTAAAGAACATGAGTTTTTTAAACTCTCCTGCCGTATAAGGCTGAGAGGGTGCGACTCAAGCGGTTAATGTTCTTCGCCTTAATGAAAACGCGCTTCTCCAACTCCCCAGCCTTTATGAGGCTGAGAGGGTATGACTCAAATAACTAAACTTCTTATAATGTAAATGAAAACACGCTGTTACAGGTCTCCAGTCGTTTATAAAGCCGAAGAGTGTATAACTTAATGACTAATCCTCCCCTGTTATAAAGAAAACGTACTTTTAACTCTTAAACCGATTATCTGGCTTAAAAGATGTGATCACCACGGCCAACCTTCGCTGTTTCAAGAAAATTGCCTTTTTGAAACTCCACAGCCTGGTAAGGCTGAGAGGTGCAACTCAAATAACTGATTCTCCTTTAAAAATATGAAATTTCTAACTCTCCAGCCATTTTATAACTGAGAGGGTAAGATGGTCTGCCCACACGATTAATCCCATGTTTAGAGGTGCTTTTAACTCCCCAGCCGAATTTATAAGGCTGAAAAAGGCACGCCTCAAACGACTAATCATCTTATGTTGTAAAGAAAAGCGCGCTCTAACTCTCCAGCCCTTTTAAAGGCTGAGAGGTTGAGGTTGAACAACTAATCTTATCATACTTAAAGAACACCCTGCTTACTCTCCCGCTGTTTTAAGTCTGAAAGGGTGTACCTCAGACAACTAGTCTTCCTGTGGTTTAAAGAAAACGTGTTTTTCAAATTCCCGAGCCGTTCTCAAGTCTGAAAGGGTATGACTTAAACAATCACCATCTTATGTTTTAGGGAAAAAAGCACGCTTTCCAAACTCCCTGGCCGTATCTATGGCTAAGAGGATGTGACTCCACTGCTACTCTTCTTATGTTTTAAAGATAACGTGCTTCTCCAACTCCCTAGCCACTTTACGAGGCTGAGAGGGAATGCCTCAAATAACCAATTTCCTTATATTTTAAGAAAAGGCCACCTTTCCAAATCCCTACCATTATAAGGCTGAAAGTGTAGGACTCAAAGCAACTAATCTCATGTTTATTACTAAAAACGCGTTACAAACTCTCCCGCCGATTAACAAGCTGAGAGGGTGTAACCTGCACGACTAATTTTCTACCGTTTTTTCAGTGAAAATTGCTTTCTGAACTCCCCTGCCCTCTATAAAGGCTGCGAGGGTGTGACTTAAACGACTAGTTACTTGTGTTTAAGGAAGACGCGCCTCTCAAACTCTCGATCCATTATACGGATGAGAGGGTGGCACTCTACAACTAATCTTTTTATGTTTTATAAAACAATGTGCCTAACAAATACCCAAGCCCTTCATGAGGCTGAGAGGGTGTACTCAACAACTAACATCTTATGCTTTAAACAAAACTCGCTTTTCAAACTCCCAAACCCCTTATAAGGCTGAGAGGGTGTAAATTCAAAGCATTAACCTTACTATGTTTTAAAGAAAAACACTTTTAAAAAACTCCCTAGCCATATATAAAGCTGAGAGGGCGTGACTTTGATAACTAATCTTCCTCTGTTCAAAGAAAAAGGCGTTTTCAACTCTACCGCCATTAATAGGGCAGAGAGGGTGTAACATAAATGACTAGTCTTCTTCTGTATAAAAGAAACACCATTTTACAGACTCCCACTAAGAGAGTGTGTCCATAGGCCCGAAATTACAGTCTGTTTAAGGAAGAGGTTATACGTTTTACTCTCTGGCCGTGAAAGGAGGGCTAAAAGAACGTATCTCCATTGAAGACAACCGAGTATCTCCCACTCATGCGAAATAACTACTCGTTTGCAATTAATAACCAATTGCCACTGTTGCCAACTTAGGTCAAAAGTAAGCTATAACAAGGGTCGGAGCTCCCCCTTCACGCTGAAAATTGACCCCGTTAAAATGATAAACACATTACTTAAAATTGATAACTCAACTGCCAATGTTGCCAAATATAGGTCAACAGTGAGCAATACCAAGGGTCGGGAGCTCATTCAAGTTAAATTTCTTACATCCAAGTTGAAATTCAAAATAACCCGTGAAAAAACCCATACATAGCTTGGAATTAATACCCCAATTACTAAAGCTGCAGCCAGTATAGGTCAACAGTGAGCCATACCCAGGGTTGGCGCTCACTCAAATTAACTGGTGAAAGGACATTTACTTTGCTGAAATTAGCAACTTAACTGCTTTATGCTAACCAACGTGTGAATGGAAAGCTACACCAAGGGTTGGAGGCTCACTCAGGTTGAAATTTAGAATGACCCCAATGAAAATTAAAAACACTGCTTAAAATTAGTGACACTATGTTAAATGTTGCCAGCCATAGGCCAACAGCGGGTATAGGAATTAGTATGACTCAGTAAAATGATAAATGCACTGCTTCGCAATTGTTAACTTAATTGCTAACATTGTCACCATAGGTCAATCGTAGGCTATACCAAGGGTTGTGAGCTCGCACCTCCTCAGGTTTGAAAATTAAAATGACCTAGGCAAAATGATAACTAGGCGTCGCCTCAGAATTAAAATTAGCAAGGTGATGCTAATGTTGTCAAAACCAGGTCAACAGTAATTTATACCAATGGTCGGGAGCTCACTCCTCATGCTAAAATTAAAAAGCCCAGGTGCAATGGAAATGTATAGTTCAAAATTGGTAACTGCCATTGCCAATGCAGTCAACCATAGGTCAACAGTAGGCTATATCAAGGTTCGGGCGTTCACCCCTCAAGTTGAAATGTAAACATGACCCCGGTGAAATAATAAATAAATTCCTTAAAATTAGTAAAACGATGCTAATGTTGTCAAACCTAGGTCAACAGTATTCTATGCCAAGGGTCGGGAGCTCACTCCTCAGGCTAAAATTAAAATGGCCCCGGTGAAGTGAAAATGTATAGCTCAAAATTAGTAGTTCCATTGCCAATGTCAGGCATAGGTCAACAGTAAGCTATCCTAAGGGTCGAGATCTCACTCCTCAGGTCGAAAATTAAAATGACCCAGATGAAATAATAAATGCATTATTTGAAGTTAGAAACTCCATTGCTAGTGTTGTCAGCAAAAGGTCAACAGTAGGCTACGCCAAGGGTTGGGAGCTCACTCCTGGTTGAAAATTTAAACTAACCCAGGTGAACTGATACATAACTTGCTTAAATTAGTACTCAGTGCCAATGCTGTCAGACCTGGGTCAACAGTAGGCTACACTAAAGGTCAGGAGCTCACTCCTCCAGTTAAAATTTAAAATAACCCAGGTGAAATGATAATTGCAGTGTTTAAAATTAACAGCTCAATTGTCAATGTTGCAAGCAAAGGGTCAACAGTAAGCTATCTCAAGGATCGAAAGCCCTTTTCTAGCTGAAATTAAAACGACCCAGGCAAAAGGATAAATAACAATGACTGTATGCTAGTATAATGCATTGGCACAGCTGCTGGCCCTGGGGCCAACCTGTGCTCCCAAAATTTTTAATGCCAATTCATTTTGTTTATCCCATCCACCTTAACTATTGTCCAGCTTAATGACCCCTTCTGCCATCCATTATTATTTTAAAACAAAATGGCGGCCGGGAGCCAGCCCGGGCCTTCCGAAATGATGGCTGCCCGCCCCGACAAGCAGGCGCCATGCAACCTAAAATGGCGGCCATGCATAATTTTTATGCCGAGCTTAACGAGGGACCCACTAGACAGCCCCACATTGGAATAAACCGAAAAAGGGGGGGTGGGGGAGTAAAGGTGGAAGGCCAAGCCATCTGGCAACCCACTCCCCCCTCCCACAAGGAGGCCCTCCCCACCAACAAGCCATAAAGTGAGGCAAAGGGCCCTGTGCCGCTGCAGAGCAACACTAATAATAGGCCAGGGGCAATCCACGGCCCTTATCCGGAGGGCGGCAGCGGAGAAACAAAGGGGGAAGCGCGGGAAAGTGTTCCCAGCCGAACGGCGACAGCGCGCCCCGGCGGGAAAGCGGGCTGCCCAGCTCCACCCCGCAGAAGGGTAATGCACGGCGGTGGCGCGAAAACGGGCCCAGGTACCCAACGTGTAAAAGGGGGCAACGGAACCCCTTCCCTGGCCCAGCCCACGTGGCCTGCCGATGGGGAGGCAAATAGAAGCCTCGGCTCCCCAAACCCACGGCAAATCAAGGCGCTACCCCCTAAGGGGACCTCTGGCGGCGCCGCTGCCAAACTAGGCCCAAGGCCGCAAAGGCCCGGGCCCAGAACAACGGAGGGGGGGGGGCAGAACAGTCCCGGGCCCGCCCACCCCCCGTGGCGCTGCCCGCCGAGAACCCCGCGCCAGTGCCGCGAAAGCGGGCCCAAAAGGCCGCCAAGCCAGGCCCCGAAGCAGCCGGGGGCGAGGGAAGCGCGAACCCATCCCCGGCTCGCCCCCTGCGACCCGCCGGCTGATGGGCAGGCACGGCAACCCGCCCGGGGGAGGGGGGAAGGGACAAGGCCCCACTCCCCCCACGGAGCTCACCTGGAGGAGGAGACCTGCAACCATCTCCTCCGGCTGCAGAGCTCCAACTGAGCTCTCAGGAGGCTGGCCCTGAAAGAAGGCCACGCCCCCTGGCTCCCAGAGGTTCCAAGAACCTCCTCTTTCTCCGTGGGAGGGGGCAAAATCCTCTCCCTCTTTAGCCTTTGGCTAAGAGAGAAATTCTGTTGTCCACTCAATTCCGACTCCAGCAATATTTTCCTGTGTTTTTCCTTTCCTCTCCTTCACTGGAGACAAATTTGTATGAAATGTACATTCTGCAGCCGTAACTACAGCACATCCCAGCCTACAGACATTCCCCAATGAAACTATGGAAAGCTTTGTTATGTTCCAGGTGGCCCTCTTATTCCAATGATACAATAATTTAACAAAATGCCTCCCAAAAGGAATATTTTCATAAACTTTCCCCTCTCCTTCTCCTCCAATCTTGGCGCTGTCTGTCTTGAAATATCAATGCTTTGGTTGCCTGCTTGTGCCTCACAGGCAGGTTAAACATCTACCCTCCACTAGTAATCTGCTTCAGAAATCCATCAGAGGTAAAACAATTATGTATTTCATTTGCTCTTTATTTTTTAAGCAGACACATCCTTCTCCCTCACTCCATAAAGGCGTTTTATGTGATGCCCTAAAAATGTCTAGGATGCTAACACAGAACACATATTTACAATGTGCTTTATAGGCTACCAAGTCTTTGCAGCTAGTACATTCTGAAATGTATTTATTACTTCTTTACTGCTGTTTTTTTAAAAAAATGTACTTGGAAGGTTAAAGAAAGAGTACGGTGACTGAAAGGAGGGGCGGGGGAATCAATGCTTATGGATACTGTGTTTTTTTACACATAAGAACATAAGAAGAGCCATGCTGAATCGGACCTCAGCCCATCTAGTCAAGCATTCTGTATCACACAGTGGCCCACCAGTTGTACACGGGGATCTCGAACAGAAGGGAGGGCAAAACCCTGACCTGCTCCCGACCCCCCACAACACATGATCTCAAAATTATGACCAGGATAGTTCCATAATATGTATCCCAGGACAGATGCATTTCTATTTAAAGGGAATAGGGGTAGGGCAGTGTAGTGGTTAGCATGTTGGACTGGGATTGAAAAATCCATGTTCACCTTCTTTGCAGTCACGCCTGGGCCTAAAGGGAGTGACTGGATGAATTGCTTTGAAAATCCTATGCCCAGGGGACGCTGATGCCTTCCTCTATAGGAGAGGGTCCCAAAAACTCCACAGGCCAAAGTTTCTTGAGAAAGTTAACTGGATTTATTATCTACAAGGCACAAAGCTGCAGGTGCCTGGCTCTTAAATTAGTTACAAAGTCCAAAGATTTGCAGAACTCAAAAACAGGCTTACAGTCTCTTCAGTCTGTGGACGATGGATGATGATTGCCTCTCCTTCTCTTTGTCTCTGGTCAGCAGCCACGGATAGCAGACAGACCTCAGCCACTGGATTCCTATAAGGTGAAGGGCGAGTCCTTCCTATGTTGACTCCAGGGCTGTCAAAGGTGGCCAAAGTCCCACATCCTTCACCCAGGCTTTCTGATATGCCCAGTATAGATGGATGGACTCTGGCAGGATTTATATATTAAAAGAAGGTGGCAGGCCAGAGCTGACTGCTCTGCAAAACTCAGCCATATGTCCCTTGCAGTCACTGAGCAAACAGAGTGGTCCGTGTCCCCCCCCCCCCTTTATAACCTTTGGAATTGGAGGGAAATCCAATCAGAGACACTGATTGGATGGAGCCTCTGGGGTGACTCTTGGAGGGGAAAAAACTGAGACACTGGTTGAGGAAGGCTTATGGGGTGATTTCTGGAAAGAAAACTAAGAGGATGAGCCCCTCCCACCCCGGAAAAAACAACAACCCAGCCCCAAAACTGCAAAGAAGCCTTTAACAGTGACAAAGCCAAACATACACAAGATGTAATCCTACACTTTCAATATAAATAGGCCAAGCTTTGTGCAGGCCGCAACACCTTCTCACTCAACCACGAGTGAGTGGTTCAGCTGTCTAGGCTGTCGCGAAACATCAGAATTCTTCAGCAAGCTCCTGAGTGTCTCCTGACTTTGCCAAAACCAGGTAAAGATGGAATAAAGCAAGAAAACACTTAATACTCATCAGAGGTTGGTGAACATCATAGGACAGCTAGCAGTAGATTTGGAGTATGAGGTCTGAAAGGAGGGACGGGAAAATCATTGCTTGTGGATACTGAGTTTTATTACACATGATCTCAACATTGTGACCAGGATTGTTCCATAACACGTATCCCAGGACAGATGTGTCAGTTGGATGATGGGATTATGGGATATGTAATCCTCTATATCTACAGTTGCAGAGAATCAGCAGAAGGTGGTTGATGGTTATGTGAGCAAACAGCAGCAAAAAGAATAAAGCTTGGCTTCTTGTAAAAACATGCACAAACTTCTAATTTACTAAAATAGTTTCAAACAAACAAAAAAGCAGCAACATGCTCTTTAGATAAACAGGCCATGTGGGAAAAGAAAAACAAACATATAACGTAGTTCTCCTACATTACACTCCCACACACTCTTCAGCAACAGGCTTCTGTGTTAACTCACACAGTATTGCAGCTCCCAGCATTCCTGTCACAATTTCTCCAAGCTTTTCTTCAAGCTTTGAATGCATTTCTCCAAGCTAATGAATGCATTTCTCTCAGCTATAAATTCATTTCTCCAAGCTTTGAATATAATTCTCCAAGCTAATGAATGCATTTCTCCAAGCTTATCTTGAGGCTTCCTTTTGGCTTCTCCGACTCTTCCATAAACATTCCTTGAGTCAGCCAGCCAGCACCAACAGCCAGCACACCAGCCTTTTCACTCCAGTCAGACTTTTCTCCAATCAATCAATCTAACAATCTAACCCAGTCTGTTACATTGGAGATTTATACGTACAGCTGACCCACCCCTCCTGGAGTCAGGCAAAACTCATCTGCAGCTACTCAAAACCTCTAACAAAAGCTTTACTCTCTACATAAACTAAACAGAACAGATACTCACAACTCAAACATTTGTTTTTTATCTTTACATTCTGACAAGATGCATTTCTATTTAAAAGGGAATAGGGGTAGGGTAGTGAGGTGGTTAGCAAGTTGGACTGGGATTGGGAAATCCATGTTCACCTTCTCACTCAACCATGAACACACATGAAAACAAACTGGCCCCAATTCAGCTGTCTAGACTGCCACGAAGCATCAGGATACTACAGCAAGCTCCTGAGTGTCTTCTGACTTTGCCAAAAGCAGGTAAAGTTGGAATAAAGCAAGAAAACACTTAATACTCACCAGAAGTTGGTGAACATCATAGGACAGCTAGCAGTAGATTTGGAGTTGAGTCAATTTTTTTCTTGCCCATGTAAACTCACCTACAGTAACATGGAAGCAGTCAGCCACTAGTGGTTCTGGGGACACATTGTTAGTGTTTAGATTATAACTCCCAGCATCTTCCAGTTTACCTAATCCAAAACATCAGAAGGGTATATAAATTTGGGAAAGTGGAGTTAAAAATATCAGACTAGAGCTAAGGAGACACGTTCAGATATTCACTGACCATGAAATTCACCCCTCTGCCCAGCTTTACAGGGAAATTGTAAGAATGAAATCTGAATACGGATAAACATTTTATGCTGCTCCTACATTTGCTTAGAATATGGGTGACATTGCACCAGAATTCCCATCAACCATGCTTGGCCATTAACCATGCTGATGGGGCCAATCAGGCATGTAGCCAGGGGGGGGGCTAAGGGGGCTTCAGCCCCCCCCCCGAAATTCTCAGGGTGGTCCGTGAAAAGGCCTTACTGGTACATTATTTAAACTGTTATGTTTATTCATATCATGATCTGATCATGCTCATTATATCCCACATTAATGGGGTTATTGGGATAACAAAACAAAAGATTTGCTAGGGTAGACCCTCTTTCACCCAGTCTCAGGAACCAAACTCATAACAAAATACGGCCCTGGGGCCAATGAACTTTGCAGTTCAAAACATCTAGCTCTGGTACCATGTTGGAGAGGGTGGTATAAATAAATAAATATTATTCCCAGGAGTTGTTGTGGGAGGGTTATCTTACAACATCTGGCTACAGTTCTATATATATTGTGTCCTGCATAATGTAACTTTACATAGCCATGGAGCAGATATTATATAAAACCAACCTAGCGAAATACAAAAATGCATAACAGGCCATCACCAAAGTGGTCTCTGTGAACATTGAACTCTTTTACTGCATCCAACCATCCCCAGCTGTTGTCTCAAATATGCCTAGGAGTGCCTGGTACACTCCTAAAAGGGCAGACCAAGGACAAGATGGGTGGATGGTATCCTTGAAGTGATTGGCTTGACCTTAAAGTTGGGGGGGTGGCGGTCAACAGGGAGCTCTGGCATGGGCTGGTCCATGAGGTCATGAAGTCGGAAGCGACTAAATGAATAAACAACAACAAGCCTGGTGCACATTGCCACTGGTTGCACATCAGTATCCATGGCACATCTGGACCAATTTCACTGGCTCCCAAAAGAAGGAACATCACTGCATCCTGCTGAATGTAGATGTTGTGGAAGTGCTTGATTCTCTTTCCCAGAGATATAAACTTCAGTTCTGTAGATGTAGGTCCCATACTGAATTCTACCACATAACGCTGCTTTGTTTGGAAACCACTCCATGTTCTGAAAAGAGAATGCAACCCCAGGGTATAGTCGCTACAATAGTCATATCTAAGGCTGCCTAACAGAGAAACAAATCTGTCATGCCTCCCACTTTTGTGCCGGCAAACACCTTGCAATACACGGCCCTGCCTCTTGTTACTCATGAAAGCAAATGACTTTCACAATGGAAGTACCAAAGCTACATTTATGAGCATGTTGCTGGCGGATGCGGGAAGGTCAGTTTGCTTGGGGCAAAGTCAGGAGACAATCTTATGCAGCTTCACTAAGGCCATCCATCAATGCTACACTGGTGACACTGCCATGAGAGGGGGAGGAGGTGGGGAGATATACACGGTGCTGGTTTATGCGTCTGGAAGGAGATAATCTCGCCAAATCCCCATTGGTGAAATAAAATGGAAATGAATTGCTTCAATCTGTAGCAAAACCTACAAACACAACCCGCTTCCAGAGCTCTGTGAGCCGGCAGAATGATAAGCAGGGATGGCGGCTATTTGTACTTTAGTGAATCAGCGCATCTCTTGCTTCAGTTCAGAGGACATGGACTCCAGTCAGTTAATGGGCTAAGCAGGACTGGAGAAGCCTGAATTAATATCATCTCAATAGGAAGCCCATATTAGAAGGCAAAAAGGGCAGCAGGAAGGAATCCAGCAGAGCTATTGTTGCTATTGTTATTCACATAATTGGAGAGTTAGAAGGTAACACAAAGGCCATGTAGTCCAAATTCCTGCCTTTGATGTTGTTCATTCGTTCAGTCACTTCCAACTCTTTGTGACCTCATGGACCATCCCACGCCAGAGCTCCCTGTTGGCCGTCACCTACCCCTGCTCCTTCAGATTCAAGCCAATCACTTCAAGGATACCATCCATCCATCTTGCCCTTGGACGGCCTCTCTTCCTTTTTCCTTCATTTTCCCCAGCATCATTGTCTTCTCTAAGCTTTCCTTTCTTCTCATGATATGGCCAAAGTACTTCAACTTTGCCTCTACTATCCTTCCCTCCAATGAGCAGGGGGGCTTTATTTCCTGAAGTATGGACTGGTTGGATCTTCTCATGGTCCAAGGCACTCTCTCAACTTTCCTCCAACACCACAGTTCAAAAGCATCTATCTTCCTTCGCTCAGCCTTCCCTAAGGTCCAGCTCTCACATCCATAAGGGACTATGGGGAATACCATTCCTTTAACTATGTGGATCTTTGTTGCCAGTGTGATGTCTCTACTCTTCACTATTTTATCGAGATTGGACATTGCTCTCCTCCCAAGAAGTAAGCATGTTCTGATTTTCTGGCTGCAGCCTGCATCTGCAGTCATCTTTGCACCTAAAAATACAACGTCTGTCACTGCCTCCACGTTTTCTCCCTCTATTTGCCAGTTATCAGGAATACATAATGAATGCTCACCTTAAAGATGTTCAACCAGCTTATGTTTAAGGACCTCCAATGACAGAATCCTCCAAGGCAATCTATTCCAGTGTCAAGCACCTCTTGCAGTAAAAAAAGAAAATTCTTCCTCGTGTCTAAATAGAATCTTTTTCCTCATAATTTGAATCCATTGGTTTCCAGCTTCTCTGTGGCTTTTTCTTCATGATATCCCTTCAGATATTTCAAAGATGGCTGTGATGTCACCTCTCCATCTTCTCCTATCCAGGCTAAACATACCCAGCTGCTTCAGTTGTTCTTCATAAGGTTTGGTTTCCAGATAATGATAATGATGGTGATGACCCTGCCTTTTCTTCAATTTGAGACTCAAGAGAACTTACAGGTGTTAAAACAAAATAAGGGTGCATCTACATCAGGCATGGGCACACTTGGCCCTCCAGGTGTTTTGGACTTCAACTCCCATAATTCCTAACAGCCCGGAGGCTGTTAGAAATTGTGGAAGCCCAAAACATCTGGAGGGCCTTCTCTCGGTCCCACCTCTGTCTAAAGTGCAGTTAGTGGGGATGAGAAAGGGGGCTTTCATGGTGATGGCCCTCAGCTTTGGAATGCCCTTCCCAGGGAGATTAGATTAGCCCCTACTCTCCAAGAGTTCCAAACCAATTTGATCTTCAAACAGGCTTTTCACATTGTTTAGGAATCCTTACTGATTATATTTGAGAACTATTATTATTTCACCTCACACTTTATGAGCTGATATTGATTGCAATTTGTCTATATTAGCAGCTACTGTTGCATTTTATTGATTTATAACTAGTGGGATTTTATGATTTTATGTGCTTGTTACTGTTATTGTGATATTGGTCATGCATTTATTGTATTTTATGTGTTTGTACCTTGAGTGCTTTTACGTACCACACCAAGTCCCTCTGGGGAGATGGTGGCAGGGTATATATATTTTTATTATTATTATTATTATTATTATTATGTCTTAGAGCAGAAGTTCTCAAACTTTTTTAAGCAAGAGCAGTTCATGGTCCCTCAGACTGTTGGAGGGCCAGACTGTAGTCTGAAAAATACATGAACAAATTCCTATGCACACTGCACATATTTTACTTCTAGTGCAAATATATATATATATATATATATATATATATATATATATATATGTGAAAGAACAATGCAATACTGAAAATGAAGAACAATTTTAACCAACACAAACTTACCAGTATTTCAATGAGAAGTGTGGGTCTGGTTTTGACTGATGAGATAGTCAAGTAAATTAGAATTAATGTTGTTGTGTGCCTTCAAGACGTTTCAGATTTAGGGCAACCTAAGGCTTAGGGCATTGGCCGGATACATGGCCTATGGGACTTAGTTTGGGGACTCCTACCTTAGAGGATATGAAGGCAGTTCTGCTTATTGAGATTGCTCTTCATCAACTTGTACTGAATAATACATTTCAGAGTTGAGCAACTTCCCAAAATGGATGGGAATTGGACTCCTAGAAACCTACTGAAGGCCATGCTACTGTTGGGAGTTTCTACTACCACCATGAGTACCACTAATATTCCTTCCACCACTGCATTTGATGTTTATGATGCAGGCAGGTGTCCTGTAGTAACACAAAACTCCACCAACATACAGGAAAAAGCATTTTCTTTTCTGCTGGAATATAAACCAGGAACCAAAACATATTCTCATGTGGTGCCACAGTGTTATTTTAGCCTTCCTGTTTTATTCATGGGCTCTTCAACAATAACCCACTCCAGTTCTACACTGGCTCCCGCAAAAGAAGTTAATTCAGTGATACATTTCTATTAAATGACATGATCAAGAGCTTTCTCACACCACATATTATGGTAATGGAAGTAACGTTGATCCTCAGATGTCACAGTTCCGGACAGGTCTACCAGCAAAATGTGCCATCTTCAGTTTCATACCACAGAAAGATAAAATAAGACTGCATTGCCTTGCCACTTTATCTCCGGCTCCATGAAGTCCCCCATTCCATTTTTTTTTAGTCGTAGTACATCAATAACCGGCAGTATATTCTAAGTGATTGAATAAAAAGTTATATTTAATTGACAAATCAATGAGCTAGAGTAGGGCACCGAGGTCATATAGATTGTCTTATCCGGGCCAATCTAACTGAACTTGCCCTTTCCCGCTGGTCTTCCATCAATGCATTTTTCTTGCCAATCCCTCAAACAACTCTTAATTACGGGCCACGGCCATTTGTCTTCAAATATCACACAACGATTGAATCCATGCATCAATAAATGCGACTCAAAAGCTGTTTTCCACCCCACTGGAGAGTTAATTGCTTCCAGGGCTGAAACATTGGCAGTAATTCTTTACATTTCGGAGTCAGGTTTTTCAAGGTCCCGTAATGTCGGAAGACAAATTTGTGGAGCCAAATTAAAAGGAGGGAGGAATGTGGCTGAGAGATATAAGGAGCTGTCCAGGGTGCTGTATCTACGCTGGACATTCATTACCAGCTAAGGAAGGGGGTAATAGTGTAGTAGCAGAGCACATGCTTTGCATACGGAAAGAGCTCTGGAGCAATCCACATTGTCCTCAGTTAAGAATGGGGGATTTCTTTAGCTCTTGGATGGTACATTTGCCCTTAAAGAGCCTCAGCTAACTAGGTAATGCCATACTAGATGGACCAATATGAAACACTGGCCAGAATTTTTTATCACTGTCTATGTTGTGTAACTTTACAAAGACTCAGTTACACAGCAGTGGCACTAAGAAGCCCTGCTAGTGATATACAGAGATACATAACAGGACACTGCCAAGTATCCTGGTGTACACCAGATTGTCTGAGACACACCCTGGTGCACCGTTTTCATTGTGCATCAATCCCAATGGGTAATGTTGCTTTGCTGGCTCCCATATGTAGTAACATAACAGTCCTTGCTGATTATATACATTGTGAAACTGTCCAGTTCTATATCCTGTAGATATAAGTCCACTTATGATAATGTAAGTCCCAAGTGAAGTTTGGCTACTGACCTGAATTCTACTGTAGGGATTTCAGGTCCCAACTATTGTTCTATTGTCGATCTCAGACAATTACCTCCATTGAGTCAATAAGATTAGCTTACATCAGGGATGTAACAGTCTTGGACAGCAATGGCTCCCGAAGTGACCCATTTAAGGTGGAATCAGGTGTCAAACAGGGCTGTGTTATTGCCCCAACCTTATTCTTCTACATCTCTATCGATATGATACTGAACATTGTTGATGAAAAGCTTCCCACTGGTGGAAAAATCATATATTGGGCAGCTGGCAAGTTATTTAACCTCAGCCGACTGAAAGCCAAAACCAAGGTCACAACAACATCTGTTACAGAACTCCAATATGCAGATGATAATGTAGTCTGTGCTCATGCAGAAGAAGACCTACACGCCACTCTAAATGCCTTTCAGAAGCATACAAAAATCTTGACCTATCACTGAACATCGAGAAGACTAAAATGCTCCTTAGTAAAAGGCACCAGCCAATCCCTCTGCAATGCCAGAAATACAGCTTAATGGTGTAACATTAAAAAATGTTGGCCCTTTCTGCTACTTTGGAAGCCACCTCTCCACAAAAGTCAACATCTACACTGAGATACAACACCATCTGAGCTCTGCAAGTGCAGCATTCTTCCGAATGAAGCTGAGAGTGTTTGAGGAGCAGGACATTCATAGGTATTCACCTGGCCACGGTGATCCAAGCGACGGTCATCTCGAGATTAGACTACTGTAACGCCCTCTACGTTGGCCTTCCCTTGGCGACAGTTCGGAAACTCAAGCTAGTGCAGAATGCCGCTGCTCGCTTGCTGACGGGAACGTCGGTAAGGGAGCACATCACGCCCATCCTCCGGCAGCTGCACTGGCTGCCTATTGAGTACCAAATTGCCTTCAAGGTGTTGGTGTTAACCTTTAAGGCTCTACACGGCCTAGGGCCTGCGTACCTGAGGGACCGCCTTGCCCCATACATTCCCCCGAGATCACTACGTTCTGAGGAGTCGAATCTGCTCCTGATTCCATCGGTCCGCGCCTGTCACCTGTCTGCTACCAGGCAAAGGGCTTTCTCTGTGGCGGCTCCGGTACTCTGGAACTCTCTCCCGGACGACGTCCGAGCTGCCACGGAGCTCATCCCGTTCCGCAGGGCTTGTAAGACCGCCCTGTTCAGACTGGCCTTCGGCCAGGGCGTAAGCCGAATGTACTCATCTTCCTAATCAGCACCCTGGTTCAGGGAATGCCATGGCATGCACATAATTTTAATCTCGGGACCTATTGTATTTTGTTTTATTGTATGTTTTATGTTGCATTTTATTGTATGGCGACATGGATGTACATGCCTGCCGAATTTTATGATGTTATCCGCCCCGAGCCTGCAGGGAGGGGCGGAATACAAGATGGAACAAATAAAATAAAAAATAAAAATAAATAGGTAGACCAAGATATTTGTTTATATCTATCTATATATTGTCCTCCCAACCCTGCTCTATGCCTATGAAACGTGGACCATCTACAGACATCACACTCAACTCCTGGAACAATTCCATCAGTGTTGCCTCTGAAAAATCCCACAAATCTCTGGGGAAGACAGATGAAGAAGCAAAGACCACCAGCATTGAAGCAATGCTCCTACACCACCAACTCCAATGGACGGGCCAAATGCCTGATCACCCTCTCCCAAAGCGTTACTCTACTCCCAATTGAGGAATAAAAAACAGAAGATTTGTGGACAGGAAAAGAGATTTAAAGATGGGCATAAAGCCAATATTAAAAACTGTGCCATAGACACCAAGAACTGGGAAGCCTTGGTCCTTGAGTACTCTAACTAGAGGTCAGCTGTGACCAGCAGTACTGTGGAATTTGAAGAGGCATGAATGGCGGGTGAAAGAGAGAAATGTGTCAAGAGGAAGGCATGTCAAGCCAACCCTGACCAGAACTGCCTTCCACTGGAAACCGATGTCCTCACTGTGGAAGAACATGCGAGTCAAGAATAGATCTCCACAGTCACCTATGTACCCATCTTCTGAACACCACGCTTGGAAGGCCATCCTACTCACACACGAGTGATCGCTGATTATGATGATGCTGATGATGACATCAGGGATTCCCATAATTTTGTTCTCCAAGTATTTTGAACTTCGTCTTCCATAAGCCCCATCCATCTTGGTCAACAGTTGGAAATTCTGGCAGCTGAAGTCCAAAATGTCAGAAGAACCAAATAAGAAAACCCAGTGCCCTGCATGACTATAGCATGACTTTTTAATGAAAAAAGCAAATGTTCCCTCCCCCAAAATGCCCAATTAGAATGGAGCATTGAATGTCCTTCTTAAGAGAGCCTAGTTAAAAACCATTAAAGAGCCTTCTAATTATATTTATATTTAGGATATGTCGGAATATTTTGTACAACTTTGGAAAAGCCACTTTTTTCTAACTTAAACCACTTCATTGCTTCAAGATGTGGATTGTCATCAGGTACACAGAAAAATGAATTACAATTAAAAAATTAAAGTGTATAGCATATTTAGGACTTGGAAAGACAGCTATGAAAAATAACACAAGACAATTAATACCAATATAAAATTCATTACAAAAATGTACCCTCCACTCAACTATGCCTAATGGCACTTGATGTCTATTTTCTTTGTCACAAGGAAAACTGCACTACCTAGTGATTAATATATATTTCCCACAAGCAATAGTATAGACAATATAAACATAATAATACCCATATAGGGATGTAGTGTGGTTTCCAGGCTGTATGGCCATGTTCTATGCTGCTGTTCTAGGAACACGGACCTGCTGTTGGGCCTGGGGGGAGGAGGAGGCACGGTGGTTGCTGCTGCTTCTGCTTCTCCTCTGCCTGGCTGGCTGGCGGGCTCCCCAATGGAGGTGGCGTCACTGCCGGACGAGGCGGCCTTCCTGGCCTTCCAGGCAGAGTGCTGGGCCAAGCAGGGCTGGCTGAGCCGCTACAGCCACGGGGGGGGGGGGGCTCTCCGTCTGGGCCCTGACCCCGCCTCCCAGGGAGGACCTCGCCCTCCACCCCCTCAAGGGCTGCATTGAGATGCTGGACGTCCTTGCCGAGACACCCTACGATGTGCTGCATGGCACGGAGTATCGAAAGAAGTGGGACGAGACGCACGAGATCGCCCGCCTCTCGGACAGTGCTGACGTAGGCTATTATTCATGGAAGTGTCCAAAGCCCTAGAGAAACAGAGACGTGGTGACACTGAGGTCCTGGCGAGTCCTGGAAAAGTCTTACATTATCAATAATTTTTCTGTCAAACACCCAAAGTACCCTCCCCGCAAAGACCTGGTCCGGGCAGTGTCCATCTTGGCTGGATAGTTGGTAGAGCCCACCGGAACCAATGGCTGTCACTTGACTTACCTGGCCCAAGTTGATCCAAAAGGGTCGCTGCCCAAGTGGGTTGTGAATAAAGCTTCCCAGTGCCTGGCACCAAAGATGATGAAGAAGATGCACAAAGCGTGCTTGAAGTACCTGGAAGCAGGAGCACAAGGCGAGTCTAAAGCCGTGGTTGCACCCTGAGCAGAACCAGCTCCCCACCATGGCCCTCTCCAACCTGTCTCTCCAACATGCCTCCTCTCTGGAGAACATAGACGAGAGCAGCTTAATGGAAGCCAAGAAAGAGAAGGGAGACACCAGCGGCTCAGAAAACTGACGCTGCTTCGGCTCCTTTTCGGTTTGGGAGCCTTCTGCTAGTCTGCCGCTGTGTCTTGCCTAGTTGTTTTTACAATAAAATGGTGGTCATACAGGCACACAACACCCCAGTGATTCTGTCCGTGAAAGTCTTCGACAATACATTAAATATCCATATACAGTGGAACCTCAACTTAAGACTGTTCCAACCAACTTAAGAGTGTTGAGTTAAGAGCTACTGCTTGTCCCGGGTTTCACTTTGACATAAGAGCAGCCTTTTGAATTAAGAGCTAGTGCCAGAGGGCGCGCTTGCGCAAGAGTACAAGACTTTAGGGTTTCAAGGAAGCAGCCTCCGTGCCTCGTGCCTCATGCTCTTTGGGAGATTGCCGTCCACTTTGCTCTTGTTCGTTTTAAGGAACTTTGGGCTAGTTGATTTTGTGTGGTTTTTATTCCTGGTATATTTGGTTTCATGAAGAGAGAAAGGGAGAGAGAGCAAGAGAGGAGAGAGGCTGGAATGGTTACAGTATGAAGAAAATGGTGTCATTTGGTCATTAACAGCTATAAACGTGAACCTCAAAAGAGAAAAGATTTTAAGTCCAACTTACAGTCCTGCAAATGTTGACAAATATTTCTACTTTGATCTATCTATTATCTATCTTTTTACCTGCCTATCTTCTTATCCATCCATTAATTCACATGCATGCACAGCATGCATACACATAATAGACAAAATGAATGCAGATGGTTTACATAACTTTAAAGTGACTGATGAAGACATCAAAGTATGTAAAGATTTCCCATACCTTGGCTCAGTCATTAATCAAAATGGGAATGCAGTCAAGAAATCAGTAGAGTAGGACTGGAAAAGCAGCCATGAAGGAACAAGATAAGATCCACAAGTGTAAATGTATAGTATGCAACATCAAAATCCCCTATGCCATAGTATCTTCAAGTCTGAAAAAAATTAAATGGTAGAGTTGAAATAAAACTGATAACTAGCAGCCATATGAAGAAAAGGGGTCCAGCCTTCCCCTGGGACTTTCCAACATTGTACAACCAAACTGTTTATCTTCTTATTTCTCTATTGGGCAATGAGAAGGCACAGTGTGTTTCTTTTCCTGCAAACTCGGTGAATTGACTGATACATTGAAGGCACTACTGAAAAGTTATGCACCATCCAAGAATTCAGAGCTCCATGGCTGGGATTCTAATGGCTAATCCCAGCTATGGTAGACTCATTGAATAAATTATTGGATGAGGAGCCAGCACATACTGTATGTAGTTAAACCCTATTCTACTAGACTTTAGAGAGCTTGTAAGATTCAATAGGATTTTGGCCCATGAGAAATTGTTGTTTTGATAGAACTCCACACGTGCAGTTGTGGAATGAATACATCCCTTGCAGAACAGCCCAAGAGGCCCAATTATACATGTAGGAAAGCTTACACACATGTATGACACCTACAGAATTCCATCCAGATATTCCAAAGCAGGCTTTTAAAAGTTCTGCAGTCAGAATTGTATGCATAATGGAATTATTTTTGTTTCCTCTGAATATTTTATTTTATTGTTTCGATTTCTTAGTCGCTTCTCCCGATTGGCTCAATATTAAATCTCAAGCTTGTTTTTCTTTTAAATTAACGTTGGAATCTGCGAAGTGTTATTGAACACCACTAACCTCCCCCCCACTACCCCCCCAAAGTTTGGGGATCTTTACAGTTTGGGGATCTTTAATCTGCTCATGATATCAGGCTATGGTATTAAAAGGGTTAAGTCTTGATCACCCTACGACAGGACTAGCAGCAACATGGACCCCCTTCTCTTTGGCTATATCTAGTATATACATCTTATCGGGTTTTACATATACTTAAAGCAGAAATGAACATATGGTAAATGTGCTAGAATCCCAGCTACCAGAGACATTGGCCTCTGCTTGACGAACTCCAGACATTAGCTCACAAACAAAGAAATTCCAAGACTTTTTGTCTAACTGGGGTGAGAGAAGGCATTATACTTCTATACTCTAGCCTGGGAAAGGATCTCCAAACAGCCTAGGGAAAACAATTGCTATAGTTTATTTCTGCATATATCTATCTATCTTTATCTTTATGTATATAATAAAAGTCTGTGTTTGTGGCAGTGCGGTGGTGCAGAGGGAGGAATATGTGCCAGCGTTTCAATTGGTTGCCACTGTGGGATTATTTGCATAAAAGACACTGATTGGCCAGCCTCAGAACTCCGACATTCTAAGGCACCAGACAGAGCGAATTGGTTGCCACTGAGGGAGTATTTGCATAACGCCTCTGATTGGCCAGCACCACCAACATTCCGACACTCTAAAGTGGCGGAGGGGGGAGGAAAAGGCCTGAGGCAGTCAGGCATGGTGGGAGTTTAAGGCCAAAACACTTTGTGGCCCCCAACAATGACAGAACAAGACCAAACTTGGCACACAGAACCCCCAACACCCACTCTACATCCTGGTGCAATTGAAGGAGGATGGACCATGGATGATGGGACTTGCAGTGCTTAGAGCACTGTGGCCCACACCAATGATGGATCAGGACCAAACTTGGCAAACAGAGGCTCAATGGCCCACTTTACAACCTGGAGCACTTTAGGGCAGGATGGGCCACAAATGATGGGATTTGCAGTACCATCACCCGATTCAATTCCCTCAGAACATTGTAGCCCCTACAAATCACAGACAGGCCCAAACTTGCCACACAGACTACTCATGACCACTCTACATCCTGCTGCAGTTCTAAGGGGGATGGACCGTGGATGATGGGACTTGCAGTACCTTCACTCACTTACTGAAACCACTGCAACCCTCAACAAATTACCAATGCAGACCAAACTTGGCACACAGAGCCCCCATGACCCACTCTACATCCCGCTGCAGTTTGAAGGAGGATGGACCATGGATGATGGAACTTGCAGTACCTTCACTCACTTCCTAAAAACAATGTGACCCTCATCCACTCACCAAAAATTACCAAACTTGGCACACAGAGCCCCCATGACCCACTCTACATCCTCCTGCAGTTTGAAGGAGGATGGACTTGAAGTACCTCTACTCACTTCCCCAGACTGCTACGACCTTCATCCAATGACTAATCAAGACTAAACTTTGCCCACAGTGCCCCCATGAACCCTACTGCAGTTTACAGGAGGGCGGACCATGGAGGATGGAACTTCAAGTACCTCAACTCATTCCCCAAGACTGCTGCAGCCCCCAAGAAAGACCGACAAAGACCATACTTGGCCCACAGAACCCTCTTGATCCACTCTCCATTCTACTGCAGTATGGAGGAGGGTGGACCATGGATGATGGGACTTGAAGTACCAAAGACCAACCTAGGCACACGATGCCTTTCTCAAATAACCCGGGCAGAGCCGGGTCCCCAAGCTAGTATATACAGTATGTGTGTGTATATATATATATATATATATATATATATATATATACACACTGTGTATATATATATATATATATAGAGAGAGAGAGAGAGAGAGAGAGAGAGAGAATACACACACACAGTAAAGTCTTGCTTACCCAACATAAACGGGCCAGCAGAATGTTGGATAAGCAAAAATGTTGGATAACAAGGAGGGATTGAAGAAAAGCCCATTTAACGTCAAAATAGGTTATGAAGCACCAAAACATGTTTTACAACAAATCAACAGAAAAAGCAGTTCAATATACGGTAACATTATGTAGTAATAACTGTATTTATTAATTTAGCACCAAAACATTGCAATGTAATGAAACAGCTGTGGATCCGGGCGGGAGGCAGACTGTGCTGGATAATACAGAATGTCGAATGAGCAAAGGTTGTATAAGCGAGACTCTACTCTATATACTTGTTGCACTTATTTCCCAAATCCGAAATATATAAACTGTGTTAGGGTCCAAAGGGTTGGGAAATCCCTACTAAAATTTCTCTCTTCTCAGCAAAGAAAGAAGGTCATTATGTTAATTTCCTTGCCCAAGACAGAACTGGTTTTTTAAGTCAAGCTTCCTCCTGACCAGGGCCTCCATTGTCCTCAGGAGTATGCATCCCATAGTTCCATGATCCCCTGCTGAGTACATGCTAATCTCCCCTCTATTGAGTCCTCCCCACCCCACAGAGCCTTGTCTTCACCAGGCTGGGAGGAGATTCCAGACGCATCATTGTGGGCTCAACCAATCTCAAACCAGCGAGGGAGGATTCAAATTGTAACATTGTTACCAGCTATTATTTATTTATTCATTTATTTGATTTATTAGACCGCTCTCTCCGGAGCCCAGAGCGGTTTACAGCAATAAAACCAGATAAAAACACATAAAAACAGCATTATAAAACCAATTAAACCCCGCTCCCAACATAAAATCCCAGCAGACGACAATAATGCAGGCGGCAAGACACGGCAGGATGGCGGTTATAGCAGGCATCAGTCGGAGCTAAATGCCTGCCTAAACAGCCAAGTCTTTATGGACTTGCGAAATGCCATCAAGCCCCGTAGGGCTCACGTCTCCTCAGGCAGCGAGTTCCAGAGGCTCGGCGCGGCCACTGTGAACGCCCTCTGCCGCGTACTCGATAGCCTGTAGGTCTTGATACCAGGCACCTCCAGTAAGTTGAGCCCCTCTGAACGCAGTGATCTTCTGGGCACGTATGGGGTAAGCCGCTCCTTCAGGTACACTGGCCCCAAACCATATGGGAGCTTGCGGGCCCTGGGAGTTGAAGGCCAAAACATCTGGGGACCTACAGGTTGAGAACTACTTATTTAGTTCTTACAGGAGCACATGTTCCTCAAACTTGTCCTTTGGGGCGAGAGCCCACAAGTCTCCATCTCTGATCAGGATGACCAATAAAACACTTCCATCCTTGTCTTTGGCTGCTTTGGTGAGTCAATTTTAATCTGGAAACTTTGGTTATTAATTAATAGCATTCCTTGCCAGGCAGAATTCCCAAAAGTATTGCAGTCTAGATTCTATATCAAAAGTGCCTAATTTTTTAATGAACCAATCTCCATTTTTACCAAGATCTTCCATGCAAGAGAGCAAAATCTCCTCATCTTAGCTTCACTAAATCACACAAAGCTTTATTAGCAAACGAAGATCATAAAATTTTAGAGCTGGAAGGGACCAAAATGGCCATCTAATACAACCTCTGCCATTTGGGAATTTACAAATAAATCACTTCTGAATGATGCTTATGGCAGCTCTGTTTAAAGCCCACCAAAGGAGGAGAGTACAGGGCCCTCCCAAAGCGGTCTATTCAATTTCTGCAAGTTCTTACAGCCAAGCACTAATAGAGGTTTATGCTCTATTGGCCTAATACATAAACCATGAAGATGTTAATATCCTAAACTCCTACCAAGTTTACTCTCCCTTCTTAACCCCATGGTTCAACATGCACTTTACTACGGGTTTCTCATTGCAATCAATCCAGCCTATCAGATCCAACAAGGACACTAGGGACATGGCAGAGAAGTGAAAATGAATATCTTAATTACCTGCTATAATTTATTGGATATAGGCAACTGAGTCGATGGATATCCCAAATTAACACACAGTGTCCTTGAAAGTAGGCATGAAATACAGCCAAGATATTTTTCGTTAAGCTTTTTGTTTTCCGAAGCCTCAAGTTCCATTTAAATAGATTGGTGATGACAAGAAGAGATAGGCACATCTTCTGGCTGTTTCTTCTTACTATCAAAAGCCATTGGCTTGAAAATATGGAATTGCAATACTGGTCAATGAATATGCTTTCATTGTTGAAGACCTTACAATTCCTGGAAGAAACAATCGGCCTCTCTGCCTGCTCATCCTTGTAATTCATCTATCAACCTTCTTAGGATTTTACCTCTAGAAGACATTACTCTTCAGAGAATTTGGGAATGATACTTTATCATATTAATGGCCATGTTGGTGACAGTGGTTGTAATCCAAAGGCTTCAGCCCTGTCACTAATTGGATAATCAATTGATTCGGCTACCAAAGAGGATAAGTCAAATCTTAGATCAGGGGTGCTCATTAGGTAGATCGCAATCTACTGGTAGATCACGTAGGGCAATAAGCAGTTAAAAACAATTAAAAACAACAGCAGTACAGTAATTAATAACACATCTGCACCCTTGAGGACGCCTCAATGTTTAATATACAGCCTCTGAAGAAGTCCTAGTGACAAAACGGCCCTCCGCCGGCCTAGGGGTGAGCTCCCGCCGTCAGGCTTCCTTCCCCACCTCTCTCACCCCAGTGAGACTCTTGTGGGGCAGTGAGACCCTTTGCTGCACCGTCAGTTTCTATTAAATTGAGAACGCTTCCTGGGCTGAGAAAAACTACAAGGATCAAGCTCCTTTGCGGCATGCCCTTACCAACTCTAGCTAGCATTCGGCACGGACTACAACCACCAGCCTGCCCTGCGGCTCGCCACTGCACGAGCCTGCGCGTGCGTCCTGCACGTTTGGGCAATTTTGAGCGGTCTCCGTGTACCTTTCTCCGTAAGACACGGACTTCACTCCTGGCTCCCTACCCCACTTAAGCACCTAACAGGTACTAACAGTGTATTAACATACAGTAGTGACCCAGGAGCTGCGTGAATAGCACCACTATTCTCTCAGCTATAGAACTATTGTGATTTATTGCATGTGCTCTGTTTACTGTACCTAACTCTGATGTTAGTTCTCACAGTGATGTACTCTGCTATTATGTTATCGCTCTGTACTTAAACACTGCACTTCATGTTCCCATTGTGGATTGTCTATTCAAAATTTATGTACTTGCGAATATAATACTATTTTTGATAACTATTGTTTATTGCGTGATTCACACACCTGAATTGCTTTCTTGTATCTACTAAGGTGTAGCCCTCTGCTATTTTGTGAACATTTCTCACAGTCAGGAAGTCCTTCCTAATATTCAGATGGAATCTCCTTTCTTGAATCAAACAAATAATGTTGTTAAAAAGTACTCAGAAGCCTTCAAAACATTATTAAAAATCAAAAGGATTTTAAATACAGTACACCACATTAAAACATATTTCATAGTACACAATTTTATCTACCTCGATAAACTATTCTGATGTTTATTTATGCTAAAGTGTTCGAGAACAGTTAGAGAGGAGAGATACACCAGGAAAGTGGCTACCAGCTAGGGTTGCCATTTTTTTTATATAAGAAATAAGGGACATTTACGGGATTTTTCACAAAAATAAGGGACACTTCATTAAAAACTTGAAACTCAAACATTAAGTAGAAATAGTTTTATTAACAGAATAAGATAATGATTGAAACTCACAAAAGAAACTGACTTACACCCTCTTAACAGCACATGGTATGTTTCTGTGTGTTTTGTCATGCAGAAAAAACATTATTAGAACTACCTAATTTTCTCCATCTGTATTTAGTACTTGACTTTGCTGACTTTAAAAGTGCACTGTCTAAAATAAAATAAATTTTATAAGACAGTACATCTTCATGATTATTATGTCAATAGTTAATGGTATAGTATAGTATGAGATACACAGCATTGTATAGTATTGGGATGCACAGCTAGGCCTATTTTAAGAGTAACTCTCAAGCAACCAGAAACTATCTTTATCCAACATGATCCAACATTCCCCTTGGGTAATGGTTAATTAGTCTACTGTACTTTGAAAAAGTATCGCCTCTTCCTGTATCGCCTCTTCCTTCCAACGGGGATGCAGGCTGCCCTGCGAGTTGGAATCCCGGGGCAGGCATTGCCGTGGAAACCGCAGCGCGCACCTTCCTCTAGTGAACCCCACCCAGTCCTGTCCTGCTAGTCAAAAATAAGGGACAGGGCCTGAAAATAAGGGGCACAAATTTTAGGGCCAAAATAAGGGACGTCCCTTAGAATAAGGGACATATGGCAACCCTACTACCAGCTCAAAATACTTTCTAGTCACTTTAGCCAATATCTAGAAACGATTGTGCTTGAGAATCAAAGTCCAAAAGAGCCATATAGTTCAATCCCTGCCATGCTTAAAGACCACCAAAGAAGGAAAATCCACCACTCTTAAGGCAGCACACACCACTATGGAACAGCTCTTACTGCGTTGCTGTAGGTTTTTTCGAGCTATATGGCCATGTTCTAGAGGCATTCTCTCCTGACATTTCGCCTGCATCTATGGCAAGCATTCCCAGAGGTTGTGAGACCTCACAACCTCTGAGAATGCTTGCCATAGATGCAGGTGAAACGTCAGGAGAGAATGCCTCTAGAACATGGCCATACAGCCCGTAAAACTTACAACAACGTAGTGATTCCGGCCATGAAAGCCTTTGACAATACAGCTCTTACTGTTAGGAAGATTTCTTAATCTTTCCTGAAAATTTGAATCAATTGATCAATGTTCTAGTCTCCGGATCAGTCCTAAGCTACCTTGTTCCATCTTTAACATGGCTTTCAAAGCAAATATATGAGTGAACTGGGAGAGGCACCCATCTGTCTTTATATGCTCCAAACAAATATGATAAAGAGAGCAATGAGTTTCCAAAAGCAAAAATATTAATGCTTTGGCACCATCCAGTGGGCAGGAAGGAGATCTGCATCATCTTTAAGTTGGATCTATTGGCATTAGTTGCATCATTAGCCACAGCAGTACTTGTAGTTGTCCTTGGCTCTATCTCAGTGTCTAATTGCATTCCCTACAACCTCAGGGTTTCATCTTTTGACACTCACTCTTGTTTCATTTCAAATGCCTGATCAAAGGGTTTTCAAGTTAGGAGACTTTAGGAATGATTTATCATTGTCTTCTGAGCAGCACTAAGTATTAGGGTCCTTCCAGACAGCGTCATAATCTAGAATAAATAAGCAGGGCAGTACCTGACAGCAAGTCCAAATACAGAGCTGTCATTGTAGAACTTGGACTATTGTACTAATTGTAATTGTTTTTACTCTAATTAATGTTTTACTTACTATGTAACTGTTGTTTTATTTGTTGTATATATGGGGCATCAAATTGCTGCCAGCTGTAAGCTGCCCTGAGTCCCCCTTTGGGGGAAGAGAAGGGCAGGGTACAAATATTTTAAATAATAATAATAATAATAATTCCTGGTAAATGCTCTCCCGCTATCACAACACTTTCATTTGTAGCAGATTTTAGAAATCTGCAAGATGGACACAAGAAATCGGCAGAAAGTTCATTTTTCTTTAATTGATTCTCTGAGATGTGCTAGACCTCATAAGCACTGGTGCGGATATCTGAATGTGCACACAAGCAGATATCTTGTCATCATTTCTGCTCAACCTCCTGTTGCCTTTATTGAACCCCATTTCCCCCATTTCCTCTTGAACCCCATTTCCTTTTGGGGTTACTTGCCTGCCATGCTGGTGCCCACTGTGTAAATTCAAGCTCTGTTTAATTTCATAAGCATCAGAACAAAGGAATGGTTGCAGAGAGTTCTCATGTGAATTGCTTTCCAAATATGCTTCCGTTTTGTCAACTATGTGTCTGTGGCTCCATTTGCTTACAGCCCAAATCAGCTGTTTGGGGATTTTAAAATATGGATATGCACTGGAGCAGTCCACACCACCATTTAGGAACAAAATCATGTGTTATCCTTAAGTGCAAAAGTATACAGTCATGTGAATTTGTGGAATTCTCGTCCAAAATCGTGTTTTAATGCACCATTTTAACATGTGTGTTTTGGCTGTTAATGCAATCTAGTGTGCATTTCCTGCGAATGTTATTTAGCCATATACATACCCGCTTTTATCCTGGTTTCTTCCACATTTTAGAGCCTGTGTAGAAGGGCCCTCAGTTCAGGCCCGGATTAACCCAGTGCGCAGCAGCAGTGAAAAAAGCAAATTCTATGCTAGGCATGATCAGAAAGGGAATCGAAAATAGGTCAGCAAATGTTGTATTACCTCTCTACAAATCTATGGTAAGGCCACATTTGGAGTATTGTGTACAATTCTGGTCTCCGCACCTTAAGAAGGATATAACGGAACTGGAAAAGGTACAGAAAAGGGCAACAAGAATGATCCAAGGGATGGAGCGGCTCTCTTATGAAACCAGGTTGCAACGCCTTGGTCTTTTCAGCCTTGAAAGATGGCGTTTAAGAGGTGACTTGATCGAAGTGTATAAAATCATGCATGGGATAGAAAAGGTGAAAATTATTTTCTTTGTCACAAAACACTAGGACTAGAGGGCACTCCCTGAAGCTCCAAGGTAGGAAAATTAGGACTAATAAAGGGAAATATTTCTTCACCCAGAGGGTCATTGGGTTATGGAACTCACTTCCAGAGGAGGTTGTGACAGCTGTCAGCCTGAACAACTTCAAGGCAGGATTAGACAGATTCATGGATACCAAGTGTATCGGTAGTTACTGAAAAGGACATTCAAGTGCCACCTCGGAGTTGGTTGAGGTAGGCAGGATTTCCCTGGGTACTGGTTGTGGGGGTCGGGAGCAGGTCAGGGTTTTGCCCTCCCTTCTGCTCGAGATCCCCGTGTACAACTGGTGGGCCACTGTGTGATACAGAATGCTGGACTAGATGGGCTGAGGTCCGATTCAGCATGGCTCTTCTTATGTTCTTATGTTCTTATGTTCTTTTGGTGCCCTAGGTCACACTTTGGAATTACGCCCCCAAACCAACCTCTACCACACACACACACACACACATTCCTTCTTTCCGCCTGCCTCTCCTCTCTCACTGAGAGGCGGGATGCCTCCCAGCTGGCGCACGCGGGCCCGGCTCCCGCCTTCAGTGCAGCAGTTGCCCAGGATGCTGAGGACGAGGTCGAGGGTGCGGCGGGGCCTGGGGGCGCCGGCCAGGACCCTCAGCAGCGGCACCAGCCCCCTGTGCTCCTGGAAGCTGGCGGTGCTACATGCGGAGGGCCAGCAAGGCCTCGCCCAGGCCTGGCTTGGCGCTCTTGTGCAGCTGGGCCAGGCAGGAGCCCAGGGAGCCACTCCCAGGCCCCTTCCCGGCCCCTGGGCCTTTCGGAGCTGGCTCCCAGGAACACTGGGGAAGGAGGCAGAGGCACTCGCGCTCTCCTGCTGCGTGCGCATGCCCGGCAGCGGCCCTGGGGGCTGGGCTTCCCTCCGCCTCCTCCTCCTTCTCCTCGCTGCGCCCTCCTTCCTTGACAAGGGAGCGGGGATGATGGTGAGGGGGGGTGCCATTCCCTCCTCCCCCACCCCTCGCAGTGCTCTCCCCCCCCCGCCCTCCCGAAGGTGAGAGAGGGGGAGAGAGAGAGAGAGAGAGAGTCATCATGCCGTGCGTTGCGGTTTTGTTTCTTTTTTTTTTTGGTCCGTGAATTGCGCCCCCCTTGGCTTGTGCCCCTAGGCCATGGCCTAAGGTGGCCTTATGGGTAATCTGGGCCTGCCTCAGTTATGGTGTCACTTCCATTGTCTCTGAGAAGTCCTCCACCAGCATCATCCTCAGGGGCGGCCCCAGCGATTCCGCCACCCACGCGGTCGCATAGGGCGTCACCGGCTGGGAGGGGCACCACCGGCTGGGGGGCCGCCGCACCGACTCCACGCCCCACTGCCGCCGCACTGCCCCTGCGCCGCCAGCAGCGCACGCGCAGGAGCACCTACAGGCACCTAGCGCCTGTAGGCGCGCGTGAACGTCCGCGCATGCGCACTCGCTCCCAAGCGCGCCTGCCGCTTTGGAGCCAGCGCGCATGAGCAAAACCTGCACGGCGCGCTGGCTCCAAAGCAGCAGGGAGGGAGTGCGGCGCGACGTTCTGGCATGCGCAGAACGTCTACAGGCTATAGCGCCTGTAGGTGCTTCTGCGCGTCTTGCGCGGACGGGCGGCACAGGAGGCAGGTGCGCAGAAAGGTGCGCCACGGAGGATGGTGCCGCGGCCGATGGGGCGGTGGCGGTGGTGGCGGCGTGGCATGGCGGTGGTGTGGGCGTGGCGGCAGCGTGGGCGTGGCGGCGGCGTGGCGTGGGCGTGGCGGCAGCGGCTGTGTGGGCATGGCAGCAGCAGCGTGGGCGTGGCAGCGGCGGGGAGTGAAGCGGCGGCGGGGGGGTACAAAATTTTCTTTGCGTACACCCCCAGATTAGGTCGGGCTGCCCCTGATCATCCTCCAATACTGCTCCTGGCCATTTGCAACATTTCGTCTGATTCTCCAGCAAAAGTCTGTCTGACATTGGAGACCACTAGCAGCACAGCCTCTTGCTTAACAAGAATATGGAATCCTACTACTATGAGGTAAGGACATGATGAGCACAAGGACATAGCTGGACATGTTTCTGATATCCTCATTCTCCACCCCAGAAGTCTGTAGAATCATGGAGCTGGGAAGAGATCCCAAGAGCTATCCAGTCCAACCTCCTGCCATTCAGGAATATAGAATCATAGTAGTCACCATTCCCTGAATGACAGATGAGATGTTTGCGCCAAATACATCTTGATTGCATGACAACATGATACAAAGCGATGCACAACTGAAGGAATACTCGGGCCAATTTCAGCTGGGGCAACCAGGTACATATCATAGAATCATAGAATCATGGAATTGGAAGAGACCTCATGGGCCATCCAGTCCAACCCCCTGCCAAGAAGCAGGAAAATTAAATTCAAAGCACCCCCGACAGATGGCCATCCAGCCTCTGTTTAAAAGCTTCCAGAGAAGGAGCCTCTACCACACTCTGGGGCAGAGAGTTCCACTGCTGAACGGCTCTCACAGTCAGGGAGTTCTTCCTAATGTTCAGGTGGAATCTCCTTTCTTGTAGTTTGAAGCCATTGTTCCACATCCTAGTCTCCAGGGCAGCAGGAAACAAGCTTGCTCCCTCCTCCCTATGACTTCCTCTCACATATTTATACATGGCTATCATGTCTCCTCTCAGCCTTCTCTTCTTCATGATAAACATGCCCAGCTCTTTAAGCTGCTCCTCATTGGGCTTGTTCTACAGACCTTTGATCATTTTAGTTGCACTCCTCTGGATACGTTCCAGCTTGTCAATATCTCTCTTCAATTGTGGTGCCCAGAATTGGACACAATATTCCAGGTGTGGTCTAACCAAGGCAGAATCTACATGACACAAAAGGATGCACAACTGAAAGAATACTCGGGCCAATTTCAGCTGAGGCAACCAGGTACATATCAACCAAGATGGTGCATTCATTCTCATGGGCATTTGCACCTCATAGAGAATCCATTTCCACAGCCTTGAATAGAATGGGAATGGTGAGCATCGGAGGAAAATATCCACTGTATGGCTAAGTATTAGGGTTAGAATCCTGTTAATGACATAGGCATGTGTAAGATCTCCCACTCCTATGGGAACGTATACATGCCAAAGTCACCAACAGGCAGGGGCGGTCCTACAAGATAGGCCAAGTAGGCGGCCGCCTAGGGCGCCATCTGGGAAGGGGGCGCCATCCTGGCTGCATGGGGCGCCATCCTGGCCCTGCCGATGTTCCTCAGACATTGCTGCAGCTGCCTGCCTTTTGACCCCTGGCCTTGTGCGCTCCGGCGCTTCTGGGCATGCGCGGAGGTTTTCACGCAGGCGCAGTTGCTCTGGAGCTGAAGTTGAGCGCAGGAGCAACTGCACATGCACGAAAACCTCTGCGCATGCCCAGCAGCTCCTTTGCGCAGAAGCCTGTAAGCAAAGCACTCCCTATCGGGCAGGCAGGGAGTGCATCCCCTCTCCCTTTGTCTCCGCCGAGCGCGCGCATTTGCAGGGAAGGAGAAAAGAATCAGTGAAGGAAGTGTAAGTGAAGGAATGAATGAAGGGCTTTCCTCCTCCTCTGTGACCTCTTCTCTCCCTCCTTCCTTTCTTCGGCTCTATTTCTGTCTAGACCTGAGGGGCCTGAGGCTATGAGGAGTTGTGGGAGTTGGAGGCCAAAACACTTAGAAGGAGGGAGGGAGGGTCCAAGTTTGCCCAGGCCGCGCTGCCTGTATTCGACCTCATTTGAACATTTTGGCTGTTTTCCTATTTACATTTACATTGGGATCCTAATTTTGGACTTATGGGAGACTCCTATGAATTATGAGTCGGGTGATAGGTAATATATTCTGATTTTGATGCATTTACATTGCATTTCTTGTTGATTATTATACAGTTCTGCTTAATGTTGTCATACAATATAATACAAATACAATATAACAATAGAATGATGATATATTTTATATTACATGTAATATTACAAACAATATTGCAGTATAGTGATATTGTACAAAATAGTAATATATAATATTTTATTTTACTTTATTTTGGGTTATTTGAGTTTTATAGGAGTCGTGAAAATATTTAGTAGAGGATAATTTTATTTAAATAAATAATGTTATTATTTTATAATAATATAATAGAATGTTACATTATATTATAATGTCAATATATTATAATATAATTATATTGTAATGTAGTATAATATAATTATGATATAATATAGTATGAGTATGGTATAATATATTGTATATACATTGATACTACTAATGGTATTGTGATATTATAATTGTATATTTGATTTACATGGGGGGCGGCAAAATAATTTTTTTGGGGGGGGGCACCAAAATAATGTTCGCCTACGATTTAAAATTACCTTAGACCGCCCCTGCCAACAGGTCCTCCAGTCTCTAACCCAGGATTTGTTCCACTATGGCAGTGTTCCCAACCACTGTTCTGCAGCACACTAGTGTTCTGTGAGAGATCAGCTGGTGTTCCACGAGAAAACCTCTTCCCCCCCCCCTTTCTTCCCCCTCCTGCTACTGCTGATCGTGGAACAGCGGTTGGGAAACACAACCCTCTCTAGGACTTAGAGAGGCAGGGGAGGCTCAGGAGGGGAGGGGAGGGGCCGGGCAATGGAGCCACGAAGGAACAGGCCCTGCCTGGGAGCCGGGTTTGTCCAACTAGCATCTTCCGGCGAGCCCGGCGGGAGACGCAAGCAGGCCAAACCCGGCTCCCTGCAGAGCCTGTTCCTTCGTGGCTCCGCCAAATCTGGCGGAACTGCGAACTGGGAGAACGGCTCCCCGCAGGGGCCCCCTCCCTCCTCTCCCTCCTCCCCCTCCTCCCCGGTGCGCGGGAAACCACTCTCGGCCTCCCTCCAGCTCCCTGCCCGCCGCTGCGGCACCTTCCTGCCTGCCTGCTTTGCCGGTCCCGAGTCCAGAGTGCTCTCTGGATGTAGGTGAACTACAACTCCAAAACTCAAGGTAAATTCCTATTACCTATATGTATTACTGTGTTAGAGTGTCATTTTGTGTCATTTTGGTTGGTGGTGTGCCCCTGGATTTTGGAAATGTAAAAAGTGTGCCGCGGCTCAAAAAAGGTTGGGAAACACTGCACTATGGAGTCTCCTCACTCCTAAGACTGAAGCTAGTTAAGAGGGGTAACCATTGCATGACTATAGCTGCTAGGTTAACCAACCGCTTAAAATGATGGAGGAATTTGCATGATAGATGCCAAGACAAAATCATTTCATATTCTCAGAAGCCTGCTCCATTTGTATCTCTCATTCTTTTCCCATCCCTCCCTACCTACCCTTCCAACTTCCAAACGCACACAGCAATGCAATTTCACTCCTTAACAGTTACGCACAGCATTATGAATATGGTAATTGCTGCCATCTGGCTTAGTAAATATCACCTGCCAAGAAGCAAATGCAACCATTAGCAAAGTAAGGACAATTCATAATCAGCAGTTGGTTGGGGCCTCCTGAGGTGGTGCACGCCAATTAAGGGGAAGTAATTAGACTTCAGTCCAACCGCCCTTTCCCTGGAATTTATTAGAAGGAAAGTCTTGTAAAACATTTTGTCCCACCACTTCTTTCGGAGGTTTGGATAATGCAGCAGATGTAAAGAAGTAAACACAGATTAAAAAGCTCACTGGAGCAGATCTATTTCCATCAACCCTACCAAAACGGTTCGTGTCTGTCGGAATAAATAATTGAAAATCCCAGGCTTTTCTGCTTTGTGAGCAACACATCGAAAGAAAGAACAACTTCATTTCTACATGAAACCACTGGGCAAGACCGTCCGGAGTTTTGGAGTCCGGTGCCATCTCTATGCGGATGACACTCTATAACCTCTCAGGTCCTTGACCAGTGCCTGGCGGCTGTGATGGGCTGGGTGAGGGCTAACAAGCTGAAGCTTAATCCAGAGGTCGTCCTGGCCAGTCGTGGGACTGATCGGGGCATAGGGTGAATACCTGTGCTCGATGGGGTCACACACCCTCTGAGGACATAGGTCCGCAGTTTGGGGGTCCTTGTGGACTCCGCTCTGACACTTGATGCTCAGGTGTCAGCAGTGACTGGGAGGGCCTTTGCACAATTAAAACTCATGCGCCAGCTGTGCCCATACCTTGTGAAATCTGATCTGGCCATGGTGGTCCATGCCCTAGTCACCTCTAGGTTAGATTACTGCAATGCGCTCTATGTGGGGTTGCCCTTGAAGACAGCCCGGAAACTACAGTTGGTTCAAAGATCCAGGAGCAGCATCTTTACGGGAGCAGGTTCTTTATGGGAACAGGTTACAGAGAGCGGTCAACCTTCCTTTTTAAACAGCTCCACTGGCTACCAATAAGTTTCCGGTCCCAATTCAAGGTGTAGGTCATCACCTATAAAGTCCTAAACTAGAGAAGAGAAGATCGCTGCTTATCTTCACGATCGCCTTTCCCCTTATGTACCAGTGCGTACCTTGAGATCGTCTGGGGAGGCACTGCTCTCTCTCCCCCCACCATTGCAAGCGTGGTTGGTGGGGGCGAGGGAGAGAGCCTTCTTGGTGGTGGCCCCTCGGCTCTGGAACTCCCTCCCCAGGGAGATCAGACAAGCTCCCATTTTGTCCTCTTTCCCGAGTCAACTAAAAACCTGGATGTTCCAGTGTGCCTTTGATTAAGCGGCTCACCAGTAATTTTTCCTGACCCCATTGAGTATAGCACTTTATTTTGGCCTTCATATGATCTACTTCAACGTGAATTTCCTGCCCAATCTACTGGTATGTCACACTTTTCTGGTGCTCCTGTAAAATGTATTGCACTCATTGAATTTGTACCTCAGCTAATTTTCTTTCCAGCCACATTGCTCTTATGTTGTGTATAATTATGTTGTATTGCTTTTAGCTGATGTTTTAATCGGTAAGTGTTTTCTTCTGTGTTTTTTGCAAAGAAAAAGAAGATTCCGGAGGGACTGCCTTGCCGACGTCGACACCAAGGTCCACCTTGGCCCCATGCCCTTCTCCCCTTCCTTCCTTTCTCTTCCTTTCTTTTCCCCTCTCTTTTTCTTTCATTCTTTTTCCTCCCTCTCTTTCTACCTTCTTTCCCCGCTTCCTTCCTTCCTTCCTCTTCCATTCTTTCCTTCTCTCCTTCATTTTCCATCCCTCTCTTCCCTACCTTCTTTCCTCCATTCTCCCTCTTCCTTCCTTCCTCTTCCTTCCTTTCTTTCCCCTCCTTCACCCTTTCATTCTCCTTCTCTCCTTCCTTTATCCTCCCCCTCTCCCCTTCCTTCTTTCCTCTATTCTCCCTCCCTCTTCCTTCCTTCCTCTTCTATTCTTTTCCCCCAAGTCTTCCTTTCCTTCTCCTTCTCCTTCCTTTCTTTTCACTTCCCCCTCTCTCCCCGTCTTTCTTTTATTCTTTTCCCTTCATTATTTTACTTTTTCCTCACTCCCTTTCCTTTCTTTTCCACACCCTTTCCTCCCTTCCCATTTCCTTCTTTCTTTTCCCCTCCTTGTCTCTCTCCTGCTTTTCTTTTCTTCCTTTTCCATAGTTCGTTCTTCTTTACTTTCTTCATCTCCCCCTCCAAATATTTCCAAATATTTTGCTTTCATGGTTCTTTGAGTCAAAAAGGTTCCTGACCCCTGATGTAACGCATCATCCAGGGCCATTTCCAACCACATTGTCAAAGGATGAAGCAGGAACTGCTATTCCTACCTTTTGGGAGAAGTTTTATGTACCTGGGGAATAGTTACAGCAACTTAAGAGTGCATCTACACTGTAGACTTAGTGCAGTTTGACACCTCTTTAACTTCCATGGCTCAGTGCTATGGAATCAACATGTTATAGTTTCGCAAGTTCTTTAGCCTTCTCTGCTGAGGCCTTATTAAGCTAGCTACAACTGCCAGGTCAGAGTAAGCTCCCGATAATTAGTAGTCGAGCTTGCTGTTGGCCTTTGCATCTGTCAAGTAGGAAATTTAGGTACCGTTTATGCAGGGAGGCTAATTTAACTAATTTCTTACGCCATAAAAGGCCCTGCCCTAAACTACATTTCCAAGAATGCATTCGCATTCTGTGGTCTCTGAGCATTGGATAGATACACTAAAACAATGTTTCTCAACCTTCCAAATGCTGAGACTCCTTAACCCAGCTCCTCATGTGGTGGTGACCCCCAACCATAAAATTATTTTCGTTGCTACTTAAGAACATAAGAACATAAGAAGAGCCATGCTGAATCGGGCCTCAGCCCATCTAGTCCAGCATTCTGTATCACACAGTGGCCCACTAGTTGTACACAGGGATCTCTAGCAGAAAGGAGGGCAAAACCCTCACCTGCTCCCGACCCCCCACAACCAGTACCCGGGGAAAATCCTGCCTGCCTCAATCAACACAGAGGGGGCACTTGGATGTCCATTTCAGTAACTACTGATTCCCTTGGTATCCATGAATCTGTCTAATCCTGCCTTGAAGCTGTCCAGGCTGACAGCTGTCACAACCTCCTCTGGAAGTGAGTTCCATAACCCAATGACCCTCTGGGTGAAGAAATATTTCCCTTTATTAGTCCTAACTTTCCTACCTTGGAGCTTTAGGGAGTGCCCCCTAGTCCTAGTGTTGTGTGACAGAGAAAATTTTTTTTTCTTTATTCACCTTTTCTATCCCATGCATGATTTTATACACTTCGATCAAGTCACCTCTTAAACGCGTCTTTCAAGGCTGAAAAGACCAAGGCGTTGCAACCTGATTTCATAAGGGAGCTGCTCCATCCCTTGGATCATTCTTGTTGCCCTTTTCTGTACCTTTTCCAGTTCCGTTATATCCTTCTTGAGGTGCGGTGACCAGAATTGTACACAGTACTCCAGATGTGGCCTCACCATAGATTTGTAGAGAGGCAGTACAACATTTGCCGACCTATTTTCGATTCCCTTCCTGATCATGCCAAGCATAGAATTTGCTTTTTTCACTGCTGCAGCGCACTGGGTTGACATCCTCATTGAGCTGTCCACCAAAACCCCAAGATCCCTTTCCTGGTTTGTCTCAGAAAGCTTTGATCCCATCAGTTGATAAGTGTATTTGGGGTTCTTTGCCCCGATGTGCATGACTTTACACTTGTTTAGGTTAAAATGCATTTGCCACTTTAAGAACATAAGAACATAAGAAGAGCCATGCTGAATCGGACCTCAGCCCATCTAGTCCAGCATTCTGTATCACACAGTGGCCCACCAGTTGTACACGGGGATCTCGAGCAGAAGGGAGGGCAAAACCCTGACCTGCTCCCGACCCCCCACAAACAGTACCCAGGGAAATCCTGCCTACCTCAACCAACTCCGAGGTGGCACTTGAATGTCCTTTTCAGTAACTACCGATACACTTGGTATCCATGAATCTGTCTAATCCTGCCTTGAAGTTGTTCAGGCTGACAGCTGTCACAACCTCTTCTGGAAGTGAGTTCCATAACCCAATGACCCTCTGGGTGAAGAAATATTTCCCTTTATTAGTCCTAATTTTCCTACCTTGGAGCTTCAGGGAGTGTCCCCTAGTCCTAGTGTTTTGTGACAAAAAAAAACAGTTTTTCTTTATTCACCTTTTCTATCCCATGCATGATTTTATACACTTCGATCAAGTCACCTCTTAAACGCCGTCTTTCAAGGCTGAAAAGACCAAGGCGTTGCAACCTGGTTTCATAAGGGAGCCGCTCCATCCCTTGGATCATTCTTGTTGCCCTTTTCTGTACCTTTTCCAGTTCCGTTATATCCTTCTTAAGGTGCGGAGACCAGAATTGTACACAGTACTCCAAATGTGGCCTTACCATCGATTTGTAGAGAGGTAATACAACATTTGCTGACCTATTTTCGATTCCCTTTCTGATCATGCCTAGCATAGAATTTGCTTTTTTTTTCACTGCTGCTGCGCACTGGGTTGACATCTTCATTGAGCTGTCCACCAAGACCCCAAGATCCCTTTCCTGGTTTGTCTCGGAAAGCTTTGACCCCATCAATTTGTAGGTGTAGTTGGGGTTCTTTGCCCGATGTGCATGACTTTACACTTGTTTAGGTTAAAATGCATTTGCCACTTTGTTGCCCATTCACTCAATTTCGAGAGATCTTTCTGGAGCTCTTTACAATCATTTTCATTTTTAACTACCCTGAACAATTTAGTGTTGTCTGCAAACTTTGCTACCTCAGAATTTACTCCTACATCCAGATCATTAATGAATAAATTAAAAAGTAACGGACCCAAAACTGAACCTTGGGGTACGCCACTTCTCACCTCTTTCCACCCAGAGAAATGTCCGTTTATTACCACCCTTTGTTTCCTACAGTTTAGCCAGGTTCCAATCCAGGACAAGACCTGTCCCCTGATTCCATGGCTGAAGAGCTTATTTAGGAGCCTTTGGTGAGGGACTTTGTCAAAAGCCTTTTGAAAGTCAAGGTAAACAATATCAATTGGGTCCCCTTTATCTATGTGTTTATTTACACCCTCAAAGAATTCTAACAAGTTAGTAAGACATGATTTGCCTTTGCAGAAACCATGTTGATTTTCCTTCAGCAATGCCTGTTCTTCTATGTGCTTAGTAATTTTTTCTTTAATAATGGTTTCCATCACTTTGCCTGGAACTGAGGTTAGACTAACTGGCCTATAATTTCTTGGATCACCCCTGGATCCTTTCTTGAAGATCGGAGTTACATTTGCCTCCCTCCAGTCCTCGGGTACAGTGCCTGATCTTAGAGAAAGGTTATATATTTTGGCTAGAATTTCAGCAATTTCACACTTGAGATCCTTAAGAACTCTGGGGTGGATGCCATCTGGCCCTGGTGATTTGTTGACATTTAGTTTAGTAAGGCATGTGAGAACATCCTCCTTGTTTATCTCTATCTGTTTTAATTCTTTTAATTCCCTCCCTGAAAAAACTGACTCAGCTGCAGGCATATGTTGTCTGTCCTCCTGTGTGAAAACGGAGGCAAAGAAGTCATTTAGCCGCTCAGCAATCTCCTTGTCTTCGCTGATTTTCCCTTTCTGACCATTGTCGTCGAGTGGCCCAACTGCTTTTCTAGTTGGGTTCCTGCTTCTGATGTACTTAAAGAAGTTGTTCTTTCCAATCACATCTTTTACTTCATTTGTAAGCCATACTGGTGTCCTTTTGGACTTTCCATGCCTCTTTCTTTTTATTGGAATGCATTTTAGTTCGGCCTGTTTTAAGGTATTTTTAAACAGTTTCCAAGCATTTTGGAGGGATTTGATTTTTTACTGCTCCTTTTAGTTTGTTCTTTACAATTTTTCTCATTTTGGTGAAATTCCCTTTGTGAAAGTTTAATGTCTCTGTGTTAGTTTTCACTGACAGTTTGCTATCTAAACTTACGTTGAAGGTTATTGTGTTATGGTCACTGGTACCTATGGGCTCAGCTACAAGGACATCTTGAACGAGATCTTGTTCATTAGTTAGCACCAAGTCCAGGATCCCCTTTCCCTGGTTGGTTCCATGACCATCTGTTCAAGGGAATAATCAGCTAGCATGTCGAGGAACCTTGTCTCTCTTTCATGCGTAGAACAAGAATTTGGCCAATCTATTTGGGGATAGTTGAAGTCCCCCATTATGACTAATGTATTTCTTTTTGATGCCTGTTTAACTTCATTTTCCAGATAGCAGTCTGCCTCTGGAGTTTGGTTGGGAGGGCGATAGCAGATCCCTAATGCTAGATTAGTTTTTTGTCCTGGGACTTTTACCCACAATGTTTCTGTAGGTGAGTTTGAAATTTCTTGAAGTTCTAATTCATGAGATTCTAGCTCTTCATTTATGTACAGGGCCACACCGCCACCATTTTTCCCTCTCCTGTCTTTCCTGTACAGTTTATAACCTGGAATCTTTGTGTCCCATTTGTTTTCCTCCGTCCACCAGGTTTCTGTTATGCCAATAATATCAATTTTTTTTCTTTTGCCAAATATTCCAACTCCCCTATTTTTGTTCGAAGGCTTCTAGCGTTTGCGTACAGACATTTATATTTATTTCTCTGGTGCACTTTCAACTTTGGCTGCTTGTGAGAATTTGTAGAAGGCCTACCATGTCCTACCTCTCGACTACTACTATCTATCTTTTCTGTTGACTCAGCCATTTGTGTATGGATTTTGTCCTCCATACTTGGCATTTCACCCTCTCGAACCGGAAGCTGCCCAGCTCCTGTCGACTTTCCCCTAGGAATCAGTTTAAAAGCTGCTCTGAAATCTTTTTAATATTAGTCGCCAGCAGTCTGGTTCCATTTTCGTTCAAGTGTAACCCGTCCCTTTTGTACAGGTCTGGCTTTCCTGAAAATGTTCCCCAGTTCCTAACAAATCTAAAACCTTCCTCTCGACACCACTGCCTCATCCACGCATTGAAGCTCCTGAGCTCTGCCTGTCTGGCTGTCCCTGCGTGTGGAACAGGTAGCATTTCCGAGAATGCTACCTTTGAGGTCCTGGACCTTAATCTTCTACCTAGCAACCTAAATTTGGCTTCCAGGACCATCCGCTTAGCCTTCCCAATGTCATTGGTACCAACGTGTACCACGACCACTGGCTCCACCCCAGCACTATCTACCAGCCTATCTAGATGCCTCGTAATGTCCGCGACCTTTGCACCCGGCAGGCAATTTACCATGCGGTCATCACATCCATCACAAACCCAGCTTTCTATGTTCCGGACAATCGAATCGCCTACTACAAGAAGCCCACCTCCTACCACCCGTCGAGAAGTATCTTCGGTGCACGAAGATATGGGCACAGCCTCTGAGGAAGGGGTCCCAACTGAGGGAGCCAGTCCCTCTTCCTCAGACTTTGTTGCCCATTCACTCAATTTCGAGAGATCTTTCTGGAGCTCTTTACAGTCAGTTTCATTTTTAACTACCCTGAACAGTTTAGTGTCATCTGCAAACTTTGCTACCTCACAATTTACTTCTACATCCAGATCATTTATGAATTAATTAAAACGTAACGGTCCTAAAACTGAACCTTGGGGTACGCCACTTCTCACCTCTTTCCATCCAGAGAAGTGTCCATTTATTACCACCCTTTGTTTCCTGCAGTTTAGCCAGGTTAACTGTAATTTCTCAACTGTTATGAATCATCATGTAAATATCTGATACGCAGGATGTATTTTCATTCACTGGACCAAATTTAGCATAAATACCCAATACGCGTAAATTAGAATACTGGTGGGGTTGGGGGGAGAGATTGATTTTGTCATTTGAGAGTTGTAGTTGTTGGTATTTATAGTTCACCTACCATCAAATGAGAATTTTAAGGTCCACCAACGATGAAATTTAACCAGTCTTGGCACACATGACTCCCATGATGAACAGAAAATACTGGGAGAGTATGGTGGGCATTGACCTTGCATTTTGGAGTTGTAGTTCACCTACATCCAGATTGCACTGTGGACTCAAACAATAATGGATCTGGACCAAACTTGGCACAGATACTCAATATGCCCAAATGTGAACACTGGTGGAGTTTAGTGAAAATAGACCTTGCCATTTGGGAGTTGTTTGGATTTACAGTTCAGCTACAATTAAAGAACATTCAGAACCCTACTGACGATCCAATTGGCCAGACTTCCCACACAGAACCTCCATGAACAACAGAAAATACTGTATTTTCTGATAGTCTTTGGTGACTCCACTGACACCCCCTCATGACCCTTCCAGGCGTCCTGACCCCCAGGTTGAGAAAAACTGCACCAAAAGTAATGACATGATTTGCACATCCTCCAAATGAATGAAATGCATTCAAACAAACCCTATTGTAAGCAACACAGGCCATGAAATAAAATATATTTATTAGCTCTTATCATTTTGTTGTCGAACAACGACTCTTGGACTGACCCCGCCAACCACCTGCGGAGCCCAGTCCAAGGAGGGCCCGTGAACACCCTGGCGAGCCTGGAGCAACCTAGGTCCCCCAACCTTCCCGTGCCCAGAGATCAGATTATGCTCACCAAGATGCAAGGTAGAAGCCATGAAATTGTTTATTCTACTCAGCTGAGAGGATGCGACCGCAATACCCTGATTCCGCAAGGACGCATACATTTTCATTCAAAACATTGGTTTTTAAAGGGTTTACAGAGCTGTCAACATTTGGATTCCCCGCCCGCCTCCTCCCGGCTGATCAGCTGATGATTGGTCGGACCAGCTGATGGGCGGGACGCCGGCAACCTATCAGCGCCCTTCTCCATCTGCCTGTCCAGCCAATCAGATGTCTCCAACCATATATGGAGTTCCAGGAGGAAAGAGGTTGGGCAAGCTGTCATCAGGAAGGATTATGGAGGGCAAACAAAGGAAGTCCTTTCCAGGTGTTGACCTGGGGCGAGAAGTCCGATGTTAGCTTTTGTTATCAGGAAGTATATCTATCAAGTCCATATATCCCTTCCTCACGTTTGAGTGAGGAAGAAAGGAAAGTCCGATGAGGGTGATTTACTCAAATGGCTGAAATGACAAAAGTCTTATGGTGGGCCTTGTCTGGTTTCCGAGGCCAAACAGGGGACCCACTGTGCTCTGAAATTATCTTTGTGTCCATTTCCCAATGGCTAATCTAGGTAGACGAAACTCAGAAATCTAGACAGCTTTTGGGGTTAGCCGGGTGTGGAGTCAGGAAAAGACCCATTTTCCATTACAAGAGCCTGGCTAATTATTATGGATCCATGCAAACATGAGATGATGGTGGAACAGAGGTGTGAGGCAGCTCAGGATACATGCAGTCAAATGCTCTTAGTAGTAATCATAAATCAAAACATAGCTTCCAACTAGTTTTGTGGGGAAGGGGAGGGAAAGGGTTACATGGGGTTGAGGGAAGATTCATAAGGTAATATTTTTATAGCTAGAGCAATGGAGGCAATAGACAGGGTGCACATATATAATAATGGAATGTCCATCTGGAGAAATGTCCTTGTGTGCTATAAAGTCCGTGATCAGGGGAAAGGTCTGGGGACAACATTCTGGGCGAGTCCACTTGTACAAGGCGAAGACTCAGGTCAGAGAAACAACAGAAAATCCGAGTTATGTGGGGTCCTTGATGAACTACCTTTTCCAAGGCAGAGAGGGTCCATGATGATAAACAAGGCTTCTTGGCTAAATCAGCCAGGAAGAAACATCAGGGACAGTCCAGGAGAAGAAAAAACAATCAGAAAGGGGCAAATGAGGCTGCAGTACTGGAGAGAACTAGATCTTCCTTTGGCATCAACCCTTGCCTTTCACCCACCCCCCTGAAGAGATCTCTTTGGGCCAAACTGCCCCAAAAGCTGTCGTTTTTTGAGCTGGGATATGCTTCCCCCAGGCCGGAGAAAGGATAGGGAGAGGAAGGAAGAAGAGGAAACGATGGGAGAATTGGCAGAGTGTTTATTTATTGTTTTGATTTGTTTTGGTTAACTTTTGGAAAGTTTTCCTGTGGGGAGAGGGGGAGGCGTTTCAGGGACTGCAGCGGCCTAACATAGGCCTGGGTGGGAAGTGGCCTGGCTGTTGTTGCTTGGAGGGAGGGGGAATGCATTTGCTATTGTCTTGAGGTGGTCTGCTTATGGGGTTGTAAGTGTTATTGCAATGTGTGTGGCAGAGGGATACTGGGGAAAGATGTCCTTTCCTATTGTTTTGTAACGTGTGGCCAAAATGTCTTCCATGCTATGTGCTGTATGAAGAGTTGTAAATGTGGAGACGGGAGGTAATGGTGGCTGGGTTTCGTGGGAGGGACAAGGTTGATGTGGTGGTGTATGGGACCAGGTGGGGCAGAAAAGGAAAAAAAGCTTGGTACTGGTGCAACTTGGGCCGGGGGCCAAGAGGGATACTGGGGACCCTCTCCTGTTCGTTCTTTTTGGGTTTGGGGCTTCCTGGCTCGACTACAATTTCATGGAAGATCCATCCAAAGTGGCCATATTCCCCATACAAGGTAGCTATGGCTTGGACAGGGCTTGGATGATGTGCCACACCTTTCGTTGTGATGCGCTAGTTGTTCCGTGGCAGTTAAGGCTGGAGCAAGGGACCCAGAGTGAAACCGTTGACTCACTCAATAAGGATCATGATGAAAAGCCAACGAGTGGAAGATTTTAACTTGTTTTGTCATGTTGATCCCTATTCATGCTTGGAGGAACCTGGCCATTGCCCAGCATTGGACCCAGGCTCATTCCTCCTCCCAAGGCCTCTCTGGGTCACCAAGGGATGTTTAGCTTCGAATATATTTTAACCGTGAATTCTATATACTGTTATGTTTAATTCTGTTTCAATGATTGTATATTTTGAAATTAAGTGGTTACACCCTTAATTGTAAGTTGCTTTGAATCTCCTTCGGGAGAAATAAAGCAAGGTATTATTATTATTATTATTATTAACATAACAAGATGAGTCCACAGCAGAAAAGATCACTCTGGTGGCTGTCATATTATTATTATTATTATTATTATTATTATTATGGAAGGAGACATGCCAGAAATATGAATAATAAACTGAAAAGAGAAGGAGAGAAGAGAAGGCAAAAGAAAGAGAAGTGTCAGAAAAGAAGGATAACAAGCTGAAAAGAGAAGGAGAAGAGGAAAGAAAGAAGAGAAATCTTGTCCTCGCACTTTATGATTGTTGTGTACTTATATTTGTTTGTGTGTGTGTGTCAGGAGCGACTTGTAAGTCGCTTCTGGTGTGAGAGAATTGGCTGTTTGCAAGGATGTTGGCCAGGGAACATTACCCGAATGTTATTTTTGATGTTTTTACCATCCTTGTGGCAGGCTTGTCTCTCGTCCCCGCATGAAGCTGGAGCTGACAAAGGGAGCTCATCCACACTCTCCCCGGGTTAGATTCGAACCGGCAATCTTCAGATCAACAATTCAAACTTCAAGAAAAAGAAGGAGGAGGAGCCGAAGAAGGAGAGGAGGAGGAGGAGAATAGGAGGAAGAAGAAAAAGAGAAAAGGAAGACACCAAGAAATCAATGCTTGGAAGCATCTTGTTTTCCTGACCTTTAAAAACTAGAAGGCTCTTTCTCAATCAACTGTCAGGATTCGTTTGTGGCTCCCAACCGGAGCCATGGCTGGTATCTTTGGAGTGCCTCATGCTCAAGAGCTCAACGGCATTAATGCGGAATCTGTGTTATCATCAAGGCAGGCTTTATCCCCTCTTGCAGCACATCGGATTCCAGCGGGTGAATGGGAACAGGACTTGAAACCAGAACATTATATTTTCTGTCTGGAACATGGGACCACAATGGAATTTGGAATAATCTGGAATAATTTGAAATAATTTGGAATTTGACCGGGGACAAATTGGATTTGGATCAAATTGGGCCAGGACCAGATTGGACCAGATTTGGCCAGGACCAGATTGAGCCTGGACCAGATTGGACCAGGACCAGATTGGACCAGATTGGACCAGGACCAGATTGGACCAGATTGGGCCAGGACCAGATTGGGCCAGAGTGGGCCAGGACCAGATTGGGCCAGGACCAGATTGGACCAGATGAGGCCAGGACCAGATGGGGCCGGGACCAGATTGGGCCAGGACCAGATTGGACCAGATTGGACCAGGACCAGATTGGACCATATTGGACCAGGACCAGATTGGACCAGATTGGACCAGGACCAGATTGGACCAGATTGGACCAGGACCAGATTGGACCAGGACCAGATTGGACCAGGACCAGATTATTCCAAATTCCATTGTGATCCCATGTTCAAGACAGAAAAATTATTTATTTATTTATTTATCTTTCGGCTTCTATGCCGCCACTCCCGGCGGGCTCGGGGCGGCTCACAGCACCAGAGAATACAAGATAAAAAACAGCAATACAAGATAAAACAGCAATACAAGATAAAAACAGGGGTAAAATACATTAAAATACATTAAAATGTATTTTACCAGAAAATACAATGTTCTGGTTTCAAGTCCTGTTCCCGCTGGAATCCGATGTGCTGCAAGAGGGGATAAAGCATTATGCAACATTGATAAGTACCTGAAAAGGGAAAGTTGGGCCTGCGAACGTCTTTAAGAACCTTTAGAGCCAAAACATGTGTTTCACCCTGCAGTATGCGATGGGATGTTGCGCTCAGATAGTTCTGGCCCCATGGAACACTTCCGGGAGGACGTCCTATGGCCGACGTAGATAAAATCTCGCGCATCTTCGTTTCATCCCAAACGGGGCTTAACAATCCATGAGACGCTCACGAGATTTCGCCATATAGGCCATGCTCCCTGGCCCTGAGGAAGCCCCGTTTGGGGTGAAACGAAGACAAGCGAGATTGTATCTACGTCGGCCATAGGACGTCCTCCCGGAAGTGTTCCATGCATCATAATACAATGGGTTTACACCCAAATATTTGAATTATTTTGCACATTTTCCTCTGTTGGAGTGTCGGCCGGGACTCTGTCCTCGTTGAATTTTCCAGGAACTTTCCTCTGCCTATTTTGGGCGTCTCTGCTCACCTACATGTGAGCCTGCTTACCGCAATTATGTTTGTGTATATATAGTGATGGTACTTACCTAATTATGTTGTAATATTGAGTGATTATACTGATGCTACATTATAGAATATTGATAAACTAGAGACTACGTGATTTATGATTGTTTATTGAGCAAGACTATAGTGTTTGTAGTGTGCTGCGCTCTTTTCCCCTTGCTGTGTCCTTGCAAATAGGGTCAAGTGATCATGTAGATCAGGGGTGCTCAGAATGGTGATCGGGATCACCAGGGTGATCTTTGGGCCTCATCCTGGTGATCTTGAGGCCCCTGACCAGGTTTTTTGCAGTTGGTCCCCTTGCACGCTGCAAAAAGTCCTCCGTCGTTGCTCCTCCCCGCTCCCTGCTCGTGCGCTGCCTCCAAAAGCTCCAGAGTCCAAGAGGCAGAATGGGCCCCCTCTTTTGGATTCCTCCTCCTCCTCCCTCCGTCCTTCTCCAGCCACTCAGAGTCGTAGGAGACCAAAGGGGGCGGGCCTGGATGACGAGATGCATGGCTGGCCCCACGCACATGCGCAAAAGCGCCCATTCTGCCTCTCAGACTTCTCGTGAGCTCTTGGAGGCGGCACGCATGCTGGCGGCGTGGAAATAGGTGCAATGACGGAGGAGGAGAAGAAGGATGCTTTGGGGTCATTTCCTTACCGCATCTCAAAGGTTGGTCTTTTTACTTGGGGTGGGTGCTTGATTGTTCTCTTTGTTTATTTTTAATGTTTAAAAATGGCCTTTTAGCTCCAAAGCCTCTCTGCTTGCTTTGTTCCTTGAGAAATATATGTTGGGGAATATGGAAATGTGGGAGAAATGGGGTGGTTGGATGTATTTTTGCATGTCCCTTTGTTTACCTTGCTGAGTATTAAATGGCCTTGCAGTTCAAAAGCCTCTCTTACTTTCTGGCTGATAAGATGTGTGGTAATATGGCAGTGTGGGAGAAATGGGGTGGTTGGATGTATTTTTATGCTCTGTTTTATATTGTTATTATTAAATTGAAATGTTGATGTTCTGTAACTTCATTTTATGTAAACTGCCCTGAGCCTGCTGAAAGGAGCGGTACATAAAAATGAATAATAAATATAAATAAATAAATAAGAAAATAGTTATACGTTTTACATTTCTGGGTAGGTGATCTTTGGGACTTGGTTTTTTAATCAGTAGCTCCCATGCTGAAAAAGTGTGAGCACCCCTGATGTAGATGCATCTCCTGGTCTCTGAAACAGCAGGAAACAAACCTAATCTGTCCTCAATATGATGTTGTCTGTGTGGTTTCAATGTGCAGTTCTTTCTTTCAGGATGAGAACCACCTCAATTCAATTTAAAAGTTTATTGTTTATCAAAAAAAATACAAAATAAATTCCCTCAAAATGCTTAAAGCCCCCCCCCCCCCACACACACACAGCTTCAATAATAATAAATAATAATGAAACTTTATTTATAGACCACCTTAAGGGACTAAGGGCGGTTTCCAACAAATTTGGCAAACATTCAATTCAATGCCTAAAGGAAAACCATACAAACAATTTACAACAAGACAAGGCACATTAGACAATATAGAACAACCAACTATATAACTTAATAAACAAAACAGCAAAAAAATTCATAAATTACAAAAACCTGATAACACACACTAAAAATAAAAATATAAAACTGGTGGTGAAAATAAAGTGTGTATGTAATATGCAAGATATACCACTTGGTGGTGCAAAAGGAAAAGAGGGAAAAAATCTCTAACCAAAGTGATTTTCCATAATGGAACAGCTAGTTTAATAAAGAAGGATTGTGTTCTTTTGCCACAAATGTATAACCCCTGACAATATTGAAGCACTGAGCATTTTGTAAAGAACCAGATTTATAAACTTCTGGTTTGGTCTTTTTTTTTGCTTATATCAACTCTGCTGCCCCAGGCTGCCGCCTCCCGCTGCCCAATGGCAAATATTGAAATCTGATCTCTTTTTTCAATAGAGTTACAGGCTGGGTAGATGCGGGGAATGCCGTGGATGTAGTGTACCTGCATTTCAGTAAGGCCTTCGAGAAGGTTCCCCATGACCTTCTGGCAAATAAACTAGTCCAATGTGGGCTAGGTTAAACTATGGTTGGGTGAATCTGTAATTGGTTAAGTAGACGAACCCAGAGGGTGCTCACCAATGCTTCCTCTTCATCCTGGAAAGAAGTGGTGAGTGGAGTGCCATCAGCAAGGTTCCATCCTGGGCCCGGTCCTGTTCAGGATCTTTATTAATGACTTAGATGAAGGGATAGAAGGCAAGATCATCAAGTTTGCAGACGACACCAAATTGGGAGGAATAGCCAAATACTCCAGAAGACAGGAGCAGAATTGAAAACGATCTTGACAAATTAGAGAGATGGGCCAAAACTAACAAAATGAAGTTCAACAGTCACAAATTCAAGGCACTCCACTTAGGCAGAAAAAATAAAATGCAAAGATACAGAATGGGGGACACCTGGCTCGAGAGCAGTGCATGTGAAAACGATCTTGGGGTCCTTGTGAACTACAAGTTAAACATGAGCCAACAATGTGATGCGGCAGGGGAGGGGGAGCCAATGGGATTTTGGCCTGCATCAATAGGAGTATAGTGTCTAGGGCCAGGGAAGTCATGCTTCTCCTCTGTTGTGCCTTGGTTAGACCACATCTGGAATATTGTGTCCAATTCTGGGCACCACAATTGAAGAGAGATATTGACAAGCTGGGATGTGTCCAAAGGAGGGCGACTGAAATGATCAAGGATCTGGAGAACAAGCCCTACGAGGAGCAGTTAAAAGAGCTGGGCATGCTTAGCCTGAAGAAGAGAAGGCTGAGAGGAGACATGATAGCCATGTATAAATATGTGAGGGGAGGTCATAGGGAGGAAGCTTGTTTTCTGCTGCCCTGGAGACTAGGTCGTGGAACAATGGCTTCAAACTACAAGAAAGGAGATGCTGAACATTAGGAAGTACTTCCTGACTGCAAGACCCATTCAGCAGTGGAACTCTCTGCCCCAGAGTGTGGTGGAGGCTCCTTCTTTGGAAGCTTTTAAACAGCGGCTGGATGGCAATCTGTCAGGGGTGCTTTGAATGCTTCTTGGCAGGAGGTTGGACTGGATGGCCCGTGAGGTCTCTTCTAACTCTATGATTCTATGATTCTATGCTTTTTAGCAGAGCCAATATGACATGGTGTGAGCACTGGATTACAAACCTGGAGGCCATGAGTCGATTCTCCACCCAGCCATGAAAAGCTATTGGATCACCTTGAGCAAGTTGCTCTATCTGTCCCAGAAAACCCTTACTGCAGTGGTTCTCTGCCTTCCTAATGCCGCAACCCCTTAATACAGTTCCTCATGTTGTGGTGACCCGCAACCATAACATTATTTTCATTGCTACTTCATAACTGTAATTTGCTACTGTTATGAATTGTAATGTAAATATTAAGAGTGGATATCGCCAGTCATTATCCTTAGAAAACCGTTATTATCTAAAATCAATTTAGATCCTAATTCAACCTGCAGCCACCAACCCGGAAATGATGTTTCTAAATCGAAACCGGGTCCGCCATTTCCGTAAAAGGCACGTTATTATGTCGTTTCTATTTCCACTCTTTCTTACCTTTAACCCGCATTGGTTCTCAGCTGGCGAGGGAGCATGGAGACGTTGCCCTCCACGCTCCCTTGCCAGCTGACAAGCAACACGGGTTACCTTTAACACGCGTTGGTTCTCAGCTGGCGAGAGAGAGTGGAGGCGCTGCCCTCCACGCTCCCTCGCCAGCTGATAAGCAATGCAGTTTACCTTTAACCCACGTTGGTTCTCAGCTGGCGAGGGGGCATGGTGGGCATGCACTCCATCCCTCCTCGCCAGCTGAGAATCAACCTGTGTTAGAGATATCGCGGGTGTGGAGGCAGGCATCCCCTGCGCACTGCGCATGTGTGGCACCAATAACGAAATAATAATGAATTTTGTAATTAAAAACAAATCAATTTTGAAATTTTCCCAAAATTTTTCGGAAGACTTTCTATTTCGAAAAAACAGCAGCTCCTCCCCCCTGCCCCGCCCCCCATGAATTGAGAAACAATTTTTTTATGGATCAACCAGCTCTAGTAAATATCTGATATGCAGGAAGTATTTTCATTCATTGGACCAAATTTGGTACTAATACCCAATACGCTCAAATTTGAATACTGTTGGGGACGGATTGATTTTGTCATTTGGAAATTGTAGTTGCTGGGATTTATAATTCACCTACAATCAAATCACATTCTGAACTCCACCAACGATGGAATTGAACCAAACTTGGCACACAGAACTCCCATGATCAACAGAAAATACTAGAAGGGTTTGGTGGGCATTGGCCTTGAGTTTTGTAGTTCACCTTCATCCAGAGAGCATTGTGGACTCAAACAATATTGGATCTGGACCAAATTTGGCACGAATACTCAATCTGCCCAAATGTGAACACTGGTGAAGTTTGGGGAAAATAGATCTTGGCATTTAGGAGTTGTAGTTGCTGGGAATTATAGCTCACCTACAATCAAGGAGCATTCTAAACTCCACCAACAATAGAATAGGGCCAAACTTCCCACACAGAACCCCAAGACCAACAGAATATACTGTATTTTCCTGTGATCTTTGGTGACACCTCTGACACCCCCTCACAACCCCCCCAGGCGTCCCGAGCCCCAGGTTGGGAAACCCTGCCTTAATGTCACAAAAATTGGAAATAACTTGAAGGCACACAACATCTGCATCTCAACTTTTTTATGCTGGGAATTCTTAACTATGGGTCCATCTAGACTCCAGAATCAATGCACTTTGGCACCACAATGCCTGCCATGGCTCAATGCTATTGCAATAATGGAAGTTGTAGTTTGGTGAGGTACCAGTACTTTTTAGCAGAGAAAGTGAAAACTTTTGTAAAGGTACAACAGCCATGGTTCTATAGCATTGAATCATCAAAGTGGTATCAAACTGCATTGATTCTACAGTATGGATGCATCTTTGTTGGAAGGAAGGAAGGAAGGAAGGAAGGAAGGAAGGAAGGAAGGAGGCGGGCGGGCGGGCGGGAAGGAAGGAAGGAAGGAAGGAAGGAAGGAAGGAAGGAAGGAAGGAAAAGAAAACCTCTGTCTACTGATCTGTCCTTTGGCCAGTCCTCATTCACTCCCATTGGCTGGGAGAGCATGGAAGTTGTATAAGGTAACTTTTCCAAGGCACATCTAAACCCGTGTTTTGATCGTAGATTGGTGCATAAAAAAGACTTTTAAGTCAAATGACTGGGCTTGACTTTTAGATGCCCAGTCGTCAATGTTTGTAAAGGTTGGTCACCTTTCCAAGATCAGGATGTTCTCTTCCAACGCACTCTTGGAAGGAAACCCACTGAAGGGCTTGCTTCAATCCCGGCTTTTGTTGCCGTTCTGTGGCTTTTGTTTCGCGATCACTTCATAAGGCCACTGACCTTTCCGTTCTACAAAGGCAATCTTGATAAAATGGCTAATTAATGCTCAGCTTTGGATCAGAAATTACAAGAAACCACACAAAAGGGGTGTTAAATGAAGCCAACCTGGAAAGAGCAGGTTGACATCAGAAGGGAAGCTGAGCTCCTGCAGCCAAGTCTCAGATTTCAGTTGTTCAAGGACATTTTATTTATATTCAGTGCAAAGATGCCCTAGAATTTTGTTTCCTTCAGTTGCTGCAAACTGGATTCAAAATGCACTTTGTCAACTCAACAAGAAGAAGGTAAGAGAAGGGAACAGAGCCTTGCTCTTCCCAATAGTAAAGGTAAAGTTTTCCCCTGACATTAAGTCTAGTCACGTCCTACTCTGGGGGATGGTGATCATCTCCATTTTTAAGCCAAAGAGCTGGCATTTCCATAGACACCTCCAAGTTCATGTGGCCAGCATGACTGCATGGAGCACCATTACCTTCCCGCAGTAACAGTACCTACTGATCTACTCACATTTGCATTTTTTTGAACTGCTGGGTTGGTTAAACCAGTGTTTCCCAACCTTTTTTGAGCCACGGCACACTTTTAACATTAAAAAAAATCCGGGGGCACACCACCAACCAAAATGACACTCTAACACAGTAAAGAACGGCTGGGGGATGGTGACCTGCTGGGAGCAGCTGCTGGGAGAGAAGAAGCCCAGGGGGAGGGGGCGGAGCCAGGCCACGCCCCCTCCCCCTGGCTTCAGCTCTCCCAGCAGCTTCTCCAGCCTTGAGGGGGCAATGCCAAGCCAACGGTGGCAGAGCCAGCACAATGCTGGCTTGGCATTGCGCCCTCAAGGCTGGAGCAGCTGCTGGGAGTGCTGAAGCTGGGGGGGGCAGAGCCAGGCCGCATCATGCTCCTCCCCCTCCTCCCAGCTTCAGCTATCCCAAAGAGGAGGAGCATGAGCAGTGGACGGGCTTCAGTGGGCGGAGCTCCTCCTCCGTGCGGCTTCAGTGAGCGAGGGGCGAGAGACATGGTGGGAATCATGGCAGATTGGAGGCTGGCTGGGGAAACGGCCGAAGGAGGCGGCGCCCCAGCCCCTTCTTCTTTTTCTTCGTTGCCACCCGGCCCTTCCTCCTCCCCCTCCCCAAGCAGCAGGAGTTCAGCAGGAGGAGGGGGGAAGAGGGGCAGAGAGCTTTTCTCATGCCACAGCAGGAGGTCCGTCACGGCACACTACTGTGCTGCGTCACAGCGGTTGAGAAACACTGGGCTAAACCCTTGTGCTGGCAGAACTGCTGATCAACAGGTCAGTGGCTCAAATCCGGGGAGAGCAGGTTGAGCTCCCTCTGTCAGCTCTAGCTCCCCATGTGGGGACAGGAAAGAAGTCTCCCACAGGATGGTAAAATATCAAAACATCCTGGCATCCCCTGGGCAACATCCATGCAGATGACCAATTCTCTCACACCAGAAGTTAACTTGCAGCTTCTCAAGTCACTCCTGACATGAAAAAAGTAGCAGACAGTCTTCCGTTTGTCTCCCTAAGCCATCAAAGTTGACAGCCATCACTGCAACCAATGGTTGTAAATTCCTTCTATCAATTAGGTGAAAAAGTCCTTCCTTTTACCTGTCCTGGGATGTTGTTGTGTGCCAGGTAAACATCTCTGATTCATGGTGACTATATCAGAGTTTTCCCCCCAATGATTTATTTAGATGTTTTCCATTCCCTTCCTCTTATGCTAAAGGAGTGTGGGTTTTCCAAGGTCACCCCATGGATTTCCGTGCCTTGAGAATTTGTATCCTGATGTCTTGGATTCTGACTCCCAAGACACTGCCACATTGGCTAGTTGTGAAACCAAGTCTCTCAAAGAGTGATAGATTCTCCATCTTTCAGATGTTGGGTGGGCATCTTTCAGGAGTGCTTTAGTTGTATAGAGAAGGGCATTACAGTAGATGACCACCATAGTACCTTTCATCTACAAGATCCATTGATTTTATTATTCTTAACCAAGTTTAGGAGATCAGCAGAATTTCACCTCCATCAGGCTTTATTGTTATGTATCTTCAGATCATTTCTGAGTCCTGCCAACTCTAAAATGAACGTATTGCAGGTTTTTTCTGCCCAGGGTTTATGAACAGGGATTTGAACCCCGGTCCTGTTCAATATCTTTATTAATGACTTAGATCAGTGTTTTTCAACCTTATGAGCCACGGCACATTTTTTACATTTACAAAATCCTGGGGCACACCACCAACCAAAATTACACAAAATTACACTCTAACACAGTAATACATATTATGTTTTAAAATGTATTTATACACTCAGTGTGAAACTTGGGCCTGTTTCGATGAACACAACATATATATGACTTCCCCTCACATATTTATGCATGGCTATCATGTCTTCTCCCAGCCTTCTCTTCAGGCTAAACATGCTCACCTCTTCAAGCCACTCCTCATAGAGCTTGTTCTCCAGACCTTTGTGAAATTTCACCCCGAGTGAAATTTGCTTCCAGTTAACGATGGATGTCATGAAGCTGTTATAAACAATTCCTGGGGGGGGGGGGGGCCTAAAAAAATCCAGTAAAATAGTAAAAAAAACCATTTCCAAGCGGAAAGGCTCAATTTGTTTCTTGGACCTATGAGGGGGCTGCTATGAGGGGGGAGAGTACCAATTTCCCACGGCACACCTGATGATCGCTCACGGCACACTAGTGTGCCATGGCACACTGGTTGGGAAACACTAACTTAGATGAAGGGTTAGAAGGCATCATCAAGTTTGATCATCAAGTATGCAGAAGACACCAAATAGGAGGGATAGCTAATACCCCAAAAGACAGGAGCAGAATTCAAAATGCTCTTAACAGATTGGAGAGATGATTGGCCAAAACTAATAGTTGGACTAGCTGGCCCACGAGGTCTCTTCCCACTCTATGATTCTATGATTCCACAATTGCACTCAAAGCGCTGTATAAAATACCCTGAGATGAAGGAACATGCCCTCTCAAAAGGAACCCGCACCACCAGTTGTCAAAACACGGGACACTTTACAGTTGTGTAACTTTTCATAAAAGTTTAATTAACATAACTTAATAATCAAATTGCATTTCGTACACAAGATGACTCGATAGCATTGCTCTCACTCACTGCTGTGTCAAGTTCACAACAAAAGTCCAACAGAGTTCATGCAAATTGCTCCGCCAAAGCTGGTCCAGTTTGCTTTGTCTTGTTTTGCTGATCAGTTTTGTTCAATGTTTCAGTATTGATCGTTGTAGTACCTTTAACACACCGTTAACAGTGCAAGTCCAAAGAGGTTTTGCCCTGGAGTAAGTCCCACTGAGTAAATACTATAAATATTATGACCCCCTAAGTGTGTTTAGGACAGTTCCTAATTCCTGTTAAATATGTTGTTTAGATATACTCTACAATACCGTGCTTGATTCCCAAAGCTTAAGGTTTAGTAAAAAGGAGTCAATTTGTTTTTCTTGGTATTAGCATCACTTCTTACTTTTGCATGCATCTTCTAATGGCTGGCACCCACTGACATAGGAGGGGAGAAACTTTTCATTGAAAAGTCTGGCTAAGTAAAGATAGGGAAGGGAGAGCTACTTATGAAAACAATGTCACATAGAATTAGTCACGGCTGTTTCAGAAGAACAGCTCCCGTCAAAAAAGGCTAACGTCAGACGAGTCTATCAATTGCACAGGCTTATAGTTCAACACAAATTGAGGCCTAAGGAACAATATAGAACCATGAATTTATTACATTCTGCAAAATATAATGCCCGAAAGGATTAAATATGTCTCGTTTTCACAATGCACAACTATGTAACCCGGATGAAGGAGGTTGGAAGCTATGGTCGTAATTCAGGAAAGGGTTGTCTCTCCCATGACTCAGGCTGGATTTTTATTTCAACCTGTGGTTGTAAAACATAACCTTGCACTCAGCACTGTTAAAAATTGTTAGGTTCCAGTAATTACACACACGTACATTCAAACCCCTACTTATCTCTAAGGAAACTTCATAATGATTAAATGAATGCACCCCAATTCCTCCAAAGAGAGGTCCATGTTTGGAAGTAGATGAAAGCAATGCTGGATACAAGTGAGCATTTGCATCAGTACTCCACCTTTGTACACATTCACCATCCCCTCCTAAAAGCGTATTTTAATACAATACAACCACAATATCCATGGAATGTGTCCAAAATAGTCAAAGGTTTGGAAGCCAAGCCCTATGAAGACCAACTTAGGGAGCTGGGTATGTTTAGCTTGAAGTACAGAAGGCTGAAAGAAGGGGACATAATAGGCATATTTGAAAGGATGTTGCATTGAGAAGGAGGAACACTTGTTTTCTGTTGCTCTCTAGAGCAGTGGTTCCCAACCTGTGGTCTGTGGACCACCCGTGGTCCACAAGAATGAAAATATGGTCCATGGCCCCACCATTACTGCACCGTTACCACACGGTAACGAGAGCGACTGGTCTTGTGAAACCCTCTTATGGTGCCGAGGCAACGGGGATGTTGGGAGGGGAAGGCTGTCTACCAATGAAAGATTACTACAACCACACCAGCTCTAGTTTATTAAATATGGTTTTCTGTAGGCGAGCAGGTGGCAACTACTGAATGGCAGCATCAGAAACTAGAGGTGATTGGGTCTATCCAATGCAATTTTCTGAATCAGCATGCCAAATAACCAAAGCAAGTCTAAAGTTGAGCAAAAACTGATTTGTAACCCTTTTGGTATGAACGTTGGAGAGTAGTCCTGGTCAAAGTGGTCCTGGTCAAAACAAGGTTGGGAACCACTGCTCTAGGCAGGGGTGCTCATTAGGTAGATTGCGATCTACTGGTAGATCATGTAGGGCAGGGGTGCTCATACTTTTTCAGCATGCGAGCTACTCTTAAAGCAACCAAGTCCTAAAGATCTACCTGCCCCCGCCACTGCCTGCTCCCGCCGCCGTGCGCTCTTGCCACCGCGCGTGCTCCTGCTGCTGTTGTCCGCCCGCACAGCGCTTCTTCCACCAGCATCCAGAGGGAGCGCTCCGCCCTGCCTGTCTCGCCAGCAATGGAGGATGCACAGCTGCTTCTGGATGAGAGAGAGGCAGGGCGCTCCCTCCAGAGGCCCCGCCTCGTGCTTCCTTCTTCCTGCAATGCCCCGCAGGCGAAAACAGCACCGCGAGAGCGGACACAGCAGCAGGAGTGCGCGTGTGTGCAGGGTGTGCACCCACATGGCAGGAGCGACCCATCCGGCTGGTGAGGCCCGAAGATCACCTGGAAGAGGGCCGAAGATCTACTAGTAGCTCTAGAGCTACCTAATGAGCACCCCTGGCGTAGGGCGTCCTGGTACATCACAGGCAGGGCAAGAGGAAGGCTCAGTCCCGCCCCGCAGGCTCCCACGGCTGCCCAAGTGCTGCCGGCCCTGGGTTATCTGAGGTCCTTTCCACACAGTTGAATAATATCCCATGTTATCTGCTTTGAATCAGATTATATGGCAGTGTGGACTCGGAAAGCCCAGTTCAAAGCAGATATTGTGTTATATGTTTCACATTTTTGTAGTGGGTAGGTAGATCATTTTGACTTGGTTGTTTTATAAGTAGCTCGCATGCTGAAAAAGTGACTCAGGCACAATGGAGCAATAGATTCAAATTGCATTTTAAAAAGATTCCACCTAAACATTAGGAAGAACCTTCTGATGGTAAATATTGTTTGGGAGTGGATTATGCTGCCTGGGTGATGGAGCCCCCTTCTTTGGATGCTTTTGAGTGGAAGATGGATGACCATCTGTCAGGAATGCTTTGACTATATGTTCCTGCATGTCTGTGGCTTGGACTGGATGGCCCTTGTGGTCTCTTCCAACTTGATGATTATATTTGTGCAACTCCAACAAAATGTTTCTCCTCTGGGCATTTTTAGGTCCTCCAGTGCACGTCTATGGTATTCTTGGTCCACAAGTCTTTCAATTCAGTAGGGTCCACTATAATTTACGGTTTCATGGATCCACACAAACTCTCAGAGATATAGGACTCATACTGTATATATTTTAATGCACCCCATATTTAAACCTGGGCCATTGGAATGAACAGGAACTGCATACAAACTCAGCCATGAGATGCATGTCAATGGAGCTCAAAGCTCAGCAGCTCCTAACATTCCATCCTCCCATTTTGATGACATTTGAGATTTCCTACACAACGGGCAACCTAAAATCATTAATGAGAAGGAAACTGTTGGAAGATTTAAGGGATAATGTGCAGCAAACAGGAGAAATTCCAGGTCAGAATCATGTGTATAACTGTGTCATTGGAACAGTGAATCCACTTTGGGTGTCAGCCAAAGTGCTGAACCTATCCATTCCACATTTGCTCCTCTCAAAACTCGGAGAAGATTCGCCACCCCCAGATTTAGTTTCCTTGTTTTAAAGGAGGGAGGAGTTGCTGAAGGATCCTATGAGCCTCAAACTTAGTTTCTTGGAGTGCATTTTCCCCATGCTTGAAGTGGAAAGGAACGTGGAAAAATGCAAAACATTATCCCTATCGGCCAGCATTTCTATCTGCTGTTTCCATCCAGACAATGTCTAACTTGGTTCTATGTTCCTAAATACCTTGTGGTGCCAGAGATTTATGATCAATCCTCCCACATTCCTTAGTTCCATTCCAGTATCCATACTGGGGTTTTGGTTTAGATGGAGAGTGTGGGTGGGATCAGGTTTTCACTCTTTCCCCTCCACCATTTATCTAAAATAGACATGGGCAAACATCAGCCCTCCAGTTGTTTTGGACTTCAACTCCCACAATTCCTAACAGCCTATTGGCTGTTAGGAATTGTGGGAGTTGAAGTCCAAAACACCTGGAGGGCTGAAGTTTGCCCATGCCTGGTGTGCAACTACAATGTAGACTTGACACCACTGTAGCTGCTATGGCGAAACAGTATGGAATCCTAAAATTTGTAGTTTGGTGAGGCACCAGCCCCCTTGGCACAGAAGACTGAAGACCTTGTAAAACTACAACTCCCATGATTCAAAGCACTGAGCCAAGGCAGTCAAAGTGGGTGTCGAACTGTATTCATTCAACAGTGTAGATGCACCCTGAATTATCCCACTCAGCTCCAATCCCATGGAAACAAAGAAAACAAAACTCTTTGGAGATTCAAGTATATATCTCTAACAGCCCAGCTATTTAAGTGCAAAATCCCAAAGCTTTCCACCACACAAAAATACTGGTTTGCCCTATGTGTCTATGACATCAAGAAAAGCAAAAGTAATGTATTATAGGTAATCAGATGAATGGGGATGTATAACATTGTTGGGGGTAGGGAAAATATTGGCTGCTGCCGCCGCCAGTCCTCCTGCTGCTGCTATGCCTTAGCTGCTGAGCGCCATCCCGGGTGCCCCCATTGGCTGCCACCACCGCGCTAGCTCCTCCTATGCCTTATTTATTTATTTATTTATTCAAATTTGTGAGTCGCCACTCCCGGGCGGCTCAGGGCGACTTACAGCAAATTCAAGATTAAAACAGAATAAAACATCATTAAAAACAGCATAAAACAAACAGACAGTAAAATACAATCAGAATACATCAGTGCGATATGTAGGACACAGGAAGGCAGAGCCTACCAATCTTATTATTAAAACCCGAAGGCCTTAGCAGCAGCAGGAGGAGGTAGCGCCGCCGCGACAGCCAATGGGGGCAGCACTTGAGCCGGGCTGGGATTACCAGCGAACAGAGGAGGAGGAGGAGGGGGAGGTCCGTGAATCTGCACCCGGCAGCTTGCGCCCATAGGCCATGGCCTAGGGTGGCCTTATGGGTAATCCGGGCCTGCCTATGAGCAATCACAGCTACTTCAGAGATGTGCATGAAGTTGCGTGTATGTGTGTGTCAGGAGTGAGTTGAGAAACTGCAATTTGTTTCTGGTGTGAGAGAATTAGCTGTCTTCAACGACGTTGCTAGGGATGCCTAAATGTTTTGATCTTTTACCAACCTGTGGGAGACTTCTCTCACATCCCTGCATGGGGAGTTGGAGCTGACAGAGGGAGCTCAACCAGTCTCCATGGATTCAAACCCCGACCTGTTGGTCAGCAGTCCTGCACAAGGGTTTGACCCACTGCACTACTGGGGACTCCTTGTGCCTGAAGTGAGAGGAAGATATCCATGAAGCATGTGAGGGGAAGACATTCGCTTATGGAAGCTGTAATGGGCTACAATTGACTAGCAAGCAATTATCATGCCTTTATAGTAGGCATGGGCAAAATTGAGCCATCCAGTTGGTAGGCTGTTAGGAATTGTGGGAGTTGAAATCCCAAACACCCAGAAGGCCTAGGTCTGCCCATACCTGGCTTCAGTGGAAAAAATGAAATGCACAGATGTAGGAGGGGTAACACCTGGCATGAAAACAGTCAATGCAAAGGGTTTTTGGAGTCTTAGTAGGTCAGAAGCTAAAAAAGAATTCAACTTCCAGGGCTCAATGCAATGGCATCCTGGGGGTTGTAGTTTTCCAAGGCCTTCAGCCTTCTCTGCCAAATAATGCTGGTGCTGCACCACACTGCAATTCCCAGGATTACCATAGCACTGAAATGTGGAAATTAATGTGATGTCAAACTGCTTTAATTCTATAGGTAGATCAGGAGCCTCTGATGGTGCCGCATGTTAAACCACTGAGCTGCTAAACTTGAAGAACGGTTTGAATCAAGGGAGGAGGGTGAGCTCCCGCTGTTAGCCCCAGCTTCTGCCAACCTAGCAGTTTGAAAACAACGGTGAGTACATCAATAGGTACCACTTCGGTGGGAAGGTATTGGCGCTCCATGCAGTCATGCTGACCATATGACCTAGGAGGTGTCTATGGACAAAGCCAGCTCTTTGGCTTAGAAATGGAAATGTGCACCACCCACCAGAGTCAGATATGACTAGACTTAATGTCAAGGGGAAACCTTTACAATTACCTTAAATAAGGCATGGACAAACTTTGGCCCTCCAGGTGTTTTGGACTTTGACTTCTACAATTTCTAACAGCCTGTGGGAGTTGAAGTCCAAAACACCTGGAGGGCCAAAGTTTGGCCATGTATGGTGTAGATGCTTGAATTTCAATTTAGGCTCAAACCAAGAATGGATTCACTGTCCCAATGCAAGCTGGCTTCAGAAGCATCCTATATACATGTCACAAGATGATCTGCAGCTTTCACGTGCAAAAGTATATTTGAACATACACCTTTTTCTCTACATGCAGGCAGAAAGAGAAATACAGTAGACTCTCAGTTAACTGGAACTCTCAAACAACTGGTCAAAAAAGCAAAAAACTAATACTTACATTTTTTTAAAGAGCAGTTTTCATAATACAGTAAAACAAAATTACAATAAGGTAAGGTTGTCTTCCCAAAATTCAATTTGCTTTGAATTGCTCGTATGTCTCAATATTAATATCAAGTCAATACAGAGTTTATAGTATGATATATTATGAGGTATAGTATTAGGCTTCTTTTTAAACTCTTAAGCAACCAGAAACTACATTTATCTGGCATCTACCCAATTCCCACAGGTGCCGGTTAACTGAGAGTCTCCTGTATTATATTAATGTCTGACACTGCAAGTTTCTTCAAAAGTTACAGATTTGGAAGAACCGAAGCTTTATAATTCCTGGAATACTCTAAATCTCCATGTTAGAGTCTTAAAGGGTGACTTTTAAACATTGAGCTGCTAGAGCCTTGCCTAAGCTAAAAAGGTCAGGGATGGAACTGAGGGTGTATCTACATCAGGGGTGGTCATTAGGTAGATCGTGATCTACTGGTAGATCGCGTAGGGCATCCTGGTAGATCACAGGCAGTGCGGGAGGAAAGCTCAGTCCTGCCCTGCAGGGTCCCAACGCCGCCCAAGTGCTGCCGGCCCTGGATTATCTGAGGTCCTTTCACACAGTTGAATAAAATCCCATGTTATCTGCTTTGAATCAGATTATATGGCAGTGTGGACTCAGAAAACCCAGTTCAAAGCAGATATTGGGTTATATGTTTCACATTTTTGTAGTGGGGAGGTAGATCATTTAAATAGCTCACATGCTGAAAAAGTGTGAGCACCCTGATCTACATGGGGGAGGTAGATCATTTAAATAGCTCGCATGCTGAAAAAGTGTGAGCACCCCTGATCTACATGGTAGGATTAATGCAGATTAACACCACTTTAACTGCCATGGCTCAATGCTATGGGTTCCTGGGGGTTGGAATTTGCTGGGGCGCCAACACTCTTTGGCAGAGAAGGCTAAAGCAAAACCACAACTCCCAGGATCCCATAGCATTGAGCCATGGCAGTTAAAGTGGTGTCAATCTGCATTAATTTGGGAGTGTGGATGCACCCTCTGCTTGTTCCACAGGCCTCCAGGTTTCTGGGGTAGCTTTGGAAAATAAAAACTTCTCTCCACAAAGGAAGTTACCATAGATGTGGGTGAAACGTCAGGAGAGAATACCTCTGGAACATGGACGTACACCCTGGAAAACTCAGAGCAACCCAGTGATTCTGGCCATGGAAGCCTTCGGCAACACAAAGGAAGTTGGTTCTCAAACTTAGAAGAGCTTTACAATAAATACATCGAAGGAAAAAATCTCAGTGAAAATTGGGTCTGATAAAGAAAATGGGGGAAACTAGAAGGGAATCGCATGAGATATTGAAAGCATAATAAATATATCATTCCATGCTATTGCTTTCCCCCGAAGCTGAGAGAGTGTGACTTGCCCAGGTTCACCCAATGGATTTCACAGCTGAGCACGGATTCGAACCCTGGTCTCTACAGTCACAACCCAATGCAAAAAACACTACCCTAAGAATCCTGCTCCAAACGAAACTTCTCTTCCAGCACTCAAATTGTATTGCAGTCATTTAAAATTTCGAAATCGGTGTGAATAATTTTCAGCGTCTTTCTTCAAAGATACGACATTTGGAGACTGGGGAAGCATTTCATTTTGGAGGGGTTTTATTTGATTCTTGATTCACAAAGAATAATGGCGACTGCCTGTTGTTGTTGTTGTTGTTTTGCTCTACCATCCAGCAAAAGTTGGCACTTCAACATAGAAGGAAGGTTAGCATCTGTTCTGGGTTTTAGCCCAAACTTTAGGCCAGTTGTGCCAACTGCTGGATCTCGTTGGGCAATGGCGATACAGCTCAGCCTTTAATGTTCAGACTACAACTCGGAGTGGATCCACTTCCCAACTCCCAGAGCCACCTCTGCATCAATATTTTACCATCATGGGCAAACTTTGGCCCTCCGGGTGTTTTGGACTTCAACTCCCACAATTCTTACAAGCTTACCGGCTGCTAGGAATTGTGGGAGTTGAAATCCAAAACACCTGAAGGGCCAAAGTTTGCCCGTGCCTGATCTATATTATTCCCAAGTGCAGTGCCATCTTATCCCCCCAAAATAAATAATTGCCCCCCTTTCCTTTGGAGCAGTGTTTCACAGTCTTCCTAATGCCACGATCCCTTAATACAGATCCTCAACTGTAACATTACTTTTGTTGCTACTTCGTAACTGTAATTTTGATACATTTATGCATCATAATGTAAATATCTGATAAGCAGCATGTATTTTCATTCACTGGACCAAATTTGGCACAAACTTTGTCATTTGGCAGTTGTAGTTGCTGGGATTTATAGTTAACCTACAATCAAATAGTCTTCTGAATTCCACCAATGATGGAATGGAACCAAATTTGGCACATAGAACTCTAATGACCAACAGAAAATACTAGAAGGGTTTGGTTGGCATTGACCTTGACTTTTGGAGTTATAGTTCACCTACATCCAGAGAGCACTCAAACAGTGATGGATCTGGACCAAACTTGGCATGAATACATATGCCCAATTGTGAACGCTGGTGGAGTTTGAGGTAAACATACCTTGAAATTTGGGAGTTGTAGTTACTGGGATTTATAGTTCACCTACAATCAAAGAGCATTTTGAACCCCACAAATAATAGAATTGGGCCAAACTTCCCACACTGAACCTCCGCGACCAACATGGTCTTTGGCGACCCTTCTGCCACCCCCTTCACAACCCCCAGGTTGATAAACGCTGCTTTGGAGGGTAGAAATCTCCCCAACACAAGCAAAACAGACTCTACACACCTCAAGATTTCTTGTCTTTCAGAATCCAAGCATCCCCATTTCCTAGGATTTATGGTCCCAACACACAGCAAGCCTTGTTTTTCAGGATATAAGCTTCTTCTCCTCCTCATATGGTTGCTAAACTATGGGCCGGAAGAAGGCACTTGCCCTGTTCCTGTTATGCACCGTACTGGTGGTGGGCAGTCAGGAAAGCAGGGCACAAAAGCCCCACCAGAGAGCCGGACTTTAGCACAGCTGGTAAATCACCAGCAATGATAAGATCTACCAACCGAAACATTGCCAGTTCGAAGCTTCAGGTCAGCATGAGCACCCAACTGTCAGCCCAGCTCACTGTTTACCTAAGCAGTTTGAAAACAGCTTGATCTGTAAGTAGAGAAATGAGGTACCACTAAAACAAGCAGGGAAGGTCTTTTACGATGCCAGAAAGAAAAAGATCAAAAAATGCCTGGCAACCAAAAGGAAGGAGAAAGTCTTGATGGCTCCTCGTCATAGAGGATGGAGCGACAGCACCCCCCTGTGGCTGGATTCGAGGACAACCTCCAAGGTGCCAAAAAGCTGGACGTCAACACAACATACCTCCTTTCTGTTCTGTCTGTCACTGTCCAGTCTGTCCAAAATGGCATTAAATGTTTGCTATGTATGTGTACTGTGATCTTCCCTAAGTCCTCTTGGGGAGGTAGGGTGGAATATAAATAAAATGTTGTTGTTATTATTATTATAATCAAATGAGACCCAGGCAAGTCTGGTCCAAGGCACGTCATGGCCACTACACTAAGGGCTGGAACAAGGCCCCTGCCCCGTTCCTGCTATATCCCGCCGGGGCATACTGGTAGGCAGCAGGCAGCGGGGGGCAGTCAGGAAAGAAGGGCACAAAAGCTGCACCAGATGCCAAATGAGGCCCAGCCGCCGTGACCTCTCCCGACGCTGAGTCCGAAGGGGCAGCAGGACCATAAAGAGCCGGCAGGGGGCGCAAGGGGGCCTCGGTGGAGTAGAGTAAAGCAGGCAAAGGCAGCGATTCGTACAAGCCGGGCCCTTCTAATGCCATCTCCGAGGCTTGGAGGCGGCCCGGGGCAAAAACCGACATCTCAGACGGATCTGGGATGAGGCCACCATACTCCAGGAGGTCGAAAAGCTCCTCAGGGCCAGGCTCTTTCAACCCGGAGTGACTCGGCTCAGTGAAGAAGGAAGGAGGAAGGTTACGGTGCCGGAGAGGGACTTTCTTGCCCCCGACGTGCAGGAAGCCTTCGGGTTGGATCGAGGAGAGACCGACGCCGAGCGGTTGCAAGGAGTCGAAGAGCGCTGCCAAGCTTTGGCTCTGCACCAGAGTGGCAGCAGAGGCATCTCGTTTCAATGGTTGCGGTGGCTTGCAATGCACCGCCCCGCCACTGGATGGCGACAGAGAGGCGCTAGTCCTTTTCGGCTGCTTGCAATGCGCTGCACCGAGGCTGGAAGGCGACAAAGAAGCAGGAGTCCTTTTGTGAGAATGGGGCACCTGCTGCGGCGGCTTGCAATGCGTTCCCCCGCCGCTAGGTGGCGACAAAGAGGCGCTAGTCCTTTTTTGCGCGTTAAGTTGCGGGTGCGGATGGCTGCTGGCAAAACTCGGCTGGGGATTGGGATTGGGAGAGGATTCCTGAGTCCCAGAAGCAGCAGCAGCTCCGATGATCCCATTGCACCGCTTGATCTGCTTCTGCAAATACTTGCGGTGGTTGACTTTCCGCTTGGATTTGACGGGCTTGTCCAGGGCCAGCTTGATGTTGCTGGAAGCCGAGTCGATGAAGCTGAGCAGCTCCTTGAAGTCGCCCGCCTCGCCGCCTCCCGCCCCGCCGTCCAGGAGCAGCGCGCCGCCCTCCTCGAAGCCTTTCTCCAGCTCCCCCAAGTCCCCCAAAGGCCCCGAGAAGCCGAAGGGCAGGAAGGGGTGCCCGTGGGGGGCCAGCGGGGCCGCCTGCACCGCCATGGGTGGCCCGCCCTCCGCCGCAGCCCCGGGAGGGAGCCCTCCTCGCCTCTTCCTTCTTCGGGCTACTCTTCAGCCCCGGAGGGACGCCCAAAGGCAGGCCGTCGAGGCCAGGCAGCCCGCGGGGCAAGCATCTTTCCTTCCCTCCTTCCTTTCCTTCCTTCCTTCCTTCCTCCCAGCCAATGGGAATCAATGAGGATCAGCCAAAGGATGGGTGAGTGGGCAGAGAGTCTGCCCTTCCTTCTTTCCTTCCCGTCTAGCTCTTTCCTTCTTTCCCTCCCGTCTCTCTCTCTCTCTCTCTCTCTCTCTCTCTCTCACTCACTCACTCACTCACTCACTCACTCTGTCTTTCTCCTCTGCCGAAGCCAAGTCAGGAAGGCTAAGAAGCTTTCTTTCCTTTCTTTATCTCCCTTCCTTTCTCTCCCTTCCTTCCTCCCTCCCTTCTTTCCCTCCCGTCTATCTCTTTCTCTCCCTCTCTCTCTCTCTGTCTTTCTCCTCTGCCGAAGCCAAGTCAGGAAGGCTGAGAAGCTTTGGTTCTTTCTTTCTCTTTCCTCTCTTTCCTCTCTTTCCTTTCTTTATCTCTCTTCCTTTCTCTCCCTTCCTACCCCCTTCTCTCTCTCTCTCTCTCTCTCTCTCTCTCTCTCTCTCACACACACACACACACACACACACTCACACACTTACACTTTATTTCTCTCGGTCTCTCCTCTGCCCACTTCTGGCACCAAAGTCAAGCCAGAGAGGCTAAAAAGCTTTGATTTCTTCCTTTCTCTTTCTTTTCTTTCTCTCCCTTCTTTTCTCTCCCTTCCTCTCTCACACTCTCTCTCTCTCTCTCTCTCTCTCTCTCTCTGTCTGTCTGTCTGTCTGTCTCTCTCTCTCTCTCTCTCTCTCTCTCTTCTGTCCACTTCTGGCACCCAAACCAAGCCAGAGAGGCTAAGAAGCTTTGATTTCTTCCTTTCTCTTTATTTTCTTTCTCTCCCTTCTTTTCTCTCCCTTCCTCTCTCACACTTTCTCTCTCTGTCTGTCTGTCTGTCTGTCTGTCTGTCTCTCTCTCTCTCTCTCTCTCTCTCTCTCTCTCTCTCTCTTCTGTCCACTTCTGGCACCCAAACCAAGCCAGAGAGGCTAAGAAGCTTTGATTTCTTTCTTTCTCTTTATTTTCTTTCTCTCCCTTCTTTTCTCTCCCTCTCTCTCTCTCTCTCTCTCTCTCTCTCTCTCTCTCTCTCTCTTCTGTCAACTTCTGGCACCCAAACCAAGCCAGAGAGGCTAAGCAGCTTTGCTTTCTTCCTTTCTCTTTCTTTTTTTTCTCTCCCTTCCTCTCTCACACTTTCTCTCTCACACACTTTCTCTCTCTCCCTCCCTCCCTCCCTCCCTCCCTCCCTCCCTCCCTCTCTCTCTCTCTCTCTCTCTCTTGTCCACTTCTGGCACCCAAACCAAGCCAGAGAGGCTAAGAAGCTTTGATTTCTTCCTTTCTCTTTCTTTTCTTTCGCTCCTTCCTTTCTCTTCCCCCCTCTATCTCTCCCCCCCTCTCTGTCTGTCTGTCTCTCCTCTGCCCACATCTGGCAGCCAAGCCAGTGAGGCTGAGAAGCTGTGGTTTCTTCCTTCTCCGACAAGAGCTTTTTCCACCCGCCTGCCTGGATTGGCTTTTAGTGCCAAGGAGAGGAGGAGGTGTCCAAAGCAAGGGAGGGAAGGGGAGGGAAGAAGGGCAGCCCCTCTTTTGGGGAAGCCCTGTTAACTCTTTCTTGAACTGTCTCCATGGCTCACTGAGTCTAGGATTTGGGGTTTTCTTAGGTTTGCACTCAAAAGAGACCCAGAAAATACAAAGTCAATAGACACAATTGAATGTTGTATAACAAGCAATATTATTATAATTATCAATGGTTCAATGTACTCACGGACCGCAAGTCAATCTCAACATTCAAACATATTCCACAAGGTTAATTCCAAAAGTCCAATGACACAGTTGTGTTGATAATGTTGGTCCGGAGGGTAGTCGAAACAATAATAGAAAGTCAATTCATAGAACGCGCATATTCAAGGCGAAATCGCATCAAGTGGAGCCAAATTAAAGTTAATCAAAAGCCAGGTTGACCGAAGTACCAGAATTCATGCTCCGTTTCGCGCCAGTGGGCGCTTTGTTAAAACCACTATAACAATAAGGCAATGCAGGGCATCCACCGATCTACAATAAATATAAAGGGTCAGGTAATAAACAGTGGGTCCAATCAAACCGTAGGCAAACATAACATTCACATATCACATATAATACATACCAAAAATATACGAGAAGTGAGGCACGGGCCATACTCCCTTCAGTCTTTACTCCTCTAATTATCCGACTTCCCCCCTGGTGTTGTAAATATTGACCTAATTACCTTGTGGTTAAATGCCTTGCTATGTGCCTTACTCCCTAGAGTATGGCCCGTGCCTCACTTCTCTTATATCTTTGCTTGTTATACAACATTCAATTGTGTCTATTGACTTTGTATTTTCTGGGTCTCTTTTGAGTGCTTTCCAGGGTAATAACAGTACTTATCGTTTTGTTTTCTTAGGTTTGTCCATGATTGTGCCTTCTTCCTGCATGGACTGGATGGCCCTTGGGGTCCCTTCCAACTCTAGGATTCGGAGCATCCTACTAGACCAGGCATGGGCACACTTTGACCCTCTCTCCAGGAGTTTTGGACACAATTCCTCACACTCTCAGGCTTAAGTGACTTGGGGGAAGGGGCCTGAGTCAGTTAGGAATTGTGGGATTTGAAGTCCAAAATAAGTGGAGGGCTCAAGTTTGCCCAAACCTATGCTAACACCATTCTTCCATGCATGACACCCTCAAAGCACTCCCAACAGATGCTCATTTAGTCTTTGATGCCACTTATTACAGCTCTTGCCATTAGGAAATTCTTCCTAATGTTTAGGTGGGATCTCTTGTCCTCTCGTTTGAATCTATTACCCTAGTCCAGGGGTGCTCATTAGGTAGATCGCGGTCTACAGGTAGATCGCAGGCAGGGCGGGAGGAAGGCTCAGTCCCACCCCGCAGGCTCCCGACGCTGCCCAGGTGCAGAAGGAGGTTGGACTGGATGACCCCTGGAGGTCTCCTCCTATTCTAGGAACCCATTGTTATTATTATTATTATCAGAGGCTGAATGGCCATCTGTGAGCAATGCTTTGATTGTGTTTTTTCCTTATGGCAGAAGGAGGTTGGACTGGATGGCCCTTGGAGGTCTCCTTCTACTCTAGGAACCTGTTGTTGTTAGTAGTAGTAGTAGTAGTAGTAGTAGTAGTAGTAGAGGCTGAATGAATATTATCACCATTGTTATTATGAATAAATTCAGGGGCTTATTATACTCACATTTAGTTGAATTCAGTCTTAAAATATATTATATGGCTCTCACTGAAATAAATTTCCAAATATTTTGCTTTTATGGCTCTCTGAGTAGTGGGTAGGTAGATCATTTTGACTTGGTTGTTTTATAAGTAGCTCGCATGCTGAAAAAGTGTGAGCACCCCTGCCCTAGTCTCTGAAGCAGCAAAAAACAAGCGGGGTGTCTCTCCTCAGTGTGACAAATGTTAAAACGTGGCCATCATGCCCCTTCATCACTTTTTCCAGGCTAAATATCTCCAGCTCCTTAAATCACTCCTCATAGAGATTTGTGGTTTCCAGACCTTTGATCGTTTTTGGTCACTCTCCTCTGGTCACTTTCCAGTGTGTCTATATTTTATTTATTTATTTCAGGATGTTACCCCGCTCTTCTCAACCCCCGAGGGGGGACTCAGAGTGGCTTACAGTACGGCACAATTCGATGCCCACATCACAACAGCATAAAACCCCACAACAATTAAAATACATTAAGATACATTAAAATACAGTTTCAACAGCATCATACACAGTCATTCCAAGTTAAAACAATATTCAATCCATAAAAACATTGACCCTCTTCATCCATTCCATTAAAATCCCCATCTAACATGCTGCCTAGTGCTGGTGTGCAAACGCCTGGTCCCAAAGCCAGGATTTTACCTTTTTCCTGAATGCCAGGAGGGATGAGGTGGACCGTACCTCAATAGGGAGCGCATTCCACAGGCGGGGAGCCACCACCGAGAAGGCCCTGTCCCTCGTCCCCACCAGCCGCATTTGAGAAGTCGGCGAGAGCGAGAGCAGAGCCTCCCCGGATTATCTTAGATTGCAAGGTGGGACGTAGCGGCTGATGCGTTCGGACAAGAAAGCTGGGCCAGAACCGTATAGAGCTTTAAAGGTTAAAACCAGAACTCTGAATTGAGCTCGGAATTGGACAGGCAGCCAGTGGAGCTGGCACAACAGGGGGTGGTGTGCTCCCTGTATGTAGCTCCCGTTAGTAATCTGGCTGCCGCCCGCTGGACTAATTGAAATTTCTGAACTGTCTTCAAAGGCAGCCCCACGTAGAGTGCGTTGCAGTAATCTATTCAGGATGTGACCAGAGCATGGACGACCGTAGCCAGATCAGACTTCCCAAGGTACAGGCGCAGCTGGTGCACGAGTCTCAGCTGTGGTTCCCAATACCAGAGGTTCCCAACCTTTTTTTGACCGGGGACCACTTTGACCAGGGACCACTCTCCAACATTAGTACCAAAAAGGTTAGGATTCAGTTTTTCATCAACTTTAGATTCGCTTTGCTTATCTGGGGTGCTGATTCAGAAAATTGCATTGGATACACCACATCAGCTCTAGTTTCTGATACAGAGCAAATGGCATCTAGTAGTCGTCTTCTGCTCATCCACAGAAAACCAAATTTAATAAGCTTTGCCACGATAAGAGGGTTTTGCGAGACCAGTCGCTCTCATTGTAACTGTGTAGTAACGGTGAGACCGTGGCCCATATTTTAGTTCTTGGGGACCAGTGGTGCTCTATGGTCCACAGGTTGGGAAGCACTGATCTATACCTTCTTGAACTGAGGTGTCCAGGTGAGTTCTGACCAAAGCAGACTTTTTTGGGTCTTCCTTCTTGTCTGCCCTCAAGTCCTTTATGACGTATGGCAACCCTGCCATGGATTTTTCTTACCAAGGTTTCTTCAAATGGGTTTTCTCTTTAAGCCTAACTCTCCAAGGCTGAGAAACTGGCTCACACAAATTTCCCCAGCAGGTTTCCAAGATAGATTGGAGTGCAACCTGAAGTCCTTCCATCACTCCGGTCAGGGCAGAAATGTAGTTATTTCTTTTTGAGTCATTCAGAGGAGGTTTGTCATCATGGTGAGCCCTCCATGTCCATGGATTCTGTATTCTCATATTCAACCATCCACATCTTTAAAAAATTAAATTCCAAAAGGAAACCTTGATTTTACCATTTTATATCATGGCCACCATTTATCTACAGCAGTATTTCCCAACCTTTTTTGAGCCGCGGCACACTTTTTACATTTACAAAATCCTGGGGCACACCACCAACCAAAATGACACAAAATGGCACTCTAACACAGTAATACATATAGTTAATATGTTTTTAAATGTATTTATATACTCAGTGTGAAACCTGGGCCTGTTTCGATGAACAAAACATAGATATCCTGGCAGGAATGGCAGAAAGACACACACGAAGGTCTTGCTCAACAGCTGTCAGTCTCTCTGTGTTTAGAAAAAATGTGTCCATATAGCTTTCAAAGTAGTCCACTAGTGCTGTTCTTATGCATCAATACACCGCATAGAACAATAATGAGGCTTCCACCTTCAATATATATGCTCCTGTATCATTCCAGGTGGGGATTAGATGGGTACCTCATGTATAACTGGTGAACAGAAGAGTTGTTACACAGTCACTAGAAAGGCTATCATGTCCAGCCAATGCCAAATGTAGTAATAGTTGGTACACATAAACACAAAAACGGCCGAAGGAGGCGACGCCCCAGCCCCTTCTTCACCACTGCCCGGCCCTTCCTCCTCCTCCTCCCCCCCCCCCCAGCAGCAGCAGCAGGAGTTCAGCAGGGAAGGAAGGGGGGAAGAGAGGTTTTTCCGCGGCACACCAGGTGATCGCTCACGCCACACTAGTGTGCTGCGGCACGGTAGTTGGGAAACACTGACCTACAGCATTGTATACAATTAGACTTGAGCATCTATGGATTTTGGTATCCACAAAGAGTTCTAGACCAAACCTCAGCAAATACCATCTGTTAAGATGACAGAGTGTCACTTTCCCAAAGTCACTCAGTGCATTTCCATGATGGAGTGAGGATTCATTCACATTCAGACTTCATTTATAGCAATATGATTGAGTGACCTTATAGTTCTTCCTTGTTGTCTGCCTTCAAGTTGCTTCCAACTTATGGCAGCCTCATCATCCCCTTTCTACTTGGAAGTTTTCTATCAGCATTTCCATGAGGAAGATGAAAACAAAAAAGAATTGGAGAAACTCAGATGTTTGGAGCCAGATTGTGGTAAACAGTGCAACGGCTTGACAAGGCAGGACAGGACTCCACTCTAACAAGTTCTTCTGCATTCAGAAAGGCAAGGTAAATAGCAGCTGCATGTGTGGACCAAAAAACAGAACATTGCAGACCAAATAAACTTGCTACTCATAGCATGCTAAACAAGCATAGATTGAGACATTTAGCCACCAAGGTGGAAATCATAACAAAAATGGAGGCTGATAAAAGAAAAAGTAATCTCTGAATGCATTTTGGAAAAAGTCTCCATGGCATCACTAGTAGTCAGAATTGGCCACAGTGATCCACGCTCTCGTTACATCTAGGATCAATGTAACACGCTCTATGTGGGGTTACCTTTGAAGACTGTTTGGAAGCTCCAAATAGTCCAACAAGAGGCAGCCAAGTTAATAACTGGGGAGTCATACAGAGAGCACACAACTCCCATGTTACGCCAGCTCCACTGGCTGCCAGTTCGCTACTGAGTACAATTCAAAGTGCTGGCTTTGGCCTACAAAGCCCTAGACCAGGGCTGCCCAGGAAGTCGATTGCGATCGACCAGTCGATCGCGGGACCAAAGGAGGTAGATCGCAGCCAGATGGAGTGATTCTCAGAGGGGGCGGAGCCAGGCCGTGCCAAGCCCTGCCCCTTCCCCCAGCTTTGGCACTCCCAGCAGCTGCTCCAGCCTTGAGGAGGCCAGGGCCAAGCCAGCCTTGTGCTAGCTATGCCACCACTGGCTTGGCCCTGCCCTCCTGAAGGCTGGAGCAGCTGCTGCTAGAGCTGAAGCCAGAGGGGGCGGAGCCAGGCCACACCAAGCCCCGCCCTCCCCAGCTCCGCCCTGCTTCTCTCTCGTCCGGAAGCAAACGTGGACGGTGCACAGCGTGAGAGGTGCACGCGTGGAAGGTAGATCTTTCTGACTTGGTTTTAGTAGCTCGCATGCTGAAGAAGTGTGGGCACCCCTGCCCTAGACGATCCCAGCTCAATTTACCTATCCAAAGGCATCTCCCACCATCAGGCATGTAGCCAGGGGGGCTAAGCTTCAGCCCCGAAATTCTCCGCGAAAAGGCCTTACTGGTACATTATTTAAACTGTTATGTTTATTCATATCATGATCTGATCACCATGCTCATTATATCCCACATTAATGGGGATTGTGGGATAACAATACAAAAGATTTGCCCTAGCAGTAGACCCTCTTCCACCCAGTCTCAGCCCCCTGAACCAAACTCAGCCCCCTCCGAAACAAAATCCTGGCTACGGCCCTGCCCACCATTGAGATTAACATATTCCAGGAAAGCCCTGCTCTCAGAAAATCCAACATTATCTGCTTTGAACTGAAATATCTGAGTCCACACTGTCATATATTCCAGTTCAAAGCAGTTAATATTGGATTTTATTCAGCTGTGTGGAAGAGGCCTCCGTTTATAAGGTGTGTTCAGGCTTTGTTTGCTCTGGGATCCAATTATGTTGTATCCAGAGAATTCTGTTCCAGCACTACATTGCAGTTGGGATTGATCCTCTTCCTATCTCTCTTTTTCACGCTCCAACTTTCAAAATCATACATAAACATTGGCAGTACAAATGGCTCCTTATTATCTCCTGGGCCCGCCATGGATACCAAAATCCATAGATGCTCAAGTCTCATTATATACAATGGTGTTGTAAAAATGACACCTCTTATATAAAATGGCAATATCAAGATTTCCTTCTGTGCTTTTTTTTTCTTGGATGCTTGAATCCACAGATATGAATCCCTTGTTTATGATTGGCTGACTGTACGACGAGATCAACAACATTGACTTGGGAATATGATGAGGTACACTTAAGGATCTCATTGCTTTTTTTAAGGTTGAAATCCTACTTTGATCACAATGGGTTTTTTTGAAAAAAATCAAATAGATCTTTTCTACTGCAGCCAATTGAACTTGAATAAATTTGCGTGTATGTTTGTTTGTTTGTTTGGTTTTTTGTGGGTTTTTTGTTTTTGTTTTTTGCAGAATCTTCAGCATTTTCTGCGTAGAAAAAAAATCAATTTTAAAATGTTTCCATGCTTAACTGGTTGGAAGAAAAGAGATTTTCTTTTTGCAATGGCAACCCAATTTTTAATCAAAGAAAAATTGGATCCACATAGCAATTTGGGTCCCCCCCCCCTTCCACTTCCAAACTTTCCAACGATGGGAAAATGAGAGCAGCCAAACAGGTGTTTCCAACATACAATCTCATTTCCTGCTTGCGTCTTAATCGGCTCATCAACCCGGCAAGTCGACTCCGGGCGCATTCTTTGGGCAGTGGGAATTTCTGCCCTTCCCTGACAAGCATTATAGGAAGGCTTTGACATACAGCCTCGCAGGACCTAAATAGGCTGGCCTATTCTTTGCCTCCTCTGAAAGAGAGCTTTGTGCCAAAGATTCATTAAACTGCACCACACAGACCTTTCAGAAACCGGGGAAAGGGGAGGGAAAGGCAGGAGAGGGGAGGGAAGGGGGGTGCCAATAATGAACAGTCGATTTAACTGGAAAAGCAGCGAGAGCTGTTAAATTAAAGGGAAATAAACCACACTTCGAGTTTGGTGACCTAAAAAAGGGGAGTGGGGGCTGGAAGGATCTTCATTCGGCAAGTCGGCTTTGCAAAAAGCAGACCGGCAAAAAGTTGGCAACATTTTACAAAGACAACCCAAAGATTGTGTGGACAAGGAGAAGAAATAAAATGCTTAAAAATATCCTGGATCTGTGTCTCATTGCACTTGGGAATAGTCATGGTGATGTGTTGGAATAGGTTGCGGTGCTGGGAAATGTGCAGTCCACGAGTCACACAGCATCTGGAGGCTATATACGACCTTCAAGCATCACCAATGGTTCTGCAGGGTGAGGCTGCTTGACATTGCAGGACAGAGTCTGCTATAATGTTACAAACTGTGTCCCCCAACATATTATATTAAACTATAAGATCATATTGAGGTTTGGAAGCCCTTTCACACTACGCAGTTATAGCATTAAGGCATGATGATCAAGTTTGCAGACAACACCAAATTGGGAGAGATAAGCAATACTGACAGGAGCAGAATTCAAAATGATCTTAATAAAATAGAGATGATTGGCCAAAACTAACAAAACAAAGTTTAACAGGGACAAATGCAAGATACTCCACTTAGGCAGAAATAAAGGGCAAGCAAAGATACAGAATGGAGGACAATGCCTGGCTCGATAGCAGTATGTGTGAAAAAGATCTTGGAGTCCTCGTGGACAGGAAAGTGAACATGAGCCAACTGTAATGCAGCATCTTTAAAAAGCCAATGGGATTTTATTTTATTTATTTATTTATTGTTGGGCTTCTATGCCACCACTCCCGGGAGGCTCGGGGCGGCTCACAAGCGCCGAATAAAACAGCAGAGTAAAACAATTTAAAACACGGCAGAAAAACACAATATAAAACCAACAAATTAAAAGCCTGGTGTGAAAAGCACAACACAGCAGGTACCAGAAATTACAAATACGACGGGCATGCCTAAGCAAAAACCTACAGGCCAAAGGCCTGCTGAAATAAGTAGGTCTTGCAAGCCCGCCTAAAAGGCAGCAGATCCTGGATGGCACGTGTTTCAGCGGGGAGGGCATTCCATAGTGTGGGTGCAATCACAGAGAATGCCCTCCTACGGGTTGCTGTTAGTTTGACGGACTTCGCAGAGGGGACATCCAAGAGGTTAGTACCTTCCGACCAGAGTGGAAGGTATTTTGGCCTGCATCAATAGGACTCAAGCTACCCCTCTATTCTGTCTTGGTCAGACCACACCAGAATCAAACTGTGCCCAATTCTGGGCACCGCAATCTAAGGGAAATGTTGACAAGCTGGAATGTGTCCAGAGGAGGGCAACGCAAATGATCAAGGGTCTGAAGAACAAGTCCTACGAAGAGCGATTTAAAGAGCTGGACATGTTTAGCCTGCAGAAGAGAAGGCTGAGAGGAGACATGGTGAGAGCCATGTATAAATATGTGAGGGGAAGTCATAGGGAGGAGGGAGCAAGCTTGTTTTCTGCTGCCCTGGAGACTAGGACGCAATGGAACAATGGCTTCAAACTACAGGAAAGGAGATTCCATCTGAACATGAGGAAGAACTTCCTTATGGTGAGAGCTGTTCAGCAGTGGAACTTTCTGCCCTGAAGTGTGGTGGAGGCTCCTTCTTTGGGGGCAGGCATGGAGCCGGGGGGGGGGCTTGACGGGCTTCATCCCCCCCACCTTAAAATTCTCAGGGTGGTCCACGAGAAGGCCTTACTGGTACATTATTTAAACTGTTATGCTTATTCATATCATGATCTGATCACCATGCTCAATATATCCCATATGCAAAGGGGTATTGAGATAACGATACAAAAGGTTTGCTAGGGTAGACCCTCTCTCACTCAGACTCAGCCCCCCAAATGAAACTCAGCCCCTCCTGAATCAATATCCTGGCTACGGCCCTGTATGGGGGCTTTTAAACAGAGGCTGGATAGCCATCTGTTGGGGTGCTTTGAATGTGATTTTCCTGCTTCTTGGCAAGGGGTTGGACTGGATAACCCATGAGGTCTCTTTCAACTCTGATTGTATAATACTATGATTCTTTTTTTACACTTTTGTGTTTTATTAAAGTACAAAAGCTGGCTTAGTCGAAGAAACCAAAACCCATGTTGTCAGATTCTTCCGACCCTTCTTTTTTCTCATCCTCCTTCTTTTCCTTGGCAGGATTTTATGATTCTATGATTATGGTTCCACTTTCACTGTCATATCCGATTCCAATTATATCACAATGATTTCACATTACCTGCCATGGCTGTCCATTATGGGATCCTAGGGTTTGTAGTCTGATGAGGATCTGCAACTCTCTGGATAAGACTTCAAAATGTGTCTCCCTAAACTGCAAGCACCAGGATTTCATATAATTTGGCCATATATTTAATGTCGTATCACAGCACTATAACTACATACTAGGCAATGGCATGGTTAGGTCCAGTCGGAATCTTCGTATTTCAGATTAAATTTGGATCAAATTACTTTTTGAAGCGATTTCAAAGCGATTTGGGAACCTGGAAGTATCCTCGCCTTTTCGAAACCACTGTTGCCATCTTTGTTCCGACTCAGGAAATGATTCAGAAAAGACCCAGTGTTTGGAGGCAAGCAGTAGCTTGCATGCTGGGATGCTTGCCTCCAGCCAATGAGGGGAAACCATGTGGGGAGGGGAGGGGTTTTGGCTCGGCAACCAGGGATGCGAACTGGAAGGGACTAGGCAGCTTGCGTGGGAAAGGTGTCATGCCACCGCTTTGCAAGGGAACAACATACCCAGGGAACCTAGTAAAATGCCCCCCGTTTTCCTGAATGGACTGGGATTTGGAGGAGAAAAGAAAAGGGCAAAGGAAGAGAGACATAAGGAAAGAGGAGAAAGGAAGGGAGAAAAACAGCAGGAAAAATGTCAGTTTAAAATAGTGTGGATGGATTTCTTTCCTTTCTCTCCCACGTTGGTTTAAACCAGTGTGGATGGGATGGATCCATGTCAGTTTAAACCAGTGTGGATGGGATGGATCCATGTCAGTTTAAACCAGTGTGGATGGATGCCTTTCCTTTCTCTCCCACGTCGGTTTAAGCCAGTGTGGATGGGAGGGATCCATGTTAGTTTAAACCAGTGTGGATGGGATGGATCCGTGTCAGTTTAAACCAGTGTGGATGGATTTCTTTCCTTTCCTTTCTCTCCCACGTCAGTTTAAACCAGTGTGGGTGGGTGGATCCGTGTCAGTTTATACTAGTGTGGATGGATCCCTTTCCCAGTGGTTTTAACCAGAGTGGATGGATTTCTTCCCTTTGCCTCCCCCCCCCTTTTTTTTTCTGGAGTAAAACAACTACTTTCAAAGTAAAGATCACCCAATGAAACAGGAAATAACACTTTGAAACCATTAATGAAAAATTCAGAAGTCTCTGAAATTTTGAAAAGTTTTGAACATTTTTTTCAAAGTCTGATTCCCTCTACGCAGATGAGAAGATCGGGATATAAAAATTTTAAATAAATAAATTTAAATAAATAAATAATTCTGTGAAAATCGGAATTGACTTTAGATTTGAACCACCGAACTACATCCGAGTCGAGTTCTGGACCATTTTTATATCAAACAAGCCTACTACATATATAGTCCCAAATGATCTTTGAAAACCACAATCCACATCTTATTCACCAACCTGATATATAATAATCAGTCCATATAATATGCCATAATTGCAGATTGTGAAATAAATACAAACCCCATATATTACACCCTCTAATGTTCCACAGATGAAAAACCTGGATCCATGTAGCCAAGAAAGATCAGAGTTTGGTCAACATGGCCAAAGTCATTGATGAGGAGCAATAAACAAGCTAGGATAGGATGCAGCAGTTTAATAATAATAATAAACTTTATTTATAACCCGCCACCATCTCCCCAATGGGGACTCGGAGCGGTTCACTTTTTCACAGTTTATTTTTGAGACTAAAAAGATGATGGAAATTTCACCTACTCTTCTCCTCTCTCTTCTGCTGACTTAATTCAGTACAATGTATTTTTGTAACTTGCATCCACTGAGATAAGCTGAGGACAGAGTTGGAGGAAAAAAGAGAAACTGGAACATTTTAGAAACAGCTGGAAAATGGGATAGCAAAAGTTTAACTAAGAGAATTCCTGCCAAATTAGAATACTTGGAAAGTATGATATATAAGATTGCCAGGTTAGCAGCATGCATTTCCTTAATATTTCAGAGCCTGAACCTGAGACTTATAATTCTGTGTTAGAGACTTGAATGCCCCATCTACACTTCCATATTAATTGCATTGAACTGGATTGAGTATATGGCAGTGCAGATGCAGTTAAATCTGCTTTATATAAATGTACACTAATCATTATAATGCAATTCAAACTGAATTATGTGGCAGTGTAGTTGAGGCCTAAGTCTAATCTTTTGAACTAGATTAGAGAGTTCTATACAGTGTATAGAACGCGAGGACCCGGTACCCAACCCGGACCAATGGGCACTGTCTCACAGAATTCAGGCCCCTAACATCGGAAGAGGTGAAAAGGCTGGTGACCGTGGCAAGAGCGACGACCTGCCCCACGGACCCTTGTCCATCGCATTTAATCAAGTCCTGCATTGACATCATCTCGGACGCTCTGAGGGACTTGGTGAACCTCTCCCTGGATACAGGCACTTTCCCTGAGTCCCTGAAAGAGGCCAGAGTTAGCCCCCTCTTGAAAAAGGCGAGCCTTGACCCCGACGACCCGGTAAACTACCGCCCTGTTGCCAATCTACCCTTCCTGGGTAAGCTCCTGGAGCGGGCGGTGGAAAGCCAACTGCGCGATTTCCTAAACCGATCCGGGGGCCTGGACCCGTCCCAGTCAGGTTTCCGCGCGGGCCATGGAGTGGAATCCGTCCTGGTAGCGATTACAGATGACATCCGCCACCAGCTGGACGGGGGGGGGGGCTCGGCAGTCCTGGTCCTCCTGGATCTAACCGCGGCCTTCGACACCGTTGACCATGACCTGCTGCTCCACCGCCTGGCTGCCTCCGGGATCCAGGACAAGGCTCTGACCTGGCTGGGATCGTTCCTACGGGGCCGCTCGCAGCAGGTCGAGTGGCAGGGCCAGGTCTCTAGGAAATGCGGGTTGGAGTGTGGGGTCCCCCAGGGTGCCATCCTGTCTCCCACCCTCTTCAACATCTATGTCCAGCCCCTGGCCAGTATTGCTAGGAGCCATGGTTTCTGCTGCTACCAATACGCCGACGACACACAGCTGCTGCTGAAGCTCGACCCAGGGATGTCGTCGGTGCCGGATAGCTTCAGTCAAGGGCTGAGAGCGGTGACAAGCTGGCTCAGAGCATACAGGCTCAAAATCAACCCGGCAAAAACGGAGATCCTCTGGCCGGGCCGACCCAACCCTCACTCACCACTACCACTCTTTGAAGGCGAGCCCCTGTCCCCGGCTCCGGCGGTGAAGAGCTTGGGAGTGATCCTGGACGAGAGATTGACGATGGAAGCCCAGATCCAGGCCGCAGCCAAGGGTGCCTTTTTCCATCTTCGCAGGGCCCGACGGTTGGCCCCCTACCTACCATCAGAGGCGTTGAAAACTGTGATACATGCCACCGTCGTCTCGCGTCTTGATTATTGCAACGCCCTATATGCGGGCCTACCCCTGTCCACAACTCGGAGGCTGAGACTCATTCAGAACGCAGCGGCCAGACTCATCTCTGGGGCATCAGTCAGGAACCATATTTCTCCAGTTTTAAAGGATCTTCACTGGCTGCCCACAGAGGTCAGAGTGATCTACAAACTTATGGCGCTAACCTTTAAAGCACGGCATAAAATTGGGCCAGCCTATTTGGGCGATCGGCTGACAGACCAACACAGCGAAAGGCCAGCGCGTGCCATAAATGGTGATCGTATAGCCATCCCAGGGGTGAGAGAGGCCCGGCTGACGGAGACCCGACGGAGAGCCTTCTCCGTGGTGGCTCCCATGATCTGGAACACCCTTCCGCCTGCTCTCAGGGCCACATCGGCCCCAATCAGATTCCTGTCTGACCTGAAAACCTGGCTCTTCTGCCAGGCATTTGGGGTTTGATCGGACGTTTGGAGTCTGAGCCTTTCTGGCGCTTTGTACCTATGTTTTTAAATTGATGTATTTGGGGTTTTAAATGATGTAAGTCGCCCGGAGCACCTGTGGTGGAGGGCGACTCACAAATAATAAAGTTATTATTATTATTATTATATCATTTCAAATCACAGAACTCCCAAGACTGGACAATCGCAATTAAAGTAGTGCCAACTCTAGTGTGGATACATTCTTGTGTGGACTATTTGGCAATGATTCAAAAATTCCCACACATAAAGAGTGTGAAAAAAGAGTATTCATGATTTTTGGCACTTCTTCAGCATTTTGATGGTAGCAAATATGAAACCTCATAGGTCTACACCATGTCTACATGGTGCTTTGAATGCAATTTTCCTGCTTCTTGGCAGGGGGTTGGACTGGATGGCCCATGAGGTCTCTTCCAACTCTAGGATTCTATGATTTTAAATACAATTCCACCTTATTGAATATAGTCAACTAAAAAATAGTATTGTACGCTATCTGATCAATTAAAAACAAACAACCTGAAACCAAATGCCTCTGAGTCTTAATTATTGGTTTAAAACATTCAGATAAAGTTTGACAAGAAAGTTGGAAAGAACTGAGCACCACCAACAGACGTTAATGTTTTTGTTTTAGCATTGGTGTATTCGAGTAATGTTCTGAAAGTTGTTGTTGTTGACTACTGTCAATTTGATTTCATTTTACGGCAACCCTAAAAGATGGTGTCCAAGTCACCCTATCTTCAACAATCCTGCTCAAGTCTTACAAATTCAAGGCTTCATTGATTGTTGTCTTCCTCTTTTACTATTGCTCTCTGCTTTACCAATAATTATCAACTTTTCTATCATATCAAGGTTTCAAGTCCATATCAGCAAAGGACAATGTTAGCAAAGTAAGTAAGTAAGTAATTGTATTTTTATACCCCGCCACCATCTCCCCACGGGGACACGGGGCAGCTTACAAGGGGACAAGCCCAAAATTACAGATAAAATAAAGCCAGTGAATAAAATAATAAAACAAAACACAATAATAAACAACATCATAAAAACAATGCGGCTGAAGTAAAGTCATAACTGGGATTGGGCTCAATGAGTGCAGTAATTCCTTAAAAGAGCCAATGGAAAGAGCAGAGATCAAATGTACATGGACTAGGGATCAAATGTACAGGGGGCATAACCTAAACCAATGACGAGGAACAATAGGAGGGCTGGAATAAAGTGCAGGATTTAAAATAGGTCAAGATAATGCTCTAGTGAAACTGCCTAATCAAAGGCACAATGGAACATCCAGGTTTTTAATTCTCTCCGGAAGAAAGTTGGGGCCTGTCTTATCTCCCTAGGGAGGGAGTTCCAAAGCCAGAGGGCCACCACCGAGAAGGCTCTCTCCCTTTTCCCCACCAACCGCACTTGAGACGGTGGCGGAGGCAAGAGCAGAGCCTCCCCAGATGATCTCAGGGTATGTGCTGCTTCATAAGGGAAGAAGCAATCACAAAGGTAGGCAGGTCCCAAACCGTTTAGGGCTTTGTAGGTGATCACCTGCACCTTGAGTTGGGACCAGAAACTTATTGGAAGTCAGTGAAGCTCTTTAAACAGGGGGGTTGACCGCTCCCTGAAACTGGCTCCTGTTAGCAGCCGAGCCGCAGATCTTTGAACCAACTGTAGTTTCCAGACTAAACCAAAGCCAGACCAAAGCTTGTAAAGTTAGGAAAGGCTGAAGTGCATCTCCCAGGATCCCCCACTAGCATGTTCATTAATCATACCAAACTACAAATCACAGTATTCCATCAGATGAGACCATGGCAATTAAAGTAATAGCAGATTGATATAATTGATGGATGCACCCTTGTATGGTCTCATTCGAGAACTGACCAAAGATGTATGACAACGAAACCAACAATCAGTCTGGAGAATCTCGAGAAATCTTATCCAAAAAGGACTTTTCCCAAGATCTGGCTTTTGATTCTTTTCAGAGATAACTGTGTTCCAACCTACTTGAATGCACTGATGCTAAAACAAAAACATTAACATCTATTGACGGTGCTCAGTTCTTTCCAACTTTCTTGCCAAGCAAGAGAACAGCTGAATAATCCTCAGCTCTTCAGTGTGTGGTCTTATTTTGTGTTTCGTCATGCAGACAGTACTAGAGAAGGTCATACGGGTCATCAGAATACTAATAAGAAATCTGATTGATGACCGTGTGCCAGAGAAATGAATGGGATATTTAATTACTGTCCCCTGCTCTTTTTAAGAGACAGTTTCCCTCAACTGCTTTATCTCCCCTCGTCCTTTCTCTCCCTCTTTTTTAAATGCCACCCCAATAATCCAAAGTTTTCTAAACAACATAAAGACAAATTCAAAGACAGACATGGTTGGGTTTTTTTAAAGGCATCGGACTGGTTCATTGATTCTTTTTCTGTCTTTGTTTAGGAGGGCAGTCGGGCTGCGTTCCAAGGCTGAAAAAGAAAAGGCCATGTTGTTCAATGGGAATCAGGATTGCTTCAAAGGGACGTTGTCTTCGAAGTGGGACAATTAACTGCTTCAGTTCTGGTTTATGAAGAGAGCAGAGCAACAAACATACTTCAGGTTCATCTACACCGCAGAATGAATGCAGTTTGGCAGCACTTTGCCTGCCATGGCTCTATGCTATGGAATCCTGGAAGCTGTAGAATTACAAGCCTTTAGTTTAGTCTGCCAAACAGTGCTGCTGCCTCCCCAAACTACAACTCCTAGGATTTCATTGTATTGAGCCATTGCAATTAAAGTGGTGTCAAGCTGCAATCCTTCCTCAGTGTAAATGTACCCCTGGTCTCTACTGATTGTGCAATTGTAGTACCCGGTGGATAAATTTTGGTAGAAAAATATGCACAATTGTGAGTGTATGTGATTTGGAGATAAGAACTTTATCCTTCTTTTCCCATTCCTCCTTTCCGACATCTCACAGTTGTGGTCAGATGGAGCAATGATGCATCCATGCTGGAAGAACTAACATTTCCTCAGCTAATCATCCATTCTCTGTTTCACCGGGTTCCTGTCCTTTCCCTTTCTCACAGGTCTCAGACCAATGTTTAATTTTAAATCCACTGCCATTTTTTAAATATAAACAAGCTCAAACCTTTTTTTTATTTAGAAAAGGAACACCTATGTGGATACTTGTAGATGTTGTAGGTCAACCAACAGAGGATTGTGAGATTTCCTATAGCACAAAATGATTAGGTCTCAAGTCTAGGAAGTTCAAGACTGGGAAATGATGATTCTCCCAGTGAGAAAGCTGGCTCGGAAAGTGCAGGGCCTCAAGGGCATTCAGAAGAGTCAGAAGTAGCAACAGTGAATAAGGAATCGAGTGAAGAGCTGAGTGATACGGAGGGTTCCCGTGAGAATCCACATGTAGCTACGGAGATCAACAAAAGTCTTCGTTTACGAATCAGAGCTAAAAATAGAAATTATGTGGGAAAGTGGTGAAGGAAAATTCATGGGAAATTGAATGATTTCATGGGTATCTATTAAACAAGTTGTTTAGCTTAAAGGCAGTTCAGGCAACACTATGTTAGAGTGAGAATCTAAGCCTAGGTTCTCTTGTTCCTGGTTCAAGTCAAGCTTTGATTTTGGATTTAATATAACCTAAAAGTTGTCTATGTTCCTGTTCATGTATTCTTGAACAGGTTTTACTAGTTATACCTTTTTGATTGTGGACTTATGTTGTGCCTGTGATTGCTGGCTGTTCCTAGACTTCGTCACCTCTGGAACTTTATGAGACATTTGGATTATTGTTTGGTTATCATCTGTTGCTAAACCTTTTTGGATTATATATCCTCCTTTCTTATCCATGATTTTATATGCTTTTTATATGTTTTTACAATAAACTATTGGCTTACATTCCTGGACTCTTGTCTGGTGCGATGGTCTATGTTTCCAGGCAACAGTAGATCAGGATACTCTTATAGCAGTATTATTGCACATCTAAAAACACCTTAGTCAGTAATACGTATATTTGCATGCACGATGTGCAAAAAATATAGTGATGCGGTCACTGCTGTGTGACCACTAATAGTGTAAATGAGCCACATTGAGGTTTATGTACTTAGTGTACATTGTGGTCACTTAAAACAAACTCACCATGATGTATGTGCCACGTGTGACACTAATGGGGCAAATGCAGGGTCTATGCAGATCAGGATAATAGGTTGGGAATGAGGTTTTTCCCCACATATAGACATGCCTTAAGACAATTTCGAGTATATTTAGTTCTCGTTTTTCTGGAGGCATGTTGAAAAGAATGAGAGTGCTTTGGAAATGGCAACTCCATACTCAGGCAAAGGCAGTCTGTGAAACAAACATGGAAAAGTCAGTCTTCAAAAAGATTTGGACTATAGTGTATGGTCACTGGCCATGGTGCTTATTTATTTATTTATTTATTCAAATGTGTGAGTCGCCACTCCCGGATGGCTCGGGGCGACTTACAGTGAGTTGAATATTCAACAGAATAAAAACAGAGTAAACACCATTAAAACAGGTCAGAACAACAGACAGTAAAAAGCCGTAAGTACATCAATGTGATATACCCAAAAGGCAGGGGCCTGCCAACTTTATTATTAAAACCCAAAGGCCTGCCAGAACAGCAGGGTTTTACACGCCTTCCGGAAGGCGACTAAATCCGTAAGAACCCGGACTCCGGAGAGGAGGGCATTCCACAATGTCGGAGCGATTATTGAAAAGGCCCTCCGCCTTGTAGCCGTCAGGTGGTACATTTTGACACCGGGCACCTCTAATAGCTGACCCACCTCAGAGCGTAGTGACCTAGCGGGGCAGTATGGGATAAGGCGGTCCCTAAGGTACGCTGGCCCCAGACCGTTCAAGGCCTTAAAGGTCAAGACCAACACTTTGAAGGTGATCCGGTGTTCCACTGGTAGCCAGTGCAGCTCCTGCAAGACAGGTGTTATATGGGCAGACGTCGGAATGCCAGCCAGGAGTCTAGCTGCCGCATTCTGGACCAGCTTCAATTTCCGGATCACCGACAGAGGAAGGCCAACATAGAGAGCATTACAGTAGTCCAGCCTCGAGATGACTGTGGCTTGGACCACTGTGGCTAGGTTGTGACGGGAGAGGTAGGGAGCCAGCCTCCTCGCCTGACAAAGATGGAAGAAGGCAACTCGACTGACGGTGGAGATTTGCGTCTCCATCGTCAGTCGAGAGTCCAGAGTGACGCCAAGACTTTTAACTGCCGACTTTTAACTTATGGGGATTCCAGGAATTGTAGTCCAAAAGAGTAACCCCAAATGCCCTCTGTGAATCGAGAGGAAATTCCACCATGGCTAATAGCTTCTCTGTTGGCTCTTCAAGGAGCATATTCTCGCCAAGGACTTTTTTCCTTGACTTTCTTCCATAATCATTCCATGTCTTTGCTGTTTTCTGCTGGTAGTATGGAATCAGATCTGAGAATCTAGACTCATAGAGTTGGAAGTGATGTCAAGGACTATTCAGTCCAACCCCATTTGGCCACACATGAATACCCCATAATAATAATTCCAACAGATGAGCCTAAGCTCTGTTTGAAAACCTCTGTAGGAGGAGAATCCACCACACTACACTCCATACTCAGTTGTTGAGCAGCTCATACCTGCTTTAATCATGTTGTACCTCACCTTGAGCTGCAAGGAGAGGTAGGTAATAAATAAATATTTTTTTACTAGTATTACACTGTTAGGAAGTTCTTTCTAATGTTAAATTGGAATCTCTTTTCCTATGGGATTCCATAACATTGAACCATGCCAGTTAAAGTAGTGTCAAACTGCATTAATTCCATAGTGTAGGTGCATCCTAGGTCAGCATTTCTCAACCTGGGGGTTGAGACCCCTGGGGAGGGTCGCGAGGGGGTGTCAGAGGGGTTGCCAAAGTCCATCGGAAAACACAGTATTTTCTGATAGTCATAGGGGTCCTGTGTGGGAAGTTTGGCCTAATTCCATCGTTGGTGGGATTGAAAATGCTCTTTGTTTCGAGATGAACTATAAATCCCAGCAACTACAACTCCTAAATGTCAAGGTCTATTTTCCCAAAACTCCACCAGTGTTCACATTTGGGCACGTTGAGTATTTGTGCCAAGTTTGGTCCAAATCCATCATTGTTTGAGTCCACAGTGCTTTCTGGGTATAGGTGAACTACAACTCCAAAACTCAAAGTCAATGCCCAGCAAATATGTCCAGTATTTTCTGTTGGTCATGGGAGTCCTGTGTGCCAAGTTTGGTTCGATTCCATCGTTGGTGGAGTTCAGAATGCTCTTTAATTCTACGTTAACTATAAATCCCAGCAACTACAATTCCCAAATGACAAAATCATTCCCACACCCCACCATTAATCAAATTTGGGCATATCGGGTATTTGTGCCAAATTTGGTCCAGTGAATGAAAATACATCCTGCATATGTTCCCCAGAGATCTCTTCGATCTGAGGTTCTCAACCACCTGCAGATCCCTTCCCTTCGTACCATTCACCTATCATCAACGTGACAGAGGGCGTTTTCTGTTGTGGCACCAAGCCAATGGAATGCTCTACCGCCGGAGGCCCGGGCAAGTTGCGAACTGCCGGCTTTCCGAAAAGCCTGTGAAATTGTGCTCTTTAGACAGGCTTTTGGCCTTTAATTCTTGGTTAGTAGATTAACACTGTTTTAGTGGGATTATTGGGTAGTGGGGTTTGTTTTGTCATTTACTGTTTTAATGTGTGATTTTATGTACTGTAAACCGCCCTGAGCCATTCAGAAAGGACGGTATACACATTGAAATAATAAATAAATAAAATAAAATAAATAACAGATATTTACATTACCATTCAGAACATTAGCAAAATTACAGTTCTGAAGTAGCAATGAAAATAATATTATGGGGGGATCACCACATGAGGAAATGTATTAAGGGGTTGTGGCATTAGGAAGGTTGAGAACCGCTGCCCTAGGTGGTGTGTGGAGCAATTCTGTTCATGTTTATGCTTCTAACTGTAATAATAATTATTATTATTTATTTTGACTTGATTCGTCGCCCCTCCCATCTGGCTCGGGGCGACTTACACATGATAAAAACACAGTAATATGCAAACACAATAAGAGGTATAAGGTTGTACCTTCAAGTCATTTCCAATTTAAGGTGACCCTAACACAAACCTATCATGGGGTTTTCTTGGCAAAGTTTGTTCAGTGGGAGTTTGCCATTGCCCTTCTGAGACTGAGAGAGTGTGACTTGCCCAAGGTCAAATAGTGGATTTCATAGTCGAGCAATGATTCAAAACCCTGGTATACAGAGTTGTAGTCCAAAGTTCAAACTGTTACACAACACCAACTCAAACAATATGTGCTGAAATTCCCCCTGCTACACAACCATTAAAGATACAGGAGCCGTCTCCAGTTTACTTAGCTGAGACTATTCCATAGAAGGGGCTAATGGGGCTTTACAACACGTAGTATCTGTGGGTCTTCTTTGCACAGCCGAAAAAGGCTTCCCTCTCAGCTTGTCAAGTCATGTTTCATTCATTTGGGATTTCTGAAGAGCTTTCAATTGCTGTTTGTTTGTTTTTGTACCAAGTGTGATGTGGTTCCCACCACCGCAGCCTCCTTTTCAGCACCGGCCCTGCAGAAGTGGGAGCCCTTGGGAAGAGTTAATAAACACACAACTTTAAACAAACATATTGACCAAAAAATCGAGGGTGGGAAGGGGGAAGGGAATGGACTGTGGGAGAGAAGTATGGGAACTTGGGGGAAGGAATCCCGCATCAGTCATGGTGCTTAAAAGAAAGAGAAAGGAAGAAACCAGATCCAGAAAAGCCTACCTTGCTAATGCTGGACAGCAACAAAAAATCATAATAATAGTATAAAGGGCCCAGGATTGACAATAACCTCTCGGAATGTATTTGCATTTCTGTTGTTCACTTGGAAAAGGCTGATAAAACCAGCTTTTTCCCCCCAAGGAAATTCAGGAATATCTCCAGTAACATCTGTGCCGAAACACAAAAGAGAAAATAAACACCATGCCAACATTTTTGTACCCGGGCCAAGCCGGCACAGTGACAACATTAGAACAATGTGGTTGTGGGTATGTGTGCGTATGCGCATGTCATGCTCCTTCTCTTTTTCCTGTTATCTCTTAATTCTGCCAACAACAAAAATGGCAGAGGTACAAAATGGCAGTGCCTTCCATTTCTTTTTTGAAAGGACAGTGGAACCAAACAATGTTGCCATGAAATTTATTTCTAAGCCACAGAGCTGAGGAAAGGCTGAAAGTTTTCATCTGCCATGTATCCCTGGACTTTTTGCTTTGGATCATCTTCAAACCAGCCAGGGTTTCATGTGTAGCCAAGCAACATCAGAGTGTAATCAGAGTGCAAAACTTATTAAAGAGGAAAAGCACACCAATCATGAGAGACTGCAGCAGTTTGTTTTTGCCAGTCGTGTCATCTTCCACAGCTGAGTTAAATTGAGAGCACACTACTTTTATACTTTAAACTCAGCTTGCAGCAGCTAAAGTAAACTGAGGATGAAGGGGAACCAGAAGTTGTGGGGTCCCCCAGGGCGCCATCCTTTCCCCTTTATTAATATCTACGTGCGCCCACTGGATCGGCTGGTCCGCGGCTTTGGTCTGGAGTATCATCAGTACAACCCAAAGTACAGTCCAAACCAGCTTACATCAGGGACAGTAGAGATCTCATCTGTAAATTGGAACATTTCCCAGTTGATGATGGTGACCTATTGGTGGTATGCGATGTAGGGGCCTTGTATACCAACGTCCCATTGGAGGACGCTAGGCTTGTACTCATGGACACTTTTGATCAGCTACAACCTCTGATTCAGGACATTCCGCCTACCTCTTTTCTCATGGATCTGCTGGATTGCTGTCTGGACTACAACTATTTCATGTTTAACCATGATTTCTTCTTGCAAATTGGGCCGTGGCCATGGGTAGCCCCATCGGGCCTACCGTCGCCAATTTGTATATGGATTCCCTGGAGCAGATCCAGATTTTCGGGCCCAACCCGCACCCATTGGCAGCCCAGATAAAGTTCTACGGCCGGTACATCGATGACGTAATTCTACTCGTGAGGAGAGGTACACCTATGGAACCCTTCAAGTCTTGGATGAACTCCTGGGCAGAATCTATCGATTTCACGTTCAGCGTCAGTGAGGCTTCTGTTAATTTTTTGGATCTCAACATCTATGTACAGAACAGCGAACTCTATGTGAGATGCTACCACAAGCCCACCGACAAAAACGCCCTCTTACACTTTAAGAGCTTCCATAGTCATCCACTCAAAAGGAATCTCCCTTTTTCACAACTACTCCGACTGAAGCGCAATTCCTCCTCCTCCTCCGATTTTCACCTGGAAGCCTCCCACTTGATTAACAAGTTGCGCATTAGGGGCTATCCTGATCAAGTCTTACAGTCTGCATATGCTAGGGGCTCAACGGGTGCCTAGGCCCCAATTACTATCCCACTCCACCCCAGGAACTCAAGGGACCGTCTCGTGTGGCCGCTTACTCTCACCATGAACTCTTCCAATTTAAAACAGATCGTGTGCAGATATTGGCCTATCCTCAGGGACATTCCCGGCCTATCTAAACCACCCATCATTGCGCATAAGCGCACCCAGAACATTAGGGACTTAGTTGTACATTCCGACATTCGTACCCCCCGCCTGAGGAGCACCTTTACTCCCAAAACACATCGATGCGGACATTGCGCCCAGTGCGACTATGTTTTTCCGGCAAACAAATTTATATACCGGAACGGGCGCGACTTCAGCGTTCAGGGAATTCTTTACATGCCAGTCTGAATCCTGCATTTATGGACTCCAATGCCCATGTGGCCTAGTCTACGTGGGGATGACACGACGGACGATGGGAGTTAGAGTCTCGGAACACCGCTCGAGGATTAGGAATTTGTCGGAAGATTCTCCGCTATACCATCACTTTAAATCGACAGCGCATGGCCCTGATAGCCTACGCTTCTTCGGCATTGAGAAAATCAAGCCTCCACCCCATGCTGATGTTGATTGCCTCCTTCGCCGCCATGAAACCCGTTGGATTTTGTCTTTAAATTGCGAAATCCCTGCCGGTTTAAACGAAAAGGTCCATATCACTGACCTACTTTACTAATTAATCGCATCACCTGGGACGCACACTCCCCTTTTTTGCCTACTTATTCTCACCTATTCCTATAGCCTTTTGCTACACGCCCTGGACTCTGCTGCTACTGAGTGATTTCCTCTAGCCTGGTGAGCATCCTCCTTCTCGCCTGATTTTTCATATTGCTGTTGTTAATATTGTACTCCCATGATTTAGCATTATCGCTGTATGAAGATCTATATGCTTACCTTAACATGTTCGGTTACCTACTTATTTTGGATTACTATTGGTTGCATTGGATACCTAGTGTCCACTCTTTTGTATGTTATATTGATGTTTATTTCTATTACTGAATGGAATTGTATATATTTCACTTTAGGCATGTCCAGCCATGACCTTCACCACTATTTGATGGGACAATTCTGGCCTTGACAAAGACCCGTATTGGGTCGAAACGAGCTTTGGATCCCATACTTCTACTCGTCGGCCTGACTATACAGCCAGTGGATTATAAATACACCCGTTTGGGGTGGGCCTGACTATACAGCCAGTGGATTATAAATACACCCGTTTGGGGTGTCGGATTCCTATTTTCCGGCTTGTCTATACAGCCAGTGGATTATAAATACACCCGACCAGGGTGTTGGACTACAATTCTTTACCGCTTTGGCTACTCTCCATCCGTGGTCTCCATTTGGATTGCTTTATTTGGATCATGGACTAACCCTGGGTATTACACCCACCTATTAGTTGGACACTATTATTAGTACTTTGGCATATAACTCCTATCTCTGCTTACTATTTACAGCCCGTGGGGCCTCCAAAGTTTACAGCGCTTTGGCGCTTTTCGTTGCTATTTGCTGCTCGCAGCCTGTGGGTCTCTCCACGTTTACGTTGCCTTACATAAATTTCATTACCACTCATTGACTATTTGTTTGTATCCTTCTTGATACTCATTCGGTTGAAGGTGAATCCATCGAAGACGGAGATCCTATGGCTGGGTCGCCCTGGGCTTGATGGATGCCGGCTGCCTACCCTGGACGGTGAGCTCTTAAGCCTGTCGTCTTCAGTAAAAAGCCTGGGGGTCCACTTAGAGCCGCTGCTATCAATGGAGATGCAAATCTCCATGGTATGCACGACCGCGTTTTTCCATCTACGCCAGGCTAGGCAGCTGGCTCCCTATCTACCCAGGAGCAACCTAGCCACGGTGATCCAGGCAACGGTCATCTCAAGACTGGACTACTGTAACACCCTCGACATTGGCCTTCCTTTGTCATCAATCCGGAAACTCAAGCTAGTGCAGAATGCTGCTGCTCGACTGTTGGTGGGAGCACCCGCCCGAGAGCACATTATGCCCATTCTGCAGCAACTGCACCATTAGCTACCAATAGAGTACCGGATTGTTTTAAAGATGTTGGTGTTGACCTTTAAGGCCTTGTATGGTCTAGGGCCGGTGTATCTGAGGGACCGCCTCACCCCATACTGTATGTTCCCCCCGAGATCACTACGTTTGGAAGAACAAAATTTCCTAGTAGTTCCATCCATGCACTCCTGCTGCTTGTCTTCAACCAGATCAAGAGCCTTTTCCGTAGCGGCGCCGTCGCTATGGAACTCAATGCCTGAAGAAGTCCGTGCCATTACGGAATTGGGCCCATTCCGGAGAGCCTGTAAAACAACCCTTTTCAGGCAGACCTTTAAACTAAATGGCTCCTGAGGAAATTCCTCAAATCCTGAGTCCTATGTGGATTGTTGTTTTTATGTGCGGTTTTATATTGTTGTTGTTATTAAATTGAAATGTTGCTGTTTTTAGCTATTGATTTTATGTAAACCGCCGAGTCTGCTGGAAGGAGCAGTATATAAAACGAACAATAAAAAAATAAATAAGAGGAGGAGAGAGAAAGTGGGATATTTTAAAAACAATCAAAGGGGGAGAGAAATAAATAGGATTTTACTTGCCAAATCAGGACAGGTAAAATGGTATGCATCTTCATTTATTTTCAGGTATTCTGACTAAATACTTAATCAATGCACTGACCTGGATTATGTTGCTAATCATAAGTAAAGTAGCCCTATCAAATCAATGAGTTTTATCTTTGTGATAATAATACACTTTATTTCTATTTCACCCTTCTCCTCTAGGGCAGTGTTTCTCAACCTTTTTTGAGCCGAGGCACACTTTTGACATTTAAAAAATCCCGGGGCACACCACCAACCAAAATTAAACAAAATGACACTCTAACACAGTAATACATATAGTTAATATGTTTTTTAAAAGTATACACTCGGTGTGAAACCTGGGCCTGTTTCAATGAACACAACATAGATATCCTGGCAGAAATCAAAGAGCTTTTGCTAAAGGCTTTCATGGCCAGAATCACCGGGTTGATGTGAGGTTTTCAGGCTGTATGGCCATGTTCAGAAGCATCTCTCCTGACGTTTCAGTCACATCTATGACAGGCATCCTCAGAGGTGGTGAGCTGTTAGAAACTAGGCAAGTGAGCTGTATATATCTGTGGAATGTCCAGGGTGGAAGAAAGAACTCTTGCCTGCTTTAGGCAAGTGCGAATGTTGCAAATGGCCATGTTGATTAGCATTTAACGGCCTTGCAACTTCAAAGTCGCTGCCTGGGGACGCGCTCCTCCTGGCCCCCTCGCCCGTCCCCAATTTGGGAAGGGCGCGGGGGACAGGCGGAGATGCCTCCCTGAGGCAGCGAGGACCTTGCTGCCTGGGGAAAGGGCTCCTCCTGGCCCCCTCACCCGTCCCCAATTTGGGAAGGGTGCGGGGGACAGATGGAGACGCCTCCCCCAGCCCGGCGCCCTCCCTCTCCTCCAACCCTCTTCTCTCACACAGACACACACATGACTTCAGAGCCTGCCTTACCCAGTAGGCCCGGATCCGCCTCCGCCCACTTGGCCTCCTCCTCCAAGCAGCAGCAGCAGGAGGGGAAAGAAAGGCGGGGGAGGGGACATTTTCGCGGCACACCACGTGCTCTCGCACGGCACACTGGTGTGCCGCGTCACACTGGTTGACAATGACTGCTCTAGGGGACTCGGAGAGGATTGCAGCATTTTACATACATAAGCAAACATTCAATGTCTTTACAATTATATACAATGAGCCACACAAACAAAAGCAGAGGCTTCTCCTTTTCATTTCCAGCTTCTGGAGGCAGTACTCATCTCTGATTTTGGGAGGTGCTTTCCTCCATTTTCAAGCCGAGCAGGCTGCGTTGTCATCTCCTGATTGTGTGGCCAGCAAGATTGCTTGGAGTGTCTCTTCGCCTTTCCCACCAAAGTGGTACCTATTTATCTACTCACACATTGCATGTTTCCGAACTACTAGGTTGGAAGGAACTGGAGCTGACAAACAGGAGCTCACCCCATCTTGCGGATTGAACTGCTGACTTTCAGGTCAGCAGTTCAGTCAACCTTCGGTTCAGCAGTTCAGCAGCACAAGGGCTTAACTCATAGTGGCATCACAGCTCCACAATGACTCATTACTCAGTAATAGCTGTCAGTGTTTAGTGTGGCGCCCCCAAGGGGTGTTCTTACATCTGTACTCTGTACCTATTTGCCTTACCTGCAAAGTCTTTGTTCTATTGTTGTGGCCATGCGGGCATTTAGGGGTGGAGCTGTTTCTTGGCTCCAAACCTGATGTCACCGCCCTTGACTCCTCCTCTTCCAGAGGTCACTTGGGGGCTGAACTTCCTTTCTGGCTCCATTCCAGAGACCACATGGGACATCTAAGCCATCTGGGACAAAGCAACTTAGATCACTGCAACAAATCCAACCTATACTTTCAGCCATAATTTACAGGGACAAAGGAATGTCAGCCTTTGCCCATAGCCTGTATATTTTGGGGATCCGAAGAACCATTGAAAGCAACAGGAGCCTGGAATCCAAGAGAGACACCATCACTCTGCAAAGTTTAGAGGCAAGTGATGGCTTTCCTTTTTCAAGGAACCCCTTTTGCAACCAACTAAGCATTTTGGGCCACCAGCATTTTTACTGGTTGTAATCAATAAATATTGTTTGATTCACAGAAACAGCCCCGATCCTTTCCAAAACTTAGGAAAGGTACTTTGCAAACTCTTAGTAGCAACAATAGCTAGCTAGGACTTATCTACACTGTTGCCTAAACTTGGGGCTGAAGTAGAACACTGCTGCTTCAGACTGGCCCAGCTTCAGGAGAGGTGTTTACACAATCCCCTCTTGAATTGCAGCAGAAGCTAGGGGCAGAGTCCAGATCAACCCCAATGAATGGTCAACCTTACCGGAGCTGCCATTTGGGGAAGGAAAAATAAGGGTGGAAATGTGGAAGACATCAACATTCACATCAACATATTTACCATTATTGCACCATTGTGGCGAGGTGTGAAAGCAATAACTTTAATAATGTTATGTTTCCATTTGCTTAAACAACACAATTGTGGTGAGAGAACAGCTGGTGTGATAAAGTCCTTAGCCTGAAAATGGTGTGATATGCTTAGGGTCTAGTCATGATGGAAACAGGATTTAAAGGCTGCCTCTCTTCTGGAGAAGGCGAAATGAAATTTAAAGCAGAAGAAGAGGCAGGCAAAGCATGGCAACCAGGATCTTGCTTTCAAGCCAGCACGCTCTTTGGTGTCGCTGGAAAAGACGACGTGGAGATAGGAACCGGCAAGACACACAACAAAAGCCCTGGTTTCTCTGGAAACATGGCTCTCAAAGATAAGTTGGGCTGGCGGCTAAAACAACAGGGGGAGAGGAGGGGAACAAGAGAAGTGTCAAAACATTTGGATAACTGGGACATTTACCCAGAGTCTTGGGGAAAGGAATTGAGAAGTCTTTTGCCAAATTCTAGTTGCTCCATTGATGCCAATCCAGTTAAGAGAATGCAAGTGAGCACAGAAACAATTGTTTTTGATGCGGTGGGGGCTTCACATTCATAGGCAGGTTGATTGATTTTTGCCTATTAAAGATGGAGGATGAATTATTTCCCCAGCCGTTATCACTGAGCTATCCTTCAAGATGGAAACAGGATGCTTGTTCTGGAGATATGGTATAATAAACTGGACTTACAATCTTGCAGTTGCTAGGGATTCATGATTAGGGCTATCGGTAACTGAATGTGACCCCCAAAACCTGCCTCACCAGACTGGCAGCTCCCTAATTCAGTTTGAATCCTTTAAAAACTGTGTTTAACTTGTATATCACCTGGAAATCTCTTCTTTCATCACCTTGACAGTGTCACATTATGCACCCTTGCAATTCATCAACACAGGGATTTATTTTTTGGAAAATGGAAATCTCCCAAAACTTTTGGAGATTTTATTATCTTTGGAAAGGGATGAGCTTCTTAGAAGTCATGACATTTTGAATAATGATCAAACAAAGAAGGACCATACAAGTCAGTCATTAGCTCAAAAGATTGGCATTCATTATAACTTGGTTATAAGTAATGTAGCAAAGAGAACCCTCGAAATAATCAATAATAAAGGAAGCGGGTTGATGGAAGTACCATACAGGATCCAGCTCCGTTTCGCAACAGGAAGCTTTTTCAAAACCCAATTATTGCACAAAGCACAGTTAGGCATCCACTAATCTGTAATCAAAATAATAGTCCAAGTGGCAAGTAGACAGTACAGCCCATAGAATACAATAACATATAGATAATTAGGTTCTCATGTGCGCATGTGCTGTGAGTAACTCGCCTTACTCTGAATAGAGTCTGGTCCATGACTGTAACGCTTTCACAAATGGTATGTATATGGATGCCTAACTGTGCTTTGTGCAATAATTGGGTTTTGAAAAAGCTTCCTGTTGCGAAGCGGAGCGGGATCCTATATGGTACTTCCGTCAACCCGCCTCCTTTACTCTTGGATATCTTGGCATTTCCACCATTGGGATCTATAATTATTATTTCCACCTCTTGGAGTTATAATTCTTACTTACTGAACATTGGGATATGATATTTGGAGCATCACCGATATTTCTCCGAACCCTCATGACTTTGAATTACCAGGAACTTGCTTCAATTGGTCTGTAACACACTGAGACTGGATAATCCAGACTTTTCCCAGAGCCCATTGCAAATGAACTGCTCAGTGGGGCTTATGATTTGAGTGTGAGTACAAAAGGACTGGATAACTTATCATCAATAATGGACTTGTGAGAAATATGTTTATGTTTAGGCTTTGTTGTAAATAAATGAATTGAAGTCTTCTGCTCTTCAATATTATTGTGATTAATTGATTATTTTGAGGGTTCTCTTTGCTACATTACTTATAACCAAGTTACTAATGAATGCCAATCTTTTGAGCTCATTATTGACTTGTATGGTCCTTCTTTGTTTGGTTGCTGTAGTGGTGTAGACCTTCCTGTTTTATTTTGAAAAATGATGCCATAACCTCTTGGAAAAGCAGGACCTGTTAGAGTCATAACCTTTTGAGAAAATGGCATTCACCAGCAAGTCAACTAAGTTTCTCAGCTGTTATATACCTAGTAGGCCTGTTTTCAAAAGGAAAAATGCGTTTCAGAAGTCGAATCGGATATTGGTTTTGCTCTGGCCTCAGATGTGAATCACTTCCAATTTTTAAGTGATTTTATCGAAATGGATTCAGATGTATTCCGATATTCGGAAGTATTCTGAAGTAGCGTCCGCGATTGCGCAATGTGCGAAAATCAGCAGAACAGAGAGTCAAAACTATGGAGAATCCCGTTTCCATCCGTTTTTGACCGCTAGTAATGACAAAACTAGCCACTGGTACAAAATATTAAGCACTGTTAACACATTAAGAAACAGTTTTAAAAATGGGACATAAAATTAAAATGACATCCGAGCCCTTTCCGAGAATGGCGATGGAACTCTCAGAATGGAGAATCCACTTCCTGTTTATTGGAAGTCCGAAAAAACCATCCGAAAATCAGAAGTATCTGATTATCGGAAACAGGTCTAGTACCTAGTAGGCATGGTTTAGAACCCAAAAATAGGAAATCGGAAATCTAATGGGGTTTTTTTTTATTAGTAATAGAAAGACTTACAAAAAATTTTCCAAAAATTTCTAAAATGTAACTTAATTACTAACGAAATTCGATAGTAGTTCGTATGCCAGCGCATGCGCATTCCAGATGGTTTTGGCCTACAACTCCCAGAAATCCTAACAGCTGGTAAATTGGCTGGGATTTCTGGGAGTTGTAGGCCAAAACTTGAATAAATCACACTGAATTCTAGATGGGACTCTCCAAATAGGAAGGAGGGAGCAAAGGAGGGAGGGAGGGGGTATTCTATTCTTGGAAGCAGCAAAAAAAAAGGAGGAGGAGCCCCCCCCCCTCGCTCCTCGCTGCCTCTCTCTCACCCCGATCCTGAGGGAACGAGGGCCCAAGTTTGCCCAGGCTGAGAGGAAAAGGAAGAGGCCTGAGGCTGTGAGGAATAGTGGGAGTTGAAGTCCAAAACACCTGGAGGGCTGAAGTTGGCCCCTCATGAAGCCTCTTCAAGGCTTTAGATCCTGGCAGGCAGAAGGGGCAGGGAGGTCCACTCCTCCTGCCCTGCCAGGATCTAAAGCGCATCAAGGCTTGACACCAACCTAATGTATAATAGAATGAATGCTAACTTATAGAGTAAGTGCCTAAATATTATAAGTAATCCAACTGGTCATATACCTACATTCCATGCACATGCAATAATACAGCAGAAATAACAATGGGTATAAGAAGAGGTAAAATTCAAACTGAAGTATTCTGACTGTGGTCCCTCCTCAAGCTGTGAAAACTGCAAAAAGGCTCTTCTCTATGAGCCCGGGAAAAGCCAAAAGCCCGGGCACAGCGTTTGCTGCCTGGGTGCACACCCATACCTATTCTTGGGGGGGGGGGGGATTTGCTGCAGAATCTTCTCTATAAGCCCGGATTCTGCAGCAAATCCCCCAAAGAATATGTATGTGTGTGCACCCAGGCAGCAAACGCTGTGCCCGGCTTTTGGCTTTTCCCGGGCTCATAGAGAAGAGCCTTTGCAGTTTTCACCGCTTGAGGAGGGACCACAGTCAGAATACTCGGTTTGAATTTTACCTCTTCTTGTAACCATTGTTATTACTGCTGTATTGTTGCATGTGCATGGAATGTAGGTATATGACCAGTTGGATTACTTATAATATTAGGCACTTACAGTAGCATTCATTCTATTATACATTAGGTTGGTTTCTCACCCCAATACTCTTTGATGCTTTAGATCCTGGCAGGCAGGAGAGGCAGGGAAGCCTGGAAAAATGTAAACAGAGAGGTTTACTCAGAAGTAAATCCACAAAGGAGGGCACTTCATCCAAAGTGCCCTCCTTTGTGGATTTACTTCTGAGTAAACCTCTCTGTTTACATTTTTTCCGGGCTTCCAGCCGAAAGAAGGAGCGAGTTTAGGGCTTGCCTTGCCATAATACTTATTGGCAAGGGAGGCGGGAGGGTGGTGAGAGAGAAGGAGGGTGCCCCCCCCCCCCTTACGACCTAATATCGACACTTAAGAAAATCCTGGCCCCATCGAAGTTCTATAAAGAAAGTCCACTTCCTGGTTGGCGTTCCAGATGCGGAAATACTCAAAAGTAGCATTTCTTACTAATTTCTTCCGAATCATTTCATTTTCATAACTTTTTTCTCATGCCTAGTACCTAGGTTTGTCTTTGAACTGCTTGGAACAAAGACATGCCAATGCACAAAAACATATACTGTATATTCAGCAGAGTTTCAGAAGTGTTCCTTTTAGTTTCCCAAAAACATCTACTCTCCCTTAAAATATATTTGCTTTTAAATCATGCTCTCAAGAGACAAAATAAGCAGACTTCTTTAAAAGTAACATACCATAGTTGGTTTACTCACAAACTTATAGGTACTTTGCTTATCAATCCAGTTACCTGTAGATTTGAAGTAGTTTCTCTTTGTATATAACACAGGACATCATTCTTAGAATCAACAGTCCATAATCTAAAGCAGTGTTTCCCAACCTTTTTTGATCCGCGGCACACTTTTAACATTAAAAAAATCTGGGGACACACCACCAACCAAAATGACACAAAATGACACTCCAACACAGTAAAGAACGGCTGGGGATGGTGGCCTGCTGGGAGCAGCTGCTGGGAGTGCCAAAGCTGGGCGAGGAGCCAGGCCATGCCATGCCCCGCCCCCTCCCCGGCTTCAGCTCTCCCACAGCTTCTCCAGCCTTGAGGGGGCAGTGCCAAGCCAGCGGTGGCAGAGCCAGCGCAATGCTGGCTTGGCACTGTCCCCTCAAGGCTGGAGAAGCTGTGGGAGAGCTGAAGCTGGAGGGCAGGGGTGGAACCAGGCCACACCATGCCCTGCCCCCGGCTTTAGCTCTCCCACAGCTCCTCCAGCCTTGAGGGGGCAGTGCGAGCGAGGGGCGGGAGTCATGGCCCCCATCCTCGGCGCCGCTCTCCACCATGACTTCCGCCCCTTGCTCGCTGAAGCCGCGCAGAGGAGGAGGAGCATGAGCGGTGGACAGGCTTCAGTGGGCGGGGCTCCTCTGTGCAGCTTCAGCGAACAAGGGGCAGGAGTCATGGCGGGAGTCATGGCAGATTGGAGGCTGGCTGGGGAAATGGCCGAAGGAGGTGACGCCCTGGCTTCTTCTTTTTCTTCGCCGCCACCCAGCCCTTCCTCCTCCTCCCCCAAGCAGCAGGAGTTCGGCAGGAGGAGGAGGGAAGGAAGGGGGGCAGAGAGCTTTTCTCGCGGCACAGCAGGAGGTCCGTCACAGCGGTTGGGAAACACTGATTTAAAGCATCTCTCTAAGAGTCTAATAGAGTCTCTGTCTAGTCTGAACGTCCAATGAAGTCTCTAAACAAACTGTTCTTACTGAAGTCTGGAGCAAAACTGTTTCTAAAATGGAGTCTGAGCCCTGAACAACTCCAGACCTTATCACATGGTTGGCAGCCCCTCCCACAACAAAGATGGTCAAATTGCATATACAATACAGTGAGCAATCTGAACTATACTCATAACAAACAACCGGTAGAGGCTTGAGAAGGTTGCTATTTCCAACATTTATTAGGGTTTCTGTTACTAGGCATACAATACCTAAAGTATAGGTTGTGTGTTCCTTATCTGAAATTCTCCAAAATCAAAAGCTTGTCCACTTGGGTGGCTGACATATAGTGACATCTTTGCTTTTTGATGATTTGTTTCGTACACAAATTATTGAAAAAATATTGTATCATTTCAAGCTATGTGTACAATAAGGTGTACATGAAACATAAATGAGTCTTGTGTTTAGACTTGGGTCCCATTGCCAAGATGACTTATATATCTGTATATGCAAATATGGGTATTCCAAATCCAATACAAATCCAAAATCACGAGCATTTCTGATCCCAAGCATGTTGAATAAGGGATACTCAACCTGTGTTGTACACATATGGTTTTGTAACATAGACTTCGACATGCAGTTCTGGTGTCTGCATATGTCTCTGTGTATCTATTTTCATTATTGTTAGACTTGGTGTTTTTTTGTTTTAATGATATATTATTTGCAATGATGCGGCTGATTCTTAAAGACCCAGTTGCAATCAACAGTAGTTTCATTTAGGCATTTAGGGTGTTTACTAAAGTCTTTGGGCTTAACCAGTTTAATTAAAATGTTTATGCACATGGATTTAAAATCTTTTAATCTCTTTTAATTTGTGATTGTGTTTAATGTGTCTTCAAGTCAATCCTAATTAATTTTTTTGCGTTAAATGGTTTTAATCTGCTTATATTGATTTTATCTTTGTGCCACAATAAGGTATTGTGATATATGGGAGGAAATGAGCTATAATTCCCATGATTGTATAGCATTGAGCCATACCTGTTAATGTGGTGTCAAGCTGCATTCATTCTAACAGTTTGGAAGCATCCTTGGCCATTTGTTTCTTATTCCATTTTCCTAACTAAGAGTGCATCTATACTGTAGAATAAATGCAGTTTTGACACCACTTTAACAGCCATGGGTCAATGCTATAGAATTGTGGGAACTGTAGTTTTCCTGGGTCCTTAGCTTTGGGTTGTTGTGCGTTTTACAGGCTGTATGGCCATGTTCCAGAAGCATTCTCTCCTGACATTTCGACCACATCTATGGCAGGCACCCTCAGAGCTTGCGGGGTTTGTTGGAAACTAGGCAAGTAAGGTTTATATATCTGTGGAAAGTCCAGGGCAGGAGAAAAAAGTCTTGTCTGCTTGAGACAAGTGTGAATGTTGTGATTTCTTTTCCCCACCCTGGACATTTCACAGATATTTAAACCTCACTTGCTTAGTTTCCAACAGACCTCACAACATTTGCGGGTGCCTGCCATGGATTTGGGTGAAACGTCAGGAGAAAATGCTTCTGAAACATGGGCATACGGCCTGAAAAACTCACAGCAACCCAGTGATTCCAGTCATGAAGGCCTTCGACAACACATATTTGGCTTTATCTGTAAAAGTGTTATGGGGCCTCACCAAACTAAAAATCCCAGGATTCTGTAGCATTGAGCCATGGCAGTTAAATTGGAGTCAAACTGAATTCATTGTGCGGTGTAAAGGCACGTAAATCAGTGTTTCTCGACCTGGAGTCGGGACCCCGGGGGGGTAGCAAGGGGGTGTCAGAGGGGTCGCCAAAAACCATAGGAAAACACAGTATTTTGTTGGTCATGGGAGTTCTGTGTCGAAAGTTTGGTCCAAATCTATCATTGGTGGGGTTTAGAATGCTCTTTGATTGTAGGTGAACTATAAATCCCAGCAACTACAACTCCTAAATGTCGAACTCCACCAGTGTTCACATATGGGCATATTGAGTATTTGTGCCAAGTTTAGTCCAGATCCATCATTGTTTGAGTCCACAGTGCTGTCTAGGTGTAGGTGAACTACAACTCCAAAACTCCAGGTCAATGCCCACCAAACCCTTCCAGTATTTTCTGTTGTTCATGGGAGTTCTGTGTGCCAAATTTGGTTCAATTCCATCATTGGTGGAGTTCAGAATGCTCTTTAATTGTAGGTGAACTATAAATCCCAGCAACTACGACTCCCAAATGACAAAATCAATTACACCAGTATTCAAATTTGGGCGTATTTGGTCTTTGTGCCAAATTTGGTGCAGTGAATGAGAATATATCCTGCATATCAGATATTTACATTACAATTCATAACAGCAGCAAACTTAGAGTTATGGAGTAGCACCAAAAATAATTTTATGGGTGGAGGTCACCACAACATGAGGAACTGTATGAAGGGGGCGCGGCATTAGTAAAGCTGAGAAACACTGACCTAAATGATGGGGGGGGGGGGGTCCCTTCATTTTAGCTGAGTGCATCTTCTTCAGCGAAGACTTTTCTCTAATTTCCAAACAGGGCAATTTTCTCTTTGTCGATGTTTCTAAATGAGAAGCCGCAAGCAACAGCGGTTGGCATTTAATGCACAAAGCTTCATGACATCACTGTTCTTCCGTCTCTTTTGGCTCGAAAACTTCAGGTCCTGGGACAATCCTGAAATGGCAATCTTATGTCCCGCAGCTGTTAAAAGCCACAAATGGGCCATCCTAACCCCCAGGTGGTTTGCTTTGGCTTCTTCTGTTCAGCTGACCCAGTTCAATTGCTGCGGAGACTTATTCCCACGCTGTGGGAGAAGCAGGAGGGGAAAGATTTACACTGCTGGCTGGATATTAATTTAAAACCACCTCAGGGTGCCAGGAAACCCATCCGACCCACGACTCGGGGATCCCTCGTCACTTCGTGGACAAGACCCCAAAGTACCTCTTGGCTCTCCTCCCCGACTTGTTGATATCTCATTTCCATGACTGGCCAAAACGAGCCTGCCAAAGAAGAGACGTGCTCAGCCTTTGTGCTGAGCATCTTTATCTTTCCTTCTCGTTCTCTCTTTCTTTTCCCTCCTTCATGCACTTATTAGCTCCCAATTCAAGTTCCCACTGAATAGCAGCCCCTGCTTATCCCCTCGGCTTGGTTGCTTGACTTGGCTTCCCTTTCTCTGTCCCAACGCCCTGCTGTTTGTTGATAGTATTAATAATATGAGCAGCAGGAGCTTGTAGACATTCGAGGCCTCGGCAGCCAGGATTGTTCTCGACTGACATCAGGTCCTTTTTCTGTAAATTACTCGCTGACCTAGGATTTGCAGCAGGTTACCACGATAACTCAAGCACCTCTGCTTATTAAGTGCACACCTCCTGCTGCCATGATGCTTAGCGGTCTGTTTTGACGTGAAGATTTGACCATTTACACCATTCAGGGAATAAGATGCAGGAGACATCCTGAAAGTCGTCGTTTCCTATGATAGAGGACTCTACATTTTGAACATGAGGTTTAAGAAGGAGGAACGATCTCAACTGATGCCATCTTACATCAAAGCAGCTTCATTTGAGTCTAAAATGAAGGGTCTACTTGTGCTGATTGCAGCACTTTGAGAAGCTATATGGACTACTGGTCCCAGAATCTCCATGAAAACAGCTGAGGATTTCTAAGAGCTGTGCTCTAAAAAGTAACTTTTCAGTCAAGTTCTTTCCACATTTAAAGGTGCATTTACACTGTAATGTAGTTCGATGCCACTAACTGACAACAAATTAAACATGAGCCAACAATGTGTTGCGGCAGATTAAAAAAACAAAGGGATTTTGGTCTGCATAAATAAGAGTGTCTAGATCAGGGGTGGGCAACCTACGGCCCGCGGGCCGGATGCGGCCTGGCAGCCAATTCTGTCCGGCCCGGGGGGAAGGGCATCGGGGGTGGGGCCAAGAGGAAGGGGTGCCGCTGCCGCCATCCCATTGCGGGCTCTGTGGGGCCTGTGTTGGCAGACAGGCCGGAGGAGTGGCGGCTTTGGAGTGCCTGCCATCCCTGGAGGCGATCCAGGCCTGCAGCGAGAGCAGTCGCCGACCTGCGGCGGCTGATCGCCCTGGCGACCCAGAAGACTTGATCGTATTTATTTATTTATTCAACTTAATAGACAGCTCTCTCCGGGTCGGCGACCTCAGATTGCCGACTGCTCCCCCTGCAGGCCCGGATCGCCTCCAGGGATGGCAGGCACTTGGCTGGGGAATGGCTGGGGGCGAGAGTGGGCGGAGGCCTGCAGCTTCTGATCGCCTGCTGCTCTGCTCTCCTCTGCTGCTGCGGCAGCTGGGTCCGCTTTGCCATCCTCTGGGCTGGGTCCATTGGGCCATTCCATCTTGGTTCGCACCTTGTCTTCTTGAAATTAATTTTATTTCAGTGGTTTTATTATTTTATAATATTTTTTTCGTATGGAGAACCCGGGATCAAACCATTAGGAATAAGTTGGAGTTATTATTTAAGATGTGATGTAAACCGAGAAGCTTGCAGAAGAGGAGGAAGAAGAAAACGAAGATGTAACCCTCAGCAGGGGTGGAGGGGTGTGGATGTTTGTGAGGGGGGACGGTCACGTTCACAGGGCACACTGTTGTTTATGTTGTTTATGTATATATGTTTGTATGGATGTTGTAAAATAAAAAAAATAAAAAAAATTATAATACAATAAATATAATATAATGTTATATTATAATTTCAATATATTGTAATGTCTATATATATACTATAATATAATAATTATGATATAATACTAATATATGAATATTTCTTGATATTTATTTATTTATTTATTTATTAACTTCGATTTAGTATACCGCTCACTCCGGAGCTCAGAGCGGTTTACAGAAGAAGCATAAACATCGAGAGTAGTAAAACAAATTAAACGGTTAAAACACATTAGACATCAAAGAAGTTAAAACAAGTTAAAAACACTAGCCCTCAGTGGCGGCTGGGGGGACAAGGTGAGAATCTAGGGGAGTCATAGGCGGCATGGAGCACAATGTAGTTGAGTTAAGGGCCGAACGCCATCCTAAAGAGCCAAGTCTTCAAGGCCTTGCGGAAGGGCAGAAGTGCACGGATGGCACGGATCTCCTCCGGGAGGCCATTCCAGAGACTTGGGGCAGCTACAGAGAATGCCCTCCGCCGTGTAGAGGCTAGTCTGCAGGTTCCAAGGGAAGGTACCTCAAGGAGGTTAAGCTCCTCAGAGCGCAGTGATCTCACGGGCACATAAGGGGTAAGATATATTAATATGTTTATATTAATGATGTGTAATATATAGTAAATATAGTAAATAATTAATTAAATTATGTAGATTAGAATGTAGTTCTGCCTTTAGGTGCGGCCCTCCATAATATTGTTTGGCTCTCGTGTGGCCCCTTGGAAAAAATAATTGCCCACCCATGTTCTAGATCCAGGGAAGTCACGATGCCAAGGCTCTGCTGTTATTCCAGCAGAGGTGAATCAAACAAACATCCAGTTTGTATTAAACAATTTAATTAAAACAGCACTTACTTTCTGGCTGTTTTAATAGTCCAAAATATAAAACATAACAATAGCACTCAGCCACAGAATAAACAAAAACGGATAGCAAACGCTACACTGTATCAAAGGGTCCAGTCCAGTGGTCAAATGCTGAGAGTTCAGTGAGCAAAGTCCAGGGATCAAGAGTCAATACCATAGTCCAAAGCCAGTCCAAAAATTCAAGTTTTCAGGGTTCCAAAGGTTCAGGATACCGAAGATCCAGAAACCTGGGGGGAAACCAGCAGCATCTACCACCAAAATAAGACAATACTTTTCTCCCAAATATTAGCCCCAAGGTGAGCTCCTTAAATCCAGTAACATCCAGCTGCAACCCATATCCTGCATGCCTCCACCCTTAATTGCTCTTACCTGTAAACTGTTACTTACAAATTACTCAGCCCTTTCAGAACCAAAACCCACATTAACCCTTCCATCACCAACTGCTAGGTCGGCCATCACCAACCATCAACTGTGGGACATGCTACCCCTCTATTCTGCCTTGGTCAGACCACACCTGCAATCACACTGTGTCCAATTCTGGGCAGCGCAATTGAAGAGAGATGTCGGCAAGCTGGAATGTATCCAGAGGAGGGTGACTAAAATGATCAAGGGTCTGGAGAACAAGCCCTATGAGGATTGGTTTAAAGAGCTGGGCATGTTTATCCTGCAGAGGAGAAGGCTGAGAGGAGATATGATAGCATGTGTATGTATATATGTGAGGGGAAGTCATACAGAGGAGGGAGCAAGATTGTTTTCTGCTACCCTGGAGACTAGGATGTGGAACAATGGCTTCAAACTACAGGAAAGGAGGTTCCACTGGAACATGAAGAAGAACTTCCTTATAGTGAGAGCTGTTCAGCAGTGGAACTCTCTGCCCCAGAGTGTGGTGAAGGCTCCTTCTTTGGAGGCTTTTAAACAGAAGCTGGATGGCCATTTGTCGGAGGTGCTTTGAATGCAATTTTCCTGCTTCTTAGCAAGGGGTTGAACTGGCGGTCCATGAAGTCTCCTCCAACTCTATGATTCTAACTGCCATGGCTCAATGCTATGGAATCACAGAATTCTAGTTTTACAAGTTCTTTAATCTTCTCTGCCAAAGGATGCTGGTGCCTAACCAAACTACAACTCCTATGATTCCATAACAGTTAAAATTGTGTCAAAATGCATTAATTCTATAGTGTGGATGCACTCTTATGCCTGGGATTGAAATATGAAATGAGATTATACATAACAGGAAACATTTAGAGAAGATCATTCAACATGCAGCCTGTAAGCACTTAGAAAGGAACACTATGGTTTCTCAAAAACAACACATGCCAATTAACCTTATCCCTTTTTTTCAATAGAGTTACTAAACTTGGTAGATAGAGGGAATGCTATGGATGTAGTATATCATGATTTTAGTAAAACCCTTGACAAGGCCCCAAGGTTTAAAAAATATGAGCTGGATAATGCTACTGTTAGGTGGATTGGAAATTGATTGAGTGGCTGAACCCAAAGGGTGCTTCCCAATGGCTCATCCTCATTCCGGTAAGAAGTGACCAGTAGGGTGCCATAAAGAGGGTTCTCTCCTGGACCTTTCAGGGGTATTCAACATCTTGATCAATGAACATAGAATAGAAAGCATGCTGAACAAATTTGCAAATGACACTAAATTGGGAGGGAAGCCAATACTCCTAAGGACAGGATCAGAATCCAACATGATCTTAACAGATTGGAGAGCTGAGCCAGAACTAACAGAAGAAATCTGACTTGACCACGGTGGTCCATGCCTTGGTTACCTCTAGATTGGATTACTACGTGGGGCTTCCCTTGAAGACGGCCCGGAAACTTCAACTTGTCCAACGTTCGGCTGCCAGATTAATAACTGGGGAAGGTTACAGGGAGCGGTCGACCCCCCCTGTTTAAAGAGCTCCACTGGCTGCCGTTTATTTTCTGAGCCCAATTCAAGGTGCAAGTGATTACCTATAAAGCCCTAAACGGTTTGGGACCCGCCTACCTTCGTGACCACCTCTCCTCCTATGTACCAGCCCAAGCCCTTCGCTCCTCAGGGGAGGCTCTCCTTTCGCCCCTGCCAGTCTCACAGACCTGGCTTGTGAGCACTAGGGAGAAGGCCTTCTCCTCTGTGGCCCCCAACTTTGGAATTCCCTCCTGGGAGAGATTAGGAATGCCCCCTCACTGGAATCCTTTAAAAAGCAACTGAAAACCAGGCCTTTGGAGATTAGACTCCCCAAATGCCCCCATTTTTGGCGATACCTCTTCCCCTATGTGATCCTTTATGTTTGACACTACTCCAGTTATCTCCCCCAAGTTTTAATTTTTTTTATATGTACATGTGGCTCGCTGTGTCCTTTCTGTTTTAGATTCACCTATGTTCTTGTGTTTTAAAAGATGTATTTATTTTATTGTGTTTATTGCTTTTATTGTGTTTATTGTTTTCTGATGTTTTTAATATTTTTTGTGATGTGTTGTTCGGGCACGGCCCCATGTAAGCCGCTCCGAGTCCTCTTTGGGGAGATAGATGCGGGTTATAAATAAAGTTTTATTATTATTATTATTATCTATGTGCCTTAGCAGACCACAATTTGAACATGAGGCAAGAAAGTTGAAGTCAATCGTCCTAAGTCGCCTTCGGGCTGAGAGGGGTGGTATAGAAATGTGACAAATAAATATAGAAATGTGACAAAGAAACCATAGAGTCACAATGGAGGACCTAGAGATCCCGGAGATAGCATTTTAATCAAATCTACAAAAGTCAAACTAGCAAATGTGAGGGCCAACTAAACTCTGTTAATTCATTGCAGTTATAAATGTTACATCACATGAAAGCCTTGTGTCTAATATATGTTTTCAAAATTTTGTGTTTGTAGCTTATGGCAACAGTGATCTAGGCACATGGGAAAACAAAATGGCAGCATCTAAGGCGATATTCACAGCAAATGAGAGCAGAGGAGTGATAAAATTCTTGTTTCTGCAAGGAAAGTCTGCAAAGGATATTCATGGTGCTATGTCGCAGACATTGGGGGATCCATGCCCTTCATATTCTACAGTTAAGAACTGGATTGCCAAATTTAAAACGGGCCACTTCAGCACCAATGATGAGGAACGTCCTGGACAACTGAGAGTGGTTGTTGTTCCAGAGGTTGTTGATGCTGTGCACAACCTCATACTGGAGAATCACCAAATTTCAGCTAAAGGAATAGCAGACATCATGGGGATTTCTCGTGAATGCGTTTATCCATGAACATTTGAACATGAAAAAGCTATCTGCAAAGTGGGTCCCCAAATGTTTGACAACAGATCAGAAAAACATGCGAATGAAAACTTCCCAGTCCATTTGTCAGTATTTCTGGACTGACAAATGGACTGACAAATACTTCCTGGATTGACTGGCCACTATTGATGAGACTGGATTTATTTGTATGACCCTGAAACCAAGGAGCAGTCAAAAGAGTAGAAACACAGTGGTTCTCCTCATCCAAAGAAGTTCAAGGTGCAAAAATCAGTCACTAAGGTGATGGAGTCTGTGTTCTGGGATAAGGAGGTTGTGCGGCTAGTGGCTCAAAATAGGTCCACCATCAATGCAAGGTATTACACCGAACTTTTGGACCAACTGAAGGCAGCTCTGAAGCCCAAAAGGCACAGCAAGCTTGTCCAAAGGAATCTTGTTCCTGCAAGACAATGCCTCCGCTCACACGGCACAAACGACCATGGCAAAACCGGTGGAGCTAGGCTTCCAGCTGGTTGACCACCCACCTTATTTACTAGATCTAGCTCCCTCCGACTATCATCTGTTTCCAAACCTGAAGAAACACCTCAAGGGTACCAAATTTCATACCATTTCTGATGCCATGGCTGGTTTGAGGAACAACCGAAATCCTTCTTTTTGCAAGGCTTACAGAACTTGGAATACCGATGTAAGAAGTGTGCTGATAGCAGTGGAGAGTATGTGGAATAAATGTAAAGTTTAATCTTCCTATTTCTTATCTTCCTGGGTAAAGCCAAAGACTTAATAGCAGCCCCTCATAATATGTGCATCTTATAGTTTGCGGCTGAGCATCACATATTATGCATTTCACAACAGCAGCAAGTCATTGATGTTGGTTAGATGATCACAGCTTGATTGGGTTTGATGTTTTTACATGTGCATGTTTTATAGTATTTTATATTGTGTTTACTTTTGTGTATGTTTTAGGCACTTTGTGCCGTCTGCAAGCCGCCCCGAGTCCCATCGGAGAGATGGTGGCGGGATATAATAAAGTAGTAGTAGTAGTAGTAGTAGTAGTTATAAACATTATTGACATGCGTTGCCCAATACAGTGTTCCCTCGCTACTTCGCGGTTTGCTTATTGCGGACTCGCTGTTTTGCAGATTACAAAAAATATTAATTTAAAATATATATCATGGCATTTTCGCTGTTTTGAGGGGTTTTGCTGCTGCCTCTCTCCAGGGCGCTTTCCCTCCTCAGTCCTCCCTCCAGCCTTGAAGGGCCTTCCCTTCCTTTCCTTCATTTTATTTTAAGTTTATAAGGACTTAAAATAGTGTATAACTACTAAAATAATGTATAAATATTAAAATAAATAGATCATGCCTACATTGTGGTTTTTCACTTATTGCGGGAGGTCCTGGAACCTAACCCCAGCAATAAGTGAGGGAACATTGTATTGCTATTTTGCATAGAGGTTGCATAGCATTCATGTAGCATCACCCTGTGTGTGAGTGAATATTTATGCTATGCTGTGAAGCTGGTTGGGACTATAGCCAGGATTTGAAAGACTTTTAATTCTTCAACCTATTCCTTCACAAGAAGAAACATCACTTGAAAACCACCTTCTGCCATAGTGTGCAATAAAGAAGAGTGCATTTGGGCTGAGAGGGGCGGTATAGAAATATAGTAAATAATAAATAAATACATGATACTCTCTATTTACCGGAACTCAACTAAGTGGCACTCTCAAGCAACCAACAAAAAATGAATAAATAATACTTTAAATAAAAATCAAAATAAATCACAATGCTTCTTTATATAATAAAACTGTTCCAGTAAGTTAAAATTTTATTTATTCATCTCAATTTGCTTTCCAATACCATCTTTCATTGTTTATATCAAATCAATACGAGGTTTTGGGGGACGGTATTAGAACTGTTTTTAATAGCAATTCTCGGGCAACCAGAATGTTCATTTATCAGGCGTCTATCAATCCCAGTTAACTGAGAGACTATTGTGTTTTGAGTTGTTTGGCACAGAAAGACAAAACAAATGGTTATCTCAAGTACGCATTTATGAATTCTTGTTTTCAAATTTCTTTTTAGAGTGTTTGCACTCCTTTCTTGAGCCCCCCCCCCTTTAAATAGAAAAGTGGGTTACCAAAAGCATTTTTTTTTGGAAGCTGAAGGCTATGTTTCCTTCTGTAAGCATTTACTCCCAGGAAGAAAGGGGAATTGCTTTCCAGGGCATTGTCCCCACACATTAGGGAGAGGATTAAGCCGATACATTCAGCTATTCGAACAGATTTCCTTGAAGCCTTCAATGCCCCCTTCTCACATTCACTTGGCTAATCACATTAGTTTTGTCATTAAAAGATACCACCGTCCCCTTTATGGTCAATACCTAAACCGCTTACACCACCCAAAGGGGTCGCATATATTATGAAAACAAGACAAACGGAAGGGATTTGCCAGCCTGGGGCTCAATGTTTTGGTGCCTCCCTCCTTTTATAGACTCAGGAGATGCAACCAAGACAGACTTTTTTCCCAAATGGGAGCAGGAGGCAGAAAGCAACAGAAAGAGGAGCAGCTTTTGCTTCAGTATTGTAATCCTCTGAGAAGATGGGTGGAAGATTATTATTATTATTTTTATTTATTTATTTTGGGCATTTCTATCCCATCCTTCTCACACAGAGGGACTCAGGACGGCTTACTGCAGGCAGTCATTATGTGCCAAAAAAGATTACATTAAAACAGTGTTTCCCAACCAGTGTGCTGTGGCACACTAATGTGCCGTGAGCGACCATCAGGTGTGCCATGGGAAATTGGCACTCTCCCCACTCCTAGCAGCCCCCTCACAGGTTTCCAAGAAAAAAATTGACCCTCCCCACTTGGATTTTTTTAAAAAAGTATTTTACTGGATTTTTTGAGAATTGCCTCCCCTCCGCCCAAGGAACTGTTTATAACAGCTTCATGACATCCATAGTTAACTGGAAGCAAGTTTCACTTAGGGTGAAATTTCACAAAGGTCTGGAGAACAAGCTCTATGAGGAGTGGCTTGAAGAGCTGGGCATGTTTAGCCTGAAGAAGAGAAGGCTGAGAGAAGACAAGATAGCCATGTATAAATATGTGAGAGGAAGTCATATATACGTTGTGGTCATTGAAACAGGCCCAGGTCTCACACTTAGTGTATAAATACATTTAAAAACATATTAACTATATGTATTACTGTGTTAGAGTGTCATTTTGTGTCATTTTGGTTGGTGGTGTTCCCCAAGGATTTTGTAAATGTAAAAACTGTGCCGCGGCTCAAAAAAGATTGAAAAACACTGCATTTAAACACAGTTACAATTAACACAATTAAAACAATTACAAGCATTCAATTAATAACAGTTCACCAGTTCAAAACATAATCCAGATCAGTCCATTGCGGTCCACTAAAACATTATTTGCCCAGTTGATGCATTTATTGCACAAAGGCTTGATCCCAAAGCCAGGATTTCAGTTTTTTCTGAAAGGTCAGGAGAGAGGGGGCGTATCTAATGTCATTGGGGAGGGCATTCCACAGCCGAGGGGCCATCACAGAGAAGGCACTGTCTTTCGTCCCCATCAGTCAGGACTGCGAAGGAAGTGGGACCGAGAGCAGGGCCTCCCCGGATGATTTTAACGTCCTTGGTGGTTCATAAAGGAAGGTGCATTCAGACAGGTAAACTGGGCTGAAACCATTTAGGGCTTTATAGCCTACAGCTAGCACTTTGAATTGTGCCCAGAAGCTAATAGGCAGCTCCCTGTACCCCACCTCAGTGAGCAGCCTGGCTGCCAAATGTTGGACTAGCTGGAGCTTCCGAGCAGTCTTCAGAGCTAACCCCACGTAGAGTGTGTTGCAGTAGAGTGCATTGCAGTAATCTATATGGGATGTAACAAGAGCATGGACCACCGTGGCCAAGTCAGACCTCCCAAGATACAGGTACACCTGGCGCACTAGTTTTAATTGTGCAAAAGCTCCCCTAGTCACCCCCGAGACCTGGGTTTCCAGGTTCAGTGATGAATCCAGAATTCCCAAGATGTGAACCTGCGTCTTCAGGGTTTAGTAATCATACTGAAAAGGCAATGCTATCTGGAATACAATTGCACCTCCTTCAGGCAACAGATGGATAGATGTTTATACAATGGGTTCCATTCATAAGGTTTGTTTCTGCAGCTTTGGAGACTAGGTCATGGCGAAATTGCAGGAAAACAGATTCTAACTTGAAAAGAGCTTCCTGATATGAGGGCGGGTCAATAAGTCCGTGACTTTTTGAATTTCCTGCCTCTTAACTGAAAGGGCAACACTGCTACTGTCAACAGGCATCTGTCAGTTGACTCCTGTCAAAATTTGAACAAGCTGCGTCATTTAGTTTGTGTTGGCCCCAATGCTCACATACATCTCTCCAAGTGGAATTTCTCCCGACTCTGTGGAAGAATTTCTATGGAAGCTTCTGCTTCGTTTTTTAAAATGGGAGAGATCATCGCTTCTGTGTGTTGTCAAAGGCATTCATGGCCGGAATCACTGGGTTGTTAGAGTAGTACAGAAATGCTGGACCACTCTAACAACTACCATGTCAGGCTACACAGAGACACTATTGAAATCCACAAGCATGTATACATTTTTAACAGAAAGGAGGAAACTATGAAAATGAACAAAATCTGGCTACCAGTACTTAAAAACTCTAAAATTATAACAGTAAATAAAAAGACAACACTCAAACACAGGGGAACTCCAGACAAGAAACAATCAGGGACAACTAATCACCTCTCAACGAAGGATTCCCCCAGGCAGTAACAAGCCACACCAAAAAAATGTCAGGCCATCAAATGCTAATCAAGGTGGCCAATTGAAACATTCACACCTTGCTCCAACAGACAGGAGTTCTTTCTCCCACCCTTGATTTCCACCGATACATAAAGCCGATTTTCCTAGTTTCCAACAGATCTCACTACCTCTGAGGATGCCTGCCATAGATGTGGGCGAAACATCAGGAGAGAGTGCTTCAGGAACATGGCCATGCAGCCCGAAAAACCTACAACAACCCAAGATCTCTTATGTTTTAACCATGGAAAAATCCTGCCTGAAACTTTGCAGAAACCTTTCCACAGTAAATAATATGGCTTGATAGGCTACTGGGTGCACACCATAACTTCATATGTTCTAAGTGAGATGAGATGCTTTCCAGAAAACGTAACTCTCCAAACCCTAGTAGGGGTGTACATTCATATAGTAAACCATAAAACAAAGAAAGCAGTTGCTTTCCTTGTATTTCTTACTCATGCATATTCATTTTTCACACAAAAAAATTGCAAATCACAAGACGATGGATACATGATGATTTATTTTTTGTTGCTCCTGCTATGGTAGGCAGTAAGAAGGAGCAGTATACGGTTTAGGAATAAAATACAGTATTTTCCTGAGCAAATACAGAAAGCATGTCATAGGATCCCTGCAATGGTGCCATAAAGCACCAAAAAGTTGAATTCAAAGTGCGGAATGAAAAGCAGGATACTGTGATTTGAACGCCAAGAAGCTTGCTCAAAAAGTGTCAGAATGTCTGACGTTAGCTAAACTATCCCACCTATGAGGTCCACTGAATTTGCTGTCTTAGAAAAAGAAAATCAAGATAGACACAATAGCATGGTTCAATCAAAATATCCTTTGGTAAAGGAATTAATGGGACAAATTGACTAGAAGACTGTTGCTAGTTGTTGCACCTTATCTAGAGTTGTGAGGGAAGGTAGACCAGACCTGCTGGCTGCCAACAGTGTATTGTTCCTGAGTTTGTTTTCTCCCTGGTCCCCTCCCTCCCTGTTCACTTTCTGGATGTATAAATAGCCCAACAGTACTTCAAAATGCAGCAAAAATATTCCTAGAAGGCCTTCGAGGGCAAAAAAGCTGTGACTCTCTTGGAGGCCCTTGAGGGACACAAAAGCTGCCAGAAGAGCACACGAAACATGCAGACCATACAAAACTTGTGGGCCACATTGCCCACCTTCCTGCATTTGCGTTTACATTAATTGGCAACTAGGAAGTTGGGAGGTCCACATGTGCCATATACAGGGAAATAAGGCTTCTACGGGTCTCTGTGGGAAAACAAAACCCACTTCCTAAAAACAGAAAAGGAAACCGGAAGTGCAGCATCCCAAATAAAGAGAGCAAACTTCAATGGCCTCAATTTGTGGCAAAATAAATTTTATAGTTTCAGTGCTTTTGGTTCCCTGAAATACAGACATAAAGAAAGTTCTCTGCTCGTCCCTCTACCCTTGAAATTATTACTATGTCATAACTGCCCATAGAATTAAGTGGCCTGGGAGTGTGGTAGAGTCTCCTCTTATGGCCATCTTTTGGGAGTGCTTTGATTATGTAATCCTGCATGGCAGAATGGGGTTAGACTAGATATCACTTTGGGTCTTTTCCAACTTTGTGAATCTAAGTGTCCTGCTGGATCAATCCAAAGATACATCTGATGCTTTTGACTTGACCTGCCAGATGCTCTATGTCCTGCCTCGAAGCTTCCTAGAGAGCGCATCCTCCAGCCACTGTGTTGCTTCCTCAAGAGATGGCATTCAGAGGGTACCACAACTATTAAAGGCAGCTATCAACAATTAGATATTGCTGGACTCCCAACTCCCATCATATCCGGACAGTGGCATGTCTTATGATGAAGATAATGGGAGCAGTAGTCCCACAACAGATGTACAGTACTACAGGGTTGGAGACCCATTAGCTGCTTGCATTTTTTGTCTAATTTCCTATTAAAGCCACTAACACAATGACCCCCAAATATCCTATTGCAATAAATGTTGTAAACATGCCATGAACACATGTGAGACAGAGGGGAAGGTACCTACCTCCCCATTCCCCCGTAAATATATTTCAGTCCCTGAGCTCAACTAGGAAATGCCTATGCAAAGACTCAGTGATGCAACTGGCATCAGAGCCCTGGGAGGGCTTATATCGGCTTCTTCAAAAATTCTTCATTCAACCAAATGGCTCAAATAGAGGGCTTGGAACAGAAGGAGAGAGGAAAGGCGAGACCAAGAATGTTTGTGAGGCAGGCCACGCTGATGATTACATCCAGTGACATCACTGGTGGGAAAAATCATTACAAACATCCCAGGATCTTCAGTTATTTGGGGTGCTTATGAGATCTTTGGTGGTACTGCTGCAGCCACAGCCTCATGTAGTGAACTTCCAAGAGGCGAGCTTGCAGGACGGAATCTGGATCGAAAGGTGTATTGGAGCGAAGGTCCAAGTGATGAGCACCTTCCGGGATCACAACGGCCACCAGAGTGTTGGTGATGTTCTTTGTAACTCCACCCCCAGACCAGGGGTCAAGCCCACCATTGCTGGAAGGAAGCAGAAGAAACATAATGTCAGCCATCTTAGGAAAATCCCCAGAATTCCCATCCCTGTGGCCATTCAGAGATGAGGCCCTACTGTGAAGACTCTTCCAGCCATGTATATAGAACACAGATATCTATTACTAAGAGACACAAACTATTATGTTATTGTTGTTGAAACTTCAAATATATTATCGTACAAAAAAGTCACTTATAGGTATTTCGAGGGACTATTTGTGGCAAGGTTGTGCCAGAGAAGAGTTCTACATGGTGACCAGGTTACTTGTTTCGGTGTTGGTAATTATAGTGCCAGAGACTTGTTTCCCGTTGAAATATTAAGTATCAATTATCTGAAGGTGTTATCACCACCAACACCGAAACAAGGATCAACACCCAGGATAACTTGTAGTAAACTGGTCACTGTGTAGAACTCTTTTCTGGCACAGCCTTGGATACCACAAATAGTCCCTCAAAATACCTATAAGTGACATTTTAAATGATCAGACAGATTGGACTATTATGTACATCACATGAATATGGACATTTATCCATGATAGAGATAAGTTGTTCCTCTATATTGTGTATATAAGTAATAAACCTGTCGTATGATAACATATTTGAAATTTCAACAACAAAAACATAATACTTTGTGTATCTTCCAGCCACGTAAACAATAAGAAGAATGTATTGTCTATAAGAGCTATCCAACAGAAGAACAGACTGCCTTGGTAAGTGGTGGACTCTTCCTTTGGAGGTCTTAAAAAGAGGCTGGATGGCCATCTATTAAAGTATTTTAGTTGTACTTGGCAAGGAATTGGACTAGATGGGTCTTTTAGCATATTCTATCTCTTACTATTCCAATGGATTCCCATGCATACAAGGATGAGACACAGTTGGTCCATTGGTACTGTCATGAATATGTTTTGAACCTTTAAATGTTTTTAATCCATTTTCAATGGGACAGAATACATCGGCCACTTTCAGAGAAAGAAGGTGGCACACAGACCCCAGTACCGGTTTTATAATAACTATAGGCAAAGGGGAAACATCACATTTACTCAACATTCACTCATAATCCATACATTCAACATTCATACTCACCATCCCCCTCCATTCAGGCCTCCTGTTGGAGAAGAGAGGCGGGTGGACAGAGCTACATTTCTGCAGATCTGACACACAGTTGAAAAGGAAAAAGGTCTCCTTATGTACAGCTTTTTGCTTGTTTAATAAATAACCACTGTTATTCAGCTTAGGCCTGCTGGAGACTCATCAATTCCGGAACAGATAAGACTGCCTTGGTAGGTGGCCACTTCTTTCTTAAAGCATCATTGTCTTTTACTATGTAAACAATGGGTTAGGCCTGGTTGATCCATGGTTCTAAATGCTTCAAAAGTACTTACAAAACAAAAGTTCTGGTGGTGAACATTTCAGAACTCTATCCAAATTTCATTATTATTTCATTATTGGCGATTTTTAAGACAGAACCAATTAGGAACTGCCATTTATAACGAAATTTTGAAAGTTTTGTTAGAGTTCTGAAATGTTCACTACCAGAATTTTTGTTTTGTAAGTACTTTTGAAGCATTTAGAACCATGGATCAACCAGGCCTATTGTTTACACTCAAAAGTTTTCAGTTCTCATCAGCATCTTTCTTACCAACATTCACCAATTCTTTGCCTCCTTTGTTCTCCATAACACAGTTTTCCGGGTTTCATTTTTGCAATGGTGTCATCATCCTTTCCAGACCTTAATAGGCTCTAGCCAGACCGCAAACATACAATTCATTCAATCAATTCATAACAGTACTTACCATAAAGGTGGGAGGCATGAATTGTTGGGCCCTGCCTAAAACCCAGGAAAAGGGCCTGTTCCCACACTTATAGTTATTTACTTCATTTTTACCCCGCCTTTCTCACCCCTCAGGGGACAAGACAGCTTATAGCAATGTATTAGTCAGATAACTATGCCAAGTGAACAGAGAGGCCTTTGGTGTAAAATTTCAGTTGTTTTAGGAGTCACACCGTAGTAGTAGACACGAGTTTTACAAGCAAAATGTCCATGTTTGCTGCCTTGCAGCTTCTTTTACAAGAGTCAAGTAAGCGGAACATGGGAGGTGCCTCTGCCTTAAGTCCTGAAGACAATACTGGGCTACAGGAAGGAAGTTTCTATCCATCCCTTTATTTATACCCTGCCTTTCTCCCAAACAACTGGTGCACAAAAACAACATCCCATCCCACTGGACAACAGATACCTAGTTGATGTGTGCATCACACACTATCGCAGACACATTGGCCGCTCACCTGAAAATGATGTTGCTGTGGGCACTGATGTTCTTCCCGCCATAGAAAGTGGGGATCCAAGATGGACGCGGCCGCACTCCCCAGTTCTTGAAGCATTCTTCCGAATAGGTGTGGAAGTCCCACTTCTGAGGCTCAAACATGTCGCTGACTCCATCGGAACACATGGGCATCACCATTTCAGTGCAAGCCTTGGGGAAAATATGATGGGTGGGAAGCAGACAGCACATTCATACCATAAGCGGTTTGCTTGTATAATTGTAGCAGGCGCAACATATAGATTAATACTAATAATAATAACTCCCCCATCGGGTGCTGCCTTGTTGTTGGCAGGGGGGTTAACTGCTTCTATGATGTTGAGACCTGTGCTGGCGGTAGTGTAAACTACCAGCAGGTCCAATCAAGCCAGAGTGGTCTCAACTGAGAAGTAGAACTAAGTGCACCCAATCCATTTGAATATGGTAAAACAAACTCTAAAGAAGTCTATACTGGCTCAGTCATTGCCCAGGATAATAAGGACTGTGTCAAGTGCTTCTCCTGGGCACCCATTGACAAGTGGGCTACAAGAACCAGGACCCACTGCTGAGCAACCAGGACGTGGGCCAGTAGGGCAACTGGATGCACAACTACTACAGAAGCGGCAGTAATTTTCAATGCCACAGAACCGAACTGCAAAGACTCTGGCACAAGCCAGTAAAGGTGGTCCCAGTGGTGATCGGCACACTGGGTGCAAGCCTAAAGACCTTGGCCTGCACTTAAACACAATTGGTGCTGACAAAATTACCATCTGCCATCTGAAAAAGGCCGCCTTGCTGGGATCTGCACGCATTATTTGCCGATACATCACACAGTCCTAGACACTTGGGAAGTGTCCGACGTGTGATCCAATACAACAGCCAGCAGAGTGATCTTGTTTCCTGTGGACCCATCTTGTTGTGTTTATAATAATAATAACTTTATTTTATATCCCCCAAAGGGACTCGGGGGGGGGGGCTTACATGGGGACCAAGCCCAGCATAAACAAGGATTACAAGCTAAAACATAAATTAAAAACAATAACATATAAACAATATAATTAAAACCAGGTTCGGGGGAGGGGCTGAGTTTGGTTGCTGAGAAGCCCCTCCCCTGGCTACATGCCTGATCAGAAGTGTAAAAACATCATAAAAATACATCAACAGACATCAACAACCAGTAACCGAAAATAGTGGGCATGATCAGATTCGAGGGCAGGGCAAGGACTTGTGCAAAACACAGATTTTAGGGTCGGGGCTGGGAATAAAGTGCTGGAAAAACTAAATAAGATAGGACTGGGCAAACCTAGCTGAGGACTAAACCGTCATTCAAAGGCACATTGGAATACCCAGTTTTTCAAGACTTTGTGGAAAGTGGACAGCATGGGGGCTAATCTAATCTCCCTGGGGAGGGAGTTCCAGAGTCAGGGTGTCACCACCGTGAAGGCCCTCGCTCTCGTCCCCACCAACCCTGCTTATATCTGTTTTAAGATGCTGGATGCAACTAATGTGGCGGTTTTACCAATCTCTAATTTTGTTTTGCTGTCCATGAAGGTTCAGTAATGGATTCTGTAGGCAACGGAGGCACACATAGTTATAGTAGAATCAATTAGAACAGAATCCCATTCAGTGCTAGTTCACGTTTTATTGCCATTTCCTGTAAACATACTGCTGTGATTGGACACTAAATGTATGCATTTATACACAACCCTTCACCATGCTTCCAATGACAAACCAGTTAAAACGCTTCCAGCTAGGTGGAGAATGAGAAGGAAAAGGGAGCTGGAAAGCCTTCAAAGACTTGTAAAAAGAGGCTTCTTTATCAGAGGCCTTGTTAAGTGAAGTATGACTGTATATTGCTTGCGCTTCATATCATGTTCGACTCTGTTTAAGGTTTTGACATAGGCGGAGCTGCCTTCTACCTGGTTAAGCGTATTTTCCAACCTAGTGTTGACTGTTAATGGCTGGCAACAACTTTCAGAGTGCATCTACATTGTAGAATGAGAGCGGTTTGTAGTCCCTTTAACACCATGATCCAATGCTGTGAAATTGTGAGAGTTGTAGTTTTACAAGGCCTTTAGTCTTCTCTGCCAAAGCGCAATCCCTCAGCAAAGTACAAATCCCAGAATTTCAATAGCGTTAAGCCATGATAATTAGTGTCGAACTTCAATATTTCTGAGGCTTATATAGGCCTACCTTCAGATCACCAAATCCTGTGAATAAGAAGATGCTGCAGATTCATCCAGGGAACTTTCACATTTACAAGAGCCAAGGGCTCTACTTTTGTATTCCAAAAATGATGGTGGTAGACACTGACCTGATAATACCAGCCCTGGGTCCCAAGGCTTTTTGTGGCAGTCTGAGTTAAGTTCAGGCACGATGCATGTCCTGTGTAGTTGTAGTAGACATTTACTGCCTGGAAGATATTCTGGAGCAGCAATTTGTCCGGCAGTTTGGGATTTTTCAAGTATTTACAAACTACCTACAGGTAAAAAGAAAAAGGAAGCAGGATTTAAAAAGGAAACATCAAATCCACAATAAACTAAGGCTGTAGACAAAAGAAGCCTAGTTTCCCCAAACTCCACCACATTTGGGCATGTGTGCCAAGTTTGGTTCAGATCCATCATTGTTTGAGTCCGCAGTGCTCTCTGGATGTAGATGAATTATTGGTTGCTTACCTGTAACTGTAGTTCCCTGAGTGGTCACTTGTGAATTCGTACATATGGTAATTCCTGCGCAGACAATTCAGAATTACCATATGTACGTATTCACAGGGACCACAACAGGAAACTACAACTCCAAAGCTCCAGGTCAATGCCCAGAAAATCCTTCCGGTATTTTCTGTTGGTCATGGGAGTTCTGTGTGCCAAGTTTGGTTCAATTTCATCATTGGTGGAGTTCAGAATCCCATTTGATTGTAGGTGAACTATAAATCCCAGCAACTCCAACTCCCAAATGACACCCCCCCCCCCAACCCCTCCAGTATTTAAAATTGGGCATATCGGATATTTGTGCCAAATTTGGTCCAGTGCATAAAAATACACCCTGCATATCAGATATTGACATATCAATTCATAAAATTAGCAAAATTACAGTTGTGAAGTAGCAACAAAAATAATTTTATGAAGAAGTATATTAAGGGGTCACGGCATTAGGAAGGTTGAGAAAAACTGGTAGTAGGAAGAAAGCAATCCTGGAAGTAGGAAGAAAGCAATCCTGGAAGTAGGAAGAAAGCAATCCTATTTCAAAGAAAAACTCTACAATGCATCTCCGGGTTCTGTGAGGTTGCAGTGAGGGTGTTATTACTTACAGCTGAATTATGCTATCATATTTCTGGAGCATGATTAATGTTTTATACTGAATGTTGCATGTAATTTATGTATTTTTGTATTTTAATGATTAATGATTATGTATGATGGTTTTTACTGTTTGTATGATGGCATCAAATTGCTGCCTATGTAAGCCATCCTGAGTCCCCCTTTTGGGGTTGAAAAGAGACGGGGTATAAATGCTATAAATAAATAATAATATTTATTACTTTATAATATCAAAGTCATACTCATAGGTGGTTTATTCCACGTTTTCTCTCTGAAATACATCCTTCAGCACCTGATATTCATAGGTGGTGAACCATCCAAATAAAAAAGGAATTTGTTTTAAATAATATTAATAATAACAATAATAAAACTTTATTTAAACCCTGTCACCATCTCCCCAAGGGGACTCGGGGCAGCTTACACAAGGCCAAGGACAATAACACCGAAGTAAAACAACACAACAGCAAACAATAAAATAGTACAATCAATATAATGCACATACAACCAATAACACAACAAATTAAAACCTTATGGATTTAAACCAGGCATGGGCAAACTTTGGCCCTCCAGGTGTTTTGGACTTCAACTCCCACAATTCCTAACAGCTGATAGGGCCAAAGTTTACCCATGCCTGGTTTAAACAATAACTTTTGCTATGCTATGGAACTACGAGAGTCGCAGCTTTGCAAGGTCTTTAGACTTCTCTGCCATAGAGTGCTGGAGCCTCACCAAACTACAAAATGCAGGATTCCATGGCATTGAGCCATGACTGTTAAAGTGATATCAAACTGCATTAATTTTACGGTGGAGATGCACCCTTACTGAGACACAGCGAGACTTCCGTAGATTACTCTTTGCAGAAGCCAATGTGCTTTTGAGTTCGGTGTGCTCCATGAATGGGGAAAAAAAGTTAATCACTTATTAAGACGACTTCTAGCCTTTTCCAGCCCACTGAGCAACTTCTCGGCTGGAAGACCAAGGATCCCCGAAAACTCCTTTGCCGGCACAGATGCACCATACGGAAGTTAAAGACTTGTTTTAAGAGGCAGCAGAGTAGAAGAGGAATGTGACGAGCAAAGGGAAAAGCCTCTGCTTCCTAAAAGGGACCATACAACCCTGCCCTCTTTCCCCACCAAAAAAAAATTCCTAAAAAAGAGGATTAAGCAGATACATTCAGCCATTTGAATAGATTCTATCCCCTAAGCTCTCAATACACCTCTCAGGATAATCACATTATGGCTTTGTCTCCAAAGCCCCCTCCATGTTTCAAAAGGGGGGAAAAAGGAGGCAACTGGAACAAGCTTACGCCACCCAGAGAGATTGCATACCTTTAAAAACAGGATTTGCAAAGGAAAAAAACCCCCAATCTCACTTTCAGGGGTCACTGGTTTGGAGTATCTTGTCAAAGGCTCTTAAAGACAGTCACCGTCACACCACTCTTAGGTTTCCAGCCACAAAAATCCGGAGGCTCCCTTATTAGGCCTTAAGAAGTCAGAATGAAAAGGCACACACTCAACACAGAAAAGGGTTTTTTAAGCCTCAAAAAGCTAGTCTTCTGTGTTGCCAACGGTAAAATTCAGTGCAGAGCCCTAAATAATGTGGAGAGGGGATACCTAAAGAAGGACCTCTTCCCTTATGTTTCTCCCTGGACACTTCTGAACTTTGATTTAAAAATAAAAGTTGAAGAAATTGAAGCTTAATCCAGACAAGTCAGAGGTGCTCATGGTTAGTCAAAAGATAGCCGTGGGAATCGATATATTCCTTCCCTAAGAAAATCCCCATAAAATTAATGGGTTCATCACAAGTTAACAGATGACGTTTATTCAGATCATTTATATTCCGCCCTTCTCACCCTGAAGGGGACTCGGGGCGGATCAATGACAAATATACAATGACAGGTATATTATGTCAGCTCCGGCATCCTGGAGGTTGTGCTCAATTCCGACCACAGGGGGTGCTGTCGCCTTGATCACAGATTTTCTCCTTCCTTTGATTGACGGCATTTTTCTGGTATTTCTTTTATGGTGCAATAAAATACCTCCCCGCTTAATTTCTCTACTCAAAGCTATTTTCATACTGCTTAGGTCAATGGTTCTTAACCTATGGGCTGCGGACCACCAGAACGAAAATCTGGTCTGCGAGCCTCCTTCCTCTTTATTTATTTATTTATTTTCCACTCCTTTTGCACTGCCTGCTACTCCTTCCCTGTCAATGACCATGGCATATGTTCTGTATCAGAAACTAGAGCTGATGTGGTCTATCCAATGGAATTTTCTGAATCAGCACCCCAAACAGAATCTAAAGTTGACCAAAAACCGATTCGTAACCCTTTTGGTACTAATGTTGGAGAGTGGCCCCTGGTGAAAGTGGTTCCTGGTCAAGTAGACCCTGCTCAAGTGGTCCCTGTTGAAAGTGGTCCCTCATAAAAAAAAAAGGTTGGGAACCACTAGCTTAGGTGGGCAGTAAGCTGGGCTGAAGGTTGGGTGCTCACCCCGACCCAGGCTTCAAACAACCAACCTGTCGATTGGTAAGATGTATTGCTGCTGGAGAAATATGCTGGTGACATGAAATATGCTGGTGACATGAAATCACACCCACATATGTAGTTGGCAGGCATGAGGACAGAGACTTCCACATAGCCATACTCAGATATTTCGCTCCCTCATTTTGCAAAATATAATTCCTTTTCACAGATGCCTATTGCTACTGGTTGCCTTTGAGTAGTTTTCGATTTACTGGCAAACCAATCATGTGGTTTTCTTGGCAAGATTTATTCAGTGGGAAGACTGTCATAAAGCCCTTTTTTATTAGTCATTTTGTGCTGATTAAAATTATTCAGTTTTGGTCTTTTAAAGAGTCAGATGTAATTCTCCAAATAATGGTTTGCAGCTCCCATAAACTGTAGCTGACATAATGAATGCTGAAGTGTAACGGGAGCTGCAAACCAAAACTATCTGAGTTGCCCATCTCCGTCCTTCTGATGAGAGAGAATTGGCTGTCTACAAGGACGTTGCTTTGGGGACACCGGATGTTTTACCATCCTGTGGGAGGCTTCTCTCATGTCCCCGCATGGGAAGCTGGAGCTGACAGACACTCCCTGGATTCAAACTGCCAACTTTTCGGTCAGCAGTCTTGCCAGCACAAGGGTTTAACCCACTGCGCTACTGCAGCTGGCTCAATGGGTTAACCTTCTGCAGTTTCTCAAGTTGCTCCTGACACAGAAAAAAATATCTCCAACCTTGACAAACCTGGAAAAAGCAGCATCAAATGAACAGGGAAGGAAGCAAAATGACAAAGAAAGCTTCATCCCTTTACCTGAATAGGCCAGGCTGGGAGAGGCTGCAAGAAGTCAGCCTTATAGGGGTAGTCAACCATAGCCAGGTTAACCCATGTCTCACTTAGCCATCCTTTGAAGGTAGCAGCATCTGTCCCAGTTTTCAGAGGCGTGCACAGGCGAAACGTGCGAGAGAGCCAGCGTAAGCCTTCCTCTAAGAGGAGAAAGAAAACAGAGTGAAGGTTAAGGCACTGAGTTATCTCTCCCTTTCAGATCTGGTAATGACTCTAAAAGTGCTTCATAGCATAGGACCTGGACACTTAGAGAAGCACCTCTCCTAAATATGTCTGCCCTAAATATGAGGTGTGTTGAAGCATACCTGGTGAGGGTTTCAGTTCATATCTCACTTCTGCCTAAACCAATTGTGGGGGTTTCAACCCTTTATCCCATTGCTGGGATCATCAAATGAAGGTTTCCAACCCTCTATGTGAGTGTTCCACCCTTTATCCCACTGCTTGTGGGGTTTTGCACTCAGGCAGACCCATTTCTGTGACCAAATGTGGGGGTCTTCACTTTTAACTCACCAAAAGCGAAATCTTCCATAGTGTTTGCTGCAAGTATTCTGATCCCCACCCATTCCCCTTGTATGACTTCAATAGTGAGCTCAGTCTAAATGTCCTCAAGCTTTCTGTGAACTCCATTCTATCACTATATGTGTGTGTGTGTGTGTGTGTTCTGAAAGACAGTACAAAATGACTTGTTTATGAAACTGAGAGTAGTGCAGAGCAAAAGAAAGAAATGGCCTCACTTCCTTCTGGATGCTTACCCGTGGAAGCCAGGCGGTTAATGGCTGCCCAGGAGTTTCTGATACTTTCTGAACAGCAATTCCCACTCTTTTTGAAATCTTGGGTCACTATACTGTAAAAAGTACCACAAGGAACCAGGCTATCGAACTGCCAGATAGGGGCCGAAGCGGCAAGTGCTCTGCACACAGAGAAAGAAAAGACAAATTCAGTTACTAGAGAGATCAAGAATCCATGCACACTACGCAAATGTAGAGCTATAAGCCTAATTTAATTGTCTTGACAACAGTCTATGGAATTCTGGGGTTTGAAGTTTGGCGAGATACTAGACTGTTGTAGATCAGCCAGAGGCTGATAGTTTAAGTGATGATTTAGAGAGGATTATGAGCTTTCCTTTGGCACAAAGTGACGGGGGCTCAAGTGTGGGAAATTCAGGTCTGAGAAATGATGGTTCTCTATGTGAAAAAACTGGCTTGGAAAGTGGAGGTTCTCAAGGTCAGTCAGAGGAGCCAGAAGGAGCAACAGCAGATAAGGAATTGAGTGAAGAGCTGAGTGATAAGGAGGGTACCCAGGAGAAACCACCTGTAGCTACAGATATCAACAAAAGTCTTTGTTTACAAATCAGTGGCGAAAATAAGAGTACATCTATCTGAGAGATTATGTGGGAAAGTTGTGGAGAAAATTCATGGGAGATGTAATGCTTTCATAGGTGTTTATTAAATAACAATAAGTTGTTTACCTTAAGGGCAGTTCAGGCAACGCTGTGTTAGAGTGAAAAGCTAAGCCTGAGTTCACTGGTTCCTCGTTCAAGTCAAGCCTTGGTTTTGGATTTAATTTAACCTGGAAATTTTCTAGGTTCAGGTTCATGTACTCCTGTTCAAGGCGTTATACCTGTTTGCTTGTGGACTTATGTAGTACCTGTATTTCCTGGCTGTTCCTGGACATTGTTACCTCTGGAACTTTATGAGACATTTGGATTATTGTTTGGTTAGCACTTGTTGCTAAAAAAAAAAAAGGATTATATTATTCCTGTTTTATGTGCTTTTTATGTGTTTTCACAATAAACTTTTTGCTTGTATTCCTGGACTCTTGTGTGGTGCAGTAGTCATAAATATTTCCAGGCCTGGAGTGCAACATAGACTTCCAATTCCAGGATCCAATGAGGCAGACCCATGGCAGTTAAAGTGTAACAATAGTGTTACAATCTATAGTGCAAATTGGGGCCCTTGTTGAGCCCTTGTGAAAAACAAGCCAAACAACAAACCTGTGTCAGGGTTCTGATCTGATTTAAGTTTAGCTTTCTTTTTTTATGGATTTTAAAGTTAAGACTTTCAATCATCTTCTTCGCCCAATATTCTCTGTAATTGGGTCTCTAACCTGGGGAATGTTTGACAATGACCTGTCCCCAGCCGGACAAGGAGGATGATTTGAGGTTGATTTGCCTTCAAAACAAAAGTGAAGGATACATGAAGACATTTCTGAAACCATAAACATGCATACATGGTGTGTTTTGTTGGAAATAGCAACCTTCCATGCCTTCACTATTTGTTTGTTAATGTATATATTTGCTAACCTGTATTGTATGTATATACTGATTTTTCAGTTTGACTGACCTCTTTGGTGTGGGAGGGGCTACAGACATGTGATTGTACTGAGCATGTTCAGATTCAAGACTCCACTTTGTTATCTGTATGCTTTTGGACTTCAACGTTAGCAGTTCGCTTTAGACTTCATTGGAGGCGGATGTAGTATGCTTTTAGACTTCAATAGAAGAAGTTTAAATTTTGGACTTATGCAGAAACAGTTTCCTATATGTTTGCTTTGAGAAGCAGTGACTACAATTATATAGTCTGGAGTTTCATAAGATGTATATTTAAAGACTTTGGACTATTGATTAAGAATGATGCTCTAGGTTCTCAACACAAAGAAACTACATCCTATCTATAACTGAACTTTAATAAGAAACGTGCCTGTATTCTGAATTAATACAAGATGTTTGTGAGTAAACAAGATATGTTACTTTTTTAAAAGAAGGCTTTATTTTTATGTCTGAGTGCATATTTCAAACTAAGAGGTTACAAGGGAGAGTATATGTTTTGGGGAACTGCAACTGCAATTTCATCTTCAACTTCAAACGAACATTTCAAAACTCTGCTAGCTAAGTATATGTTTTTTATGCAACGACATGTCTTTGTCCCTAAAAAACAAACTACACAGGAAAGTATGAAAAGTACTGCACAATTAGCAAAATATTACCAAAAATTTTATGCTATTCACTACAAATATAAATATAGCAAGTAGACACGCACTGTGTTCCTATTTAGGACAGATAATTAGTAATTGCCTATAATATCCCACACGCAATGCACATAATATAGAATACACAACTAACTACCACAATACAATATTATAACCAGGTTGATCCTTCAAACATCAATAGACTATATAATCACATAATCGAAGTGAACCAACATGGCACACAGATAAACACACACACTACTGTTACGTTAGATGACAGTCACTGTTACGTTAGTTTGTTTTGTAGATGCTTTACAGTGTTGTGTATATCTTTGTCTCTGGCAGTTCAAAGACACAGTTTATCAGTTTAACAGCTGAGTTACCTGTGTGCCATTACATGAATGCTTGTGAACTTCTATCAAGGTCATGCCTTTCCTTGACTAGTGGTTTTCAAAAGATGGTCTCTAACTAGTTCCAAGAGAATGGGGCCCTGTGCCATACTACAAAGCTCTTTGAAAACTACGTCAAGTATGTGGACTCTGCTTTCAAGAATCTGTGGATTTATTTAGTATAACAGTCAGACTTTTTAGTCTGGTATAGTGGTATACAAGTTGGACATGAGCTGAAGGGATATTGGGCATGGCCGACTTACCGGCCAACCCCTTTGCGGGTAGGGCTGTCCTCGTCGCCATCTTGGGAGGTCAGGGGCTTCTCCTTCCCAGAGACCCCTGGGCGGCACCAGTTTCCCGCCGCCAGGGCCAGCTAGCCAATGAGGGGGCCGCCACGCCTCCCTCCACGTGGCTAGCTGGCCTTTCTCTTCGCCCAGGCAGGATATAAAAAGGTTGCCTGGGACTGCCCCCAGCACTTGCAAGGGCCAACTTGGTTTTTCTACAGGGAGCAGCAACAGCAGGATCCTGCTGCCGGTCGGTATTGGGGTCCCTGTTGCTCCTGGGGCCTCAGGCTCGCGCCTGCTGCGGGCTACAGTTCTTCCCCTGGGTCACGGGGGTTGGGGTGCGGGCCCTGGGGTCCCCTGGTTCGATGTCCGCCCTGTCATGCCCCTCCCTGCCCCCCGCCCCGCTACGGCCCGTGCAGGCGCATCCGCGGGGCGGCAGGAGTGGCCTGCCCGTGTTGCCCTCACCTTCGCCTGGGCGCCGTGGGGAGGGTGCACCGCCCGCGGGCCGTGTGCGCCGCGTGCGGTGCCCCCCCGCCCCTGGCTGGTGGCAGCGCGTCGCGTGCACGCGGCGCCCGCCCGGTGCTCCTCCGGCCCCATGGCCGGCCGTCCTCCCGGGCGGTGGAGGGGCGGGGCCTTCCGCGCCTCCTCCCTGCCGGGGGCCTTGCCGCGAAGGGGGCGGGGCTGCGGGCACCGCGCGCCCGGCGCGCTCCGCTCCCTGCCGGGCGCCCCCACTGGTTTCAGGCAGGCCGCCTCCCCGGGCGGCGGGGGCGGCCTGCCTGCGCCCCTGGGGACTTGCCGTGCGTGGGGGCGGGGCTGCGGCGCCGGGCGCATGCGGCGCCGCGCCCCTCCGGGGGCCCCTTGCCGGCGCCCCCCACCGGTTTCGAGGCAGGCCGCCTCCCGGGCGGCGGGGGGGGCGGGCCTGCCTGCGCCCTGGGACCGCCAGAAGGCGGCTGGTGGGCGCTGCTACAAGGCTGCACCCGCGCCCCGTGCCCCCCTGCTGCCCCCGGCAGCGGGGCCCTGCCCTGCCGCGGGGGTGGCGCAGCGGCACGTCCGCACGCACGCGCCCCGGCTGGCAGGCGCCGCCCGGGCGGGGGCAGGGCCTGCCTGCGCAGCCTCCGCTGGCCCTGCCGCGCACCACCGGGGCGGCTACGGCTCGCACGCGCATGCGCGCCCATCCCGGGCGGGCCCCTGCCCCTGGCCGCCCGCTTCCTTTGGTGGGGGTGTGTGGCGCCGCGCGCTCTGGCCCCGTGGGCGAGGGGAGTCCAGCGCTGCTCGTGCACTCCCCCTTCCCCGGACACCCCATGTCACGTCCCCCGCTCCTGCCCAGGGCTCCTCCAGGTGGGGTGGTGGGGAGGTGCCCTGTGCGCGCTCAGCAGCCGCCTCCCTCGGCCCCCTTCCTGGGCATGCGGCTCCCAGCGGGGGCGCCGGGGCCTGCCCTGCCTCCGCTCCAGCCAGGGTCCCCGCCTCGCAGGGAGCCCCAGGTCCTGGGGGAAGGGGGACATGGCTACACACGCTCCCAGCCTTCCTCTTCTCAGGCAATACATGCCCAGCTCTTCAAGCCGCTCTCCTCATTGGCCTGATCCTCAGACCCTGATCATTTGAGTCACCTCGCTGACACTTTCCAGCACACGCCAGCTAGGCCAGGACAGGTGGCTGTGGGGAACACACTCACATTGGGACATGGCATTCAGCGGGCTTTTGCAGGCAGCCACATGGGTGGATCATCACCCTCTGCTTGCTTCCTGGTGGCACAAATGGGTTTCCCAGGCCGCCTTTTTCCATGTTGGGAGGCAGGC